>CM035437.1:60324160-60429160 GCA_020310875.1 Ceratopteris richardii | reverse complement strand
ATGATTTGGATTAATGTAAATTTAGAGCCACATTTACATTTTACACACATTGTAGCATTATCCAAGCACTAGATCAAGTAGCAAAGACCATAGATGGGAGAATTCAACACTCAAATCGAAACGTTAGACAAGGGGAACTATCAGTCTCCAACTACCTTATTGGCAAGCACCTATGTGGATTGAATAGTGGAAGTGAACCAAGACCTAGGTTGGATGAGAATCCGACCAATGACTAGCTAAGGGCCTTCAGGGAATGGAATGAAAGAAACAAGAGGGTGATCTTTATCCTTTCCCAACACATAAGCAATAGCATGATTAGCCATATCTAGGATTTGGATTCAAGCATGAAGATATGGGAGATACTTGAGAGGATTTACTCAACTAGTACTAAAGCAAGGAAGATCCAGCTCAAGAATGAGCTCAACAACCTTAGGAAAAGCTTAGCAAGTAGCATAAATGACTACATACTTAAGCTCAAAGAAATGTCAAATGCTTTGGGATCCATTGGAAGCCATGTAGATAATGAAAATATTGTGGCACATACCCTCAATGGTTTGAGGGATGATGAGAAGCAATAGCATGATTAGCCATATCTGGGATTCGAATTCAAGCATGAAAATATGGGAGATACTTGAGAGGATTTACTCAACCAGTACTAAAGCAAGGAAGATCCAGCTCAAGAATGAGCTCAAAAACCTTAGGAAAAGCTTAGCAAGTAGCATAAATGACTACATACTTAAGCTCAAGGAAATGTCAAATGCTTTGGGATCCATTGGAAGCCATGTAGATAATGACAATCTTGTGGCATATACCCTCAATGGTTTGAGGGATGATGAGAAGCAGAAACTCTTTACCACTTTAGTATATGTAAGGGATGATCTCCCTAATTTTGAGCAATGGTTTGCTCTTAATTTCAAAAAAGAAATGAACATTCACAGAGCTTCAACTAAAATCAAGGATGCACAAGTCTTTTATGTAGGTAATCAAAGGGGCAAAGGAATATGAGGACAAAGCAGGGGCAAAGCAAAATTTGGAGGAAGTCAAGGCCACTCAAGTAATCAAGGACATGACTAAGGCACCTCATCATGAAAAGGTAGAGGAAGAACAAGAGGAAGAGAAGGAAGACATCAACAAAATAAGAATCAAGATGACAAAGTGTGTTATGTATGTTGAAAGTTTGGCCACTATGCTAGAGATTGCTATTAAGAAGGAAACCAAAGGAGCTATAATCAAAATTCTTCATAAGGGAAAGGTAATTATGCTTCTACAAGTTCAAAATGCTGATATATTTAGGTAGTGATGTGTCTGAAGGCACTAGGATTGTCAGGGCACTTTTTTCCCTCTTTAAGAGGTTTTTTCCCCTCAGCTTGTATATATGCCTATAACCTTAATGGGCAACTTATCTTTATACACTCTCTTTGATTGTGCAGAATTATCAGATTTCTACTTACTAGTAGAAGAGATCCATTTACCTTTGCCCTTCTGACTAGCCACGAAAGCTTGATCTACAACACACACACAATGGACCTGTTCTGCCTAGATTGATCTTCCTGTGATAGAATAGAGACTAACTCATCAAATGTTAAGGCACTTGGATTTCCTTTCATCATCAATCAAAGAGTCAAAGCAAACTCTGATATGAATTTGTAAGACCGTTCAAAATAGTCTATACAAGTGAAGTGTCAGGCAAGACTTCATCAGGAGAAATCAACTGCTCCTTCAAATCTTTGATCTTTGTCAAAAAACTGTCTATGGAATCTCCTTCATTCATGTGCTCACTCTCCAACCGTTTTCGGAGGTAAGCAACACGAGCCTCATTCCTTGCCCGGTATAAAGTGGTAAGTGTATCCCAAGCATCCTTTGTTGTTCTGTAAGAGCGAATGTGAGGAATAATGGCATGTTTGATAGAGAAGGCTATCAGTGCATGTGCCTGAGCATCTCTACCATCCCAACAAAGTTCCTCTATAGTAGGTGCAGTAGGAATCACAACACAAATAGGAACATGAAGAATATCACAATCTTCAATGCCATGTGTATCACCTTCAATAATTGTATTTGCAGGTGTAATAGGATGCTTTTCAACACCCTGTACAATATTCCATAATCCTTTTGCAACCAATACGTGACACATCATATAAGCCCATAATGGGTAATTGGTACCATCCAACTTATCCTCAACAACCAACATATGGAATACATCACTACTTTCAGCCATGGCCACTGACTAAAATACCCTGATGTAAAAAAATGATTGTATCTGAAAAAGTTAAACAAAAATATCCGATCAAGTTCTGTTAAGCATGTAGCAGACTTTGAGATGCTTAAACTGGCAAACCAAAACCTATATATAACTTTGGCACAAAAAGATAAAATTTCATGCACAAGCACTGTGATAGTGCATTCGAAGGCCGAAACGAGATCAGATCATGATTTTGACACCATAGAGTGAAGCCCTTTTGAACTCCTAATTGCCTTGATTATGCTCACCAAATCTCGTGCAATTTTGAGACTATGATCGGGGGGGTGTTGATGACACCCTAGATGAAGCCGCGACTTGCTGTGATACCAATTGTTGGAGTTTGAGATCTACGAGAGCAAGCAAACAACACAAGGAAGAAGAAGAAGCTTAGAGCACAACACACAATATTGAATGTATTACCAAGAGAATGTACAAAGATAAGTTATGTTGGAGCTAGAAGTCTACGGAAGCACGTGAACAACACAAGGAAGAAGAAGAATCTTGGAGCTCAACACACAATACTCAATGTATTACCACTAGAATGTGCAAAGATAAGTAGCCCATTCGGGCAATAGGCATATATACAAGTTGGGGGGAAAAAACCTCCTAAAGAGAGAAAAAAGTGCCCTGGTAGTCCTAGTGTGTTCACACACATCACCACCTAAATATATCAACAAATCCCCCCTGGGAGTGATGCGGTGAACAAGGAGCTGGCACTCATGTATAAGGAAGTGCCAAGCTATGTGGAAATCACTCCACAAAAGGAAGTAAGCCCAAAGCTTTGCAGAAAGCTTCAAACTTCTCCCTAGGCAGAGCCTTCATGAAAAGGTCTGCAATGTTCTCCTGCTTGGGCACATATGCCAAGTTGATCTCCCCAGCGGAGAACCTCTCCCTGACATAATGATAATGCACCTCAATGTGGTTAGTGCGAGCATGGAACACAGGGTTCCCCACAACTACCAATGTAGTCTGATTGTCAGTGAAGATGGTGGTGGCAGAAGACTGACCAACACCCAAATCAGCCATAAGGCATTTGAGCCACACACACTCAATAATCGCTGTGAAAGCTGCCCTATAGTTATCCTCACAACTAGAAGTGTTCATAATAGGTTGCTTCTTGCTCAACCAAGATATACATGATCTACCAAGTATGAAGCAAAAGCCACTAGTGGACACACGAGTGTCATAGCAACCAACCCAATCAGAGTCAGAAAAAACACGCAAATTTGGCGGTAGTGATCCCCCCTTGGGATAAAACAACCCAAGTAGCCGAGTACCACTCAAGTAGCGAAAGATGTGCTTAATCACCTACCAATGCTTGAATCCTGGGTGATGCATAAACCGGCTCATCTGTGAAACATGAAACTAAATATTTGGCTGAGTAATGCATAAGTAAATCAGGCATCCAACAGCCCGTTAATAGACAACAACATCAAATACATCTCTAGCATCATGAAGACTCAATTGTAAACCTCCCTCCATAGGAGTGGCAATAGGCTTACAGTCTTCAAGGCCAACACACTGCAATAATCTGTCAATATATTTTGTTTGAGACAAAGCCATTCCACCATCAACTTGCATAAAGTGAATCCCCAAATAGTGATGCACATGCCCCAAATCAGACATCTCAAATGAGGCATGCAAATTAGCCTTAAAATCAGCAATATGCTTCTCAATAGGACCAGTGAGCAGCTTGTCATCAACATAGACAACAATGATCAGAAGCACATCATTAGCACACTTAACATATAAGGTGCTCTCAGTTGGACTGTTCTCAAAACCATGTGCAATCAGATAGGCATGTATCTTCTCATACCATGCACGTGGTGCTTGTTTTAAACCATATAATGCCTTCTTTAACATGCACACCTGGTTTTCATGCCCTTTTTGCACAAAGCCACGGGGCTGAAAAACATACACTTCTTCATGCAAGTCACCATTCAGAATTGCAATTTTAATGTCCAATTGATGTACATTCCAACCATGATGGGCTGCAAGTGCACAGATGCTCCGAACAATGGTCATACGACATGTAGGTGCAAAGGTCTCATCAAAATCAATGCCTCTTTCCTGTGCATAACCCTTTGCAACAAGCCTAGCCTTATACCTGTCAACTATACCATCATGTTTACGCTTCAGATTGTATACCCACTTAGTGCCAATGGCCTTCTTGCCAGGAGGCAAGACACATAAAGACCAAGTACCATTCTTCATTATTGCATCATATTCAGATTGCATAGCAATCATCCAATTTTCTAAATTTTGTGCTTCATCAAACGAAATAGGCTCAGTCTCCTCAGAGAGACTAGATGCAACCATATCATAACAATCTGATGCAAAAGAGGCACTATGAGAGGTTGATCGAGTACGATATGATAGAGGTGTATCTAATTTGCTATCACGCAAGGTCTGCACCAACCATTTTGGCATAGTTCTTATGTGCTCAATGTCAGCTCTCTCTCATCAATAAGTGCATCATGTAAATATGCATTAGAAATGGAATGATCTGCATCATCACATGGAACCTGCAAAGGTTGAGAAGTTGCCTCATTAGGACTAGCACTAGACTCTCCACCTGTAAAAAGAGGTAGCAAAGTATCATACATGTCTTTAGTACATGAAAGCAATGGCTGAATAGCATCTCAACAACTCCATTTTGTTGAGGTGTATACAACACTGTACACTGGTGTTTTATCCCATGTTCAACTAGAAATGCATTAAAATCAGAAGACATATATCCCCTCCCCTCGATAAGAAAGGAGGGTGCCCATTTTACATGCTGGCAGATTTTCAGCCAAAACCAAAAACTATTTGAATCACATGAATACTTCCAACTTTGGATATATCCATGCATGCCTAGAAAAATCATCGACGAAAGTCATGAAGTAAAGAGAATTTCCAAAAGAAGGTGTCTGCATAGGACCATAGACATCACTATGTACAAGCTGCAATTTATGAGTAGCCTGAACTGAACCATCTTTTGGAAAGGAAGAACACTACATTTTCCCCAAAATACAATCTTCACAAACATGTTTTCTAGTGCCTCAAGTTTGGGCAAAGAGGACACCATTTTAGATTTCTACAGGCGTAGCAAACTAGCAAAATTCAGATGACCAAAGCGTGCATGCCAAAGCTTTGCATCTGACATAGCCTGAGAATTATGTACTACACATGTCAAATCATTTATAGATCTTTCATAGTCTATGAGCTTATATAGACCACGACATAAAATGCCAGAAGCAATAATCACATCGCCATTTGATAGATCATGAATTGTACATCTGTCATCAACAAATTTCACAACCAAGCCAATCTTGGCTAATGCAGAAATTGATAACATATTTTTCTTGATCCCTGGCACAAACAAAGCATTTGACAAAGTGAAAGAACTACCATCAGCAGTAGTAAAAAAGATCTTACCAACTCCCATACTCCAGACATGCACTGCTCATGAGAAGATGGGTCAAAACTGCAAACAGTAGTAAAAGCCCATTCTTCTTCCTACACAAGATTAGCAGACTCTGTTTTTGGTGTAGAGGCCTCTGCAACAACCATTCCATCTTCTTTCTTCTTTGCCTCTTTAGCAACCAATTTTGGACAGTCCTTTATGATATGATCATTTCCTTTACAATACTTGCAAAACAATTTCTGCTTTTCTGATTTCTTTTCATCTTTGTCTTCCCTCTTCGATTGTGCATAATTAGCAGATTTTTGCTTACTACACTACAAGAAATAGGGGGGCATAGCGATGCCCCCGAATTGAAAACAAAACGAGTACCGTCGCTTATGCGATGCTGTCATTGCATAAGCGACGGTACAATTTTTGATTTTTTTTTTTGACATTCGTCGCATAAGCGATGCTAGCGTCGCTTATGCGACGCTAAATAAAAGCGTCGCAGATACCGTCGCTGACTAACGACGTGATTAGCGACGTTGGCAAACTGAAGAGCGTCGCATATGCAACGCTCTGGAATGTAAAAAAAAATTCGATTTCTCCCGGCACATTTGTGCCGGGATTTGGACGCGAGAGCGAGCAAGAAGAGACCGAGAGAGAGAGAGAGAGAGAGAGAGAGAGAGAGAGAGAGAGAGAGAGAGAGAGAGAGAGAGAGAGAGAGAGAGAGAGAGAGCGCAAGAGAGAGAGACGCATCTACTTGAAGCAAGGTATGTGCACACACACACACACACATACATATGCATACACACACACATATACACACATAGACACACACACACATACACATAGACACACACACACATACACATAGACACACACACACATACACACAAATACACACAAATACACACATACACAAATAATGTTTCATACACACATGCACACATAATGCATACACATGCACACATAATGCATACACATGCACACACATATATACATACATATACACACACATACACAGACACATACACACACACATACACACACATACACACATACACACACATATATGCATACACACAAATGGAGAGTATACACACACATCCACACACATATATGCATACACACACATAGAGAGACATACACACACATACACATACATGCATACATATGCATACATAATGCATATGCATATGCTTACATACATACTTACATGCATACATAATGCACATGCTTACACACATATGCATACATAATGCATACACACACATATGCATACATAATGCATACACACACATACACACATACGCATACATAATGCATATGCATATGCATACATACATACTTACATGCATACATAATGCACATGCTTACATACACATACATAATGCATAACACACATATGCATACATAATGCATACACACACATACACACATATGCATACATACATGCATACACATACACACATACACACATACACACATACACACATACACACATACACACATACACACATACACACATACACACATACACACATACACACATACACACATACACACACATACACACACATAGACACATACACACACATAAACACATACACACTCATAGACGCATAGCGACACATACACATACACACACAAACATACACACATAGACACATACACACATAATGATGCATACACACACATACATATGCATACACACACATATGCATACACACACATATGCATACATACATGCATACACATACACACATAGACACATACACACACATAGATACATACATACACATAAACACATACACACTCATAGACACACACACATACACATAGACACACACACACATATACACACACACATACACACATAGACACATACACACATAATGATGCATACACACACATACACATGCATACATACATGCATACACATACACACATAGACACATAGACACATAGACACATACACACATAGATACATACATACACATAAACACATACACACACATAGACACACACACATACACATAGACACACACACACACATACACACACAAACACACATAGACACATACACACATAATGATGCATACACACACATACACATGCATACACACATACAAACACATATACACACACACATACACACATACACACATACACACATACACACATACACACATACACACATACACACATACACACATACACACACATAGATACATACATACACATAAACACATACACACTCATAGACACACACACATACACATAGACACACACACACATATACACACACACATACACACATAGACACATACACACATAATGATGCATACACACACATACACATGCATACACACACATATGCATACATACATGCATACATATAGACACATAGACACATACACACACAAGATACATACATACACATAAACACATACACACTCATAGACACACACACACACAGATACACACACAAACACACATAGACACTTACACACATAATGATGCATACACACACATACACATGCATACACACATACAAATACATATACACACACATACACACATACACACATACACACATACACACATACACACATACACACATACACACATACACACATACACACATATATGCATACATACACACATATATGCATACATACACACATATATGCATACACACACATAGAGAGACATACTCACACATACACATACATGCATATATATACATACATAATGCATATGCATATGCATACATACATACATACATACATGCATACATACACATACATACACACACATATACACACACATATACACACATATATACACACACACATACACACATAGACACATACACACAATGATGCATACACACACATACACATGCATACACACATACACATACACATACACACACATACATACACACACATGCATACATACACATACTTAATGCATACACACTTACATATGTACACATATATATATTGATTTCTAACCATTTTGTTTTATATGTTAGGTATTATGGATCCCAATAGAGAGAGAAAGGTGAAACTCACTCTCATAAAAAGTCTTATGAGAGCAAGAGTTCCATCTGATACTCTAGGGGCCATAATGCGTGATTACTCAGAGATGTCTGATGAGGAGCTGGAATGTACGATCCAGATGCTTACCCAGCGATCAGACGAGGGCTCTTCTACGGCTCCACATGCAGGAAGAGAGCTATCTGCTCATAGGTATGTTTTTTTTCATAAACTTTTTTAATGATATTATAACACATATTTTTATTTATTTTTATCTATCTATTTTTAAGACACCTATACCACCTCCAAATCGTGATAGCAGAGCAGAGTTGCCTATGAGGACATGCATAGGCACCTTAGGACTAGAGTGCGACATAGAGCTAGAGGGGAACATTGTGTACATAGGGAATGGATTGGAGTTCAAGAGAAGAATGCGGGCACTATGCGACTCTTACCTACGCTTTGTCCACTTACTGTGGAAGTAAGTAAAAATTTTACATATAAATTGAAATAAATATCTTATGTTTTATTTACATTATGTTTTTTATTTTTGTAGTGAGCATGATGAGAGGGATAAAAAATACGTACTTAGTTCACTTGAGACAGAGTTTGGGACAGTATGGTCGCTTAAGTGGTGTTTAAAAGAGATGCGGACACTTATGGCTCATCGTCGCGATAATGCACGGTATGCACTGCTTTTATGTATATATATGTGGATATGAGTATGTGTGTTTATGCATGTATGTATGTATATGAGAGAGAGAGAGGGAGAGAAAAGAGTGAGACCAGAGGGATAAATACACACATACAGACACATATACATCATACATGCACATTTACACACATATACATATACATGCACATTTATACACACACACACATGCACATTTTTACACACACATACACATGCATGCAGTTACACACATATAATGAATACACATAGACACATACACATACTCACATACACGTACACATACTCACATACACATACACATGCATAATCATATGTACACACACATAGACTCATCTAATCATATTTACATGCATATATACATATACACATGCATATATACACACAGAACACATGCATATGCACATATAGATACACATACATACACAACACATGCATACACATAAATAAATAAATAAATCCTATTTCAAAAATCCTAAAATGAAAACTCCAATTTTGATATTAGGGTTTTAAAATCCCTAATTTAAAAACTCTAAATTCAACCTTTTAACCATATAATTAAAGTATATGTACACCTCCGATGTCCTACTAGAGAGATGTCTCTCCTCCCAACCTTATGCCTCTATATATAGCTACTCGAATCGACGAGGATCATAATATATATAAAGATATATACACATCATGTAGATAGGATACATAAATATAAAATGGAGTAGATATATTATGCATCACACATACATGCCTAAATGCACACATAAATATATATATACATACTAACATATTTACGTGTACACATTTACACATAGACATATATACATATATGCATGTACACATCACATATACATGCCTACATGCACACACAAACATATATATATATACATGCATACATATTTACATGTACATATTTACACATGGATACATATACATATATACATGTACACAATTATAAACACTTGCATATATTACATGAATACATGAATATTTTACATAAATGCATATGCATATATACACATATGCATATTTAACACATGTATACATATATCACACACATGCAAACACATACATATACATGAAATACATATAAATGCATACTAACATATGTATACATATGATACACATGAATACACACACATATGCATACATACATGATAAAAATTTGCTCCTCGAAGATAAAGCTATATATAAAATAATTAGGCATACCCCCGAGCTTCATGTTCTAACTTAGAAGAACATGATTTCATCTCTCTAGTAGGATTCATCTCTCATATGATTTCATTATTGTCATCATTTTGGTAAGACATCAATATAGTCTCACCTTCATTATCCTTATTGATTTCATTTATTTCTTCTATTGTTAAATCTATGTTCTCATGAATCACATCATCTATTGATGGATTAATATCTATTTCTGGTAATTCCTCTTCCTCATCAGTAGAATCATCATGTAGAGAATTATCCTCTTCATCAAAAAGATTAGTATCATTATCACATATAATGATTCTAATTTCTATTTCAGATGTTGATGTATCAGTATCTGATGCTGAATCATCAAGAGGACTTTCTTCGATCTCTCTAACAATAAACTGTTCAAACAATGACCTACCTCTAGGTTGCACATGAGTGACTTGCCACCAAGGATGAGCATCTGGGTTTTTATAAAAAAATGCTTGTTCAATATGCCTAGGAAGAATATATGGTTCTTTAGTAGATTGCATTACCTTGGAAGAATCAATTGCCCAAAACCCAGATAATTCCTTTCTTAATGTGGAATTACTACCTTTATACTCCGCTCAAAACCAGTCAACCTTCAAAATGACCTATCAAAATATATAACAACAAAAACCCATTATTAGGTGTTTAAAAAAATAACTAACTCTAAAAAAAAATATAAACTTTTTTCTACCTGTTTGAATGTACGAAATGAAATTTTGTAGATACCAACAATAGTTCCTACGTAACCAAGTTCGCTATCTATAAGGTTCGTGTCTTTTGAGCTAGCACGTGATAGTTGCTTGAAAGAAGCAACAATACTAGAATCCTCTGTTTTATGTAAAGAATCAATGGCTTTGATTCTAATATGCTGTCCAAAAGCCCACATATTAGTGAACATTCGAGCCTACAAAATAAATTCAATTAGTAAATAGAAACTAACATACATATATGAAAAAAATAAAATATTATTTTAATAAAATTACCTTCCGTTCACAACCTATCATTAACTCTCTTTGCTCATCTGAGATTTCTTCATTATTTGAGTTGGCGCGTTGCAAACGACTATATAGCCAATCCGTGAAAGAATGTATATCTGTAATCTCATCATTATCGAGATTACGTCTAAATCTGTTGTTTTTTTGCCTTTTACTTCGGAGATTTTGAAGTTCCTCGTACTCGCTAAGGAATGCTTGCATTCATTCGCTATTATATGCTACAAAAGTAGAAACATCATTTTTTTCTTGAAATGTAAATAAGAATGGAACCCCCTTACCTGATAATACCTCATCTATTATTTTTGAAGAAGACTTATTGGTCCATGCACGTGGAGCTTCTTCATGAACTCTTTCAAGGTACTCACTAACGTAATACATGCACTCTTCAAGCATCCAACCCTTTGCCATGGATCCTTCTGGTTTTGCTCTTTGTCGCACATAACCTTTTAGTATTCCCATAAACCGCTCCACACAAAACATCCATCGAGTATTGGCAACACTGCAATCTCTATCTCATCTACAAGATGGACTAATAAATGAACCTGAATATCAAAAAATGAAGTAGGAAGTTCTTTCTCCATCAAACATAGTAGCTCTTTGCATTCACGTTTTTATTTGTGGGATCGAGTTTTTGTCAATCTCTTTGGATGTAATCCACCTATACATATCATAAAAAACAATTATAAAGAAGTTAATTAAAAAATAAAAGATATCCAATATTCATACATATTAAATATAAAAGTATCATAATTACCTTATAAGTGATCCAAGACGATAGATCACATCTCGTACTCCTTTTGTTGTACATCCATCGATAACCAAAGGTAAAATATGTTTCAAAAAGTTATGCCAGTCATGGGTCTTTAACCCAGATAGGCTCTTATCATCCATAGTAAACATGTTTTGAAACGATGCTCCATATCCTATAGGTGGCTTAATCAATTGAATTCTATTGTTGATAGTCTGTATCTCTTTTGTTGTAAGTACCCAAGGAGCAGGTGCATAAGTCGTTTCTTGTCGATGTCTATAAAAAACTGGCCATAACTTTGGTTTGGATTTTTGATCTTTCAAATCATTCCTTGGTGCTGTGGTATCTTTTAGTCCAAGAAGATGCTACCATAGTGAATAACCAATATTTTTGAATATATGCATATGATCAAGAAGATGACATACTTTTAACTCTTTCCAATACTCCAAAGAATACCATATTGATATGTTCTCTGCGAGTGCCAATTTTCCTTTATCTCTATTCACATACCCATTATCTGAATCATCACTGAAGATTTCTGCTTCTGGATCTATCAGAGGTCCATCTGTCCATTTTTTATACCAATCGATAGGCGTCATAGGTTTTGGACACTGACATGTTTCAAGCTTTCCATTAAAATGTATCACTTCTCTTTTAGATCTTAATGGATGATCATCAGACAAGAATCATCGATGTCGAAGATAAATATTTTTGTTGAGATTCTTACTATAGATTGATCTCAACCAATCACCACAATATGGACAAGCTTTATAACCCTTAGTAGATATTCGTGCATCATGGAAAATGACAAAAATAAAATTAAATTAAATCATATTTATTTACATGCATATTGAATAAAAAAATTACATCAATACCTAAACAAACACCATATCCAAGAAAATCGTGAATAGTCCAAGCCACAATACCACAAAGCGTAATATGTCTTTCATTGACGCTTTTCGATACATCAATGACATTAATACCTCTCCATAACTCTTGAAGATCATCAATGAGAGGAGCAAGATATATATTCATATCTTTAACTTGTCTTTTGCCTGGGATTAAAAGTGAAAGCATTAAATGTTCCTTTTTAATGCTAAGATATGGCAGAAGATTGTAGTTTATGTCTACCACTGGCCATGTTGACCATTTACTAGATTTCATGGAGAATGGATTAACCCCATCTAATGCAAGTCCTAACTTTAGATTCTGTGGTTTTTGTGCAAATTCAAGCCATGTAGAATCAATATGCTGAAAAGCAACACTATCATGAGGATTTTGATTATTCCATCAGTACTTTTCTGATCATGTCCCTAAGTCAAAAGCTTTGATAATTCAGGGCTTTGAAACATATGTCTAATCCGTGGAGCCAATGGAAAATGTCTCAATACCTTTTTTGGGATTTTACCTTCTTCACCCTTATATCAAGGAGATTGACATTTGGGACATGTCAAAGAGTCTGCATATTCACCTCTATATAAAATACAATCGTTAGGACATGCATGTATACATTGATAATATATACCAAGATTGTTGATTATCTTCTTCATTTCATCATGTGACGTAGGAGGAATATTCTGACTTGGTAAAAACTTTTCAGATAATAACTTGTAAGTTTATCAAAAAAAGATATATTAAAAAAAGTAAATAAATAAATATACATATATATGTGCATATAATTTTATATATGTGTATGCTTATGTGCATCTTTCAAAATATTCGCGCAAAATTTGATTGTTTTGGATGGCAGCATACGATTGTTTGTTTTGGAGGATATGAAGTATGTACCTTCATTGAATGATTT
Source organism: Ceratopteris richardii (assembly GCA_020310875.1). Lineage (NCBI taxonomy): Eukaryota > Viridiplantae > Streptophyta > Polypodiopsida > Polypodiales > Pteridaceae > Ceratopteris > Ceratopteris richardii. The sequence goes on along the minus strand of CM035437.1, from coordinate 60,415,036 downwards.
GTCGATTTATCATATGTTCAATTTGAAAGTGTGAGAAGAGGGTTTATAATTGCTATTCAAAGAATTTGGCACTGTTTATAGGCCATACGATGGTGACCTAGATGAATCGCATGCACAGAGGTTACTCAAGATAGAGCAACCTGATTATAAGGGACTAGTACCAGCAGGATTTCTCGGGTATGCAGTAAACCTCTTGCATGTCAATGATGAGCATCTGAACTTTAGGATACAAAGTCGAAATCATGGTGGCTTGAGAGGATCACTTTTATACAGCTTGTTTAAAGAACTTCAGGTTTATGACACTGAAGTTTTTTGAACAAGCTGTATAAAAGTGATCCTCTCAAGCCACCATGATTTCCACTTTGTATCCTAAAGTTCAGATGCTCATCATTGACATGCAAGAGGTTTACTGCAGACCCTAGGAATCCTGCTGGCACTAGTCCATTATAATCAGATTGCTCTATCTTGAGTAACCTCTGTGCATGCGATTCATCCAGGTCACCATTGTATGGCCTATAAACAGTGCCAAATTCTTTGAATAGCAATTATAAATCCGCTTCTCACACTTTCAAACTGAACATATGTGTGAATCGACAAATCATTTAATGAAGATACATACTTCATATCCTCCAAAACAAACAATCGTATCCTTCCATCCAAACAATCAAATTTTTTGCGAATATTTTGAAAGATGCATTAATAGTTTTAAAAGATGCGCGGACAAAAAGTGTCCATTCAATTCAAGTTCTTGTTCTTACCTTATCTAAACTAAGAATAAAAACCTGCATGTATTTATATATATATATATATATTTATGCATATATATATAAATAGATAGAAAATTGAAAATTATACCTTAATAGTGTCGAAATAGATACATTACTCCATCCAAAACGATTTTGAAGGTTGAGAATAAGTAAGCTCGCACTTAGTCATGTCAAACGACTTCCTTCATATACATGCTTTAGACATTCCTCTCGAAGATATTTCTCATTTTTAGAAATATCAATGCTCTCACTGTAATTTTGATACCAATCCCCAATAAAATCTGCCATGCCATCATCTTCATCATTGTCACACAAATCTTGTACTTTATCGTCTTTTGAATATAGATCTTTCAACTTTGCATATTGCACAGGATTAGATTTTCATAGCCTCCTCATGGAAGCTTCTGATAAATGAGGTCTTACTGGTAATTGTGAATGCTGTGGAGGAATATCATCAACATCATACATTGGAATCTACACATATAAATAAAATTCATTAGTATTCCATAAATGAATAAAAAGTAAACTTTAAATATAAAATTAAGTATATAACTTATTAAATATGGATAGAAAATTTTTATTCTCTCTAGCTAAAAGGTGCTCTTGGAGGTCTACGCCATCCATAATTCACTAATAGTTCATCACCAGCATGTAATATAGTAATAGCATTGACAACTATGTTTCTTGATACATCTCTACTCATGTATGGTGATTCATGACTATTTTCACGCTCCTCAAATGTGCAATTAGTCCTTGAACTATTATGTAATCCTCGACTACTATTTATTAAACCTGCTATATTTCCATGTGTATAAGGTCTTCCATCAATGTATAATCTTTCATTTTCTGCATGTAAAATCCTTCTACAGCTAGTAAGGGATGCTGCGTTCAAGCATATTCCATAAGTACTCATGCTTTGAACATAACCTGAAAGTCAATGCCAATCTCCCCATCCATATATAGGACCACAAAATGACATAAGAGTGACTTCAGAGTTCGGAGGCACATACAAATCCTCTACAATAAAGAGACCACGACCAACATTAATAATAGTGGATGGAGCAATCATATAGCGAGTACCCCAAAAATTGAAAACCTCTCCATCTAAAGGAAGTGGTCCTCTTTTCCATCCTCGATATCTTCTTCTATCATATGTTTGTACTAAAGAACGATCACGAGCTGGCAATGGATAATCTCCAGCCGTTTCATTCTCTAAACCAGGAGGTAGAGGATTTCTAGAAACCTCTGCTTGTAATTGATGAACAACAAGTCCATGACGTGTACGAGGTATATTAACATTATGAGAAAAATCATCATCATCATCATCATCGAGCAAGTATTCCTGTATATCAACAATAATTTCATTTTATATATGGTTTTTAAATAAAATAATGACATTAATAAAAATAGAAAATACATACCCAAGCATAATCACGTTGACTAGGTGATGGTGCACGCTCAAAAGTACCATACTCTGCCTCATGTTCAATACATTCCAATCGTGGTCTTCGATACGTGCCATAACAAGAGTTACACCAACATATAATATGCTCTTCATAGTAAAATTCATCGTAATTCCTATCGGAGGACACATGTGAAGTCGTTGCATGGGTAGGAGGTGGTGGAGTACCCTTTGATTGATCAGAATCTGCACATAATAAGAAACAAAAAAAAAATATAAGTTATGTATCCATCAAATATATTTAAAATTAAATGTTTGATATACTTATAGCATAAAGTCATTGCACGATGAGGAGACGGTGGTGGAGTTCCATCTGATTGATCAGAATCTACAAATAATGGTATTTGATATTAATGATTTGATTATCTACATACACAAAAAATTCACATATACATATTTACACATACACACATATTCACATATACACATTTACACATACACACATATTCACATATACACAACTACACATTATTGTGGGATAAATGCATGTATTTTGTATGAATGAGTGTATATGCATGCATGTGTGTACGTATATATGTGGATATGTGTGTGTGTATTTATGTTATATGTATGTATATGTGTATATGTATACATATATGTATGCGTATATGTTTGCATGTATATGTATATGTGGGTATGTGTATGTGTATGTGTGTGTATATATGTGTATGTATTTTGATTTTTTTTTTTAGTTTGAGATTAAATTAACAGGAGATATTGGATGGTCGAAAAAAATAAGAGGCGAGCTAACATACCACCTGAGACGTGGCAGTTTTATCGTAGACAGCTACGTCTTCAGGAGTCATTTCCTCAGCAGAAGGTACACAAATTAATAGTTTATATTTATAATTTTTATATATTTTAGTAATTTTTTACATTTAATTTATGTATTTTTTTCCTTGAATAAACAGGCTGCTGCAAAGAAGAGAGTGGAGTCGGGCCACACATCGCACCTAGGCCAAATGGGCCATAATGGTTTTGTAGCTACGTTTGTAAGTATATGTGTTATTGTGAGTATATTTTTTATTTTAGTTAAAATGCAAGCAACTAATGTTTTTTATTTGTTTCATTGCAACGGAAGGATTATGGCCGATATACTACGAAACATGAGATTGAGTATGCTACACATTTTGGATATCGGCGTTTGAGCGAGTATATGCAAGATCATCCTGATGCCTTTGTGAGTATTTTTAAATTTCATATAATTATTTTATTTTTATGAATGGTTTAATTATTTTATTTATTTATGTTTATTATATGTAATACATGAGTATTATGGAGAGACAAATATGGATGAGGTGGAGAGATAGACACAAGAGGGACGATCTCGATCGTCACAGGGTGATCATGACGATGAGGACGAGGAAGATCAGGATGATCATGATATTGCTGATGCTGATGATGATGATGATTAAAATTTTAGTTGATTATGACATTGGATTATGTTTTGAATTGTGTTTATGGTATTAAGTAATGAAGAGTTTTGTTCTATTGATTGTTATTATTGTTTATATTAAGCATGTGTTTTAATACTTTAATTATATAGTTCATTCATATGTGTGTACCTAAGTGTATATGTATGTAGTGTATATGTATGTATGTGCATGTGTATGTGTGTGTATATGTATGTATGTGCATGTGCATGTGTAAGTGTATATGTGTGTATGAGTATGTGCATGTGCATGTGCATGTGTATGTATGTGTATATGTATGTGCATGTATATGTGTAACTTTATGTGTATATGTGTGTATGTGCACGTATATGTGTATATGTAGGTATGTGCATGTGTATATGTGTTTTAATACTTTAATTATATAATTCATTCATATATGTGTACCTAAGTGTACATGTATGTGTGTGTATATGTATGTATGTGCATGTGTATGTGTGTGTACATGTATGTATGTGCATGTGCATGTATAAGTGTATATGTGTGTATGAGTATGTGCATGTGTATGTGTGTGTATATGTATATGCATGTATATGTATAACTCTATGTGTATATGTGTGTATGTGCATGTATATGTGTATATGTAGGTATGTGCATGTGTGTGTGCATGTGTATATGTGTTTTAATACTTTAATTATATAATTCATTCATATGTGTGTACCTAAGTGTATATGTATGTGTGTGTATATGTATGTATGTGCATGTGTATGTGTGTGTATATGTATGTGCCTGTGCATGTATAAGTGTATATGTGTGTATGAGTATGTGCATGTTCTTGTGTATGTGTGTGTATATGTAGATGCATGTATATATATATGTGTGTATATGTATATGTGTATATGTATATGCATGTGTATATGTATGAAACATGCATGTGTATGTGGATGCATTTCCATTTGCATCCATGTGCATGCATGTGAATGTGCATGCATGTGGATGTGCATATAATTGTATTTGCATATATGTTAATGTGTGTATGTATGTATGTATGTATGTATATATATATATATATATATATATATATATATATATATATATATATATATATATATATATATATATATATATATATATATATATATATATATATATATATGCAATAATGCATGCATGTAAGTCTTTTTATCTGGTTGTAGGAATGTTTGTGCATATGCATGTGTATATGTGTGTATGTCTAAGTGTATGTGCACATGTATCTGTGTGTATATATGTGTGTGTATGTGCATGTGTATATGTGTATATGTGTGCAAGTGCATCTTCATCATGTATAAGTGTATAAGTGCATATCAATAAGTGTGAGTATGCTATGTAATGAAAATAACAGAATTCAAATGATATACAAAGAATAGAAATTGTACTTACAATAGTTAGCCATACTTTTTGCTTGGTTAGATAGGATGTTTTTCAACACCCTGCATAATGTTGCATAGTCCTTTTTGTTGATGTATGAAACACCACAAGAAATGAATTAATGTGACAATAGAACACCTCTATGGTCATCATTAACTCATTGCCACTCCAAACTTTGAGAAATGATAGCCAAAACCAAGAACTTTACTTCTTCAGAATTTCCTAGTCACTAAAATTACATACCTTTAGTATTTTGCTAATTTCTCCTAGCTCAAATATTGTTTCTCCAAGATCTTTTAGTGGATGAAAGTAGAAGAGTAGAGCTTTCCAATAAGCTATCATATGCATGAAACGGATCTCTAGAACTCAATTTATGGCCTTCACAAGATCACCCTATATGACTTTTTGCGTCAGTTGATACAAACTAACTTCCTCATTTTCTTCCTCTTCTCGTGACCTTTTAAAAAACTTCTAGAACTAAAGTGAACTAACTTTACAAATATAATAAATGTGAATTTGTCCCTTCACATAGGCATGTGATTTTCTTCTAAATCTTTGACCTTCAAAGATATGTCCAATTAGTGAGTGTTTCTCCAATAGCTCCCCCTCAATCACTAATTGACATTCTCTGTTCCTTCATATCTTCTTCTTTTCTTTTACTCCTGCGATGCTTTTGAATCTGCTGGTCTTCACACCATCCAAGCTCTTTGTCATTATGTCTGCTATCTGATCTTTTGTAGAAATGTACTCGACTTCAATCTCCTTCTCCATTACCTTTTCTCTGAGAAAATGATACTGTATCTCTATGTGCTTTGTCCTTGCATGAAAAACTGGATTTGCTGCAAGATAAAGTGAACTCATATTATCTCCATGTATTGTAGGTATACCTTGATCAATGCCCAAGCTTTTGAACAATGTCTGCATCCATATGACCTCCTTAGCTGCTTCCACAAGTCCTTTGTACTCAGCTTGAGTTGATGATAATGCTACTGTATGTTGTTTCTTTGAACACCAACTTACAAGCTTATCACCAATGTATATCATGTAGCCATGAGTTGATCTTCTGTCATCCTAGTTACCTGCCCAATCTGAGTCACTATAGGCTCTCAACTTCAAATCTGTTGTAAAAGGATAATATAATCCTTCCTTTATAGTTCCTTTGATATATCTGAGAACTCTTTGACCTGCAATCCAATGTGGGTCCTTTGGACAATGCATGAACTGTGATAAAACTCCCACTGCATAACTAAGAGCAGGTCTTGTTAGTGTAGCATAAATCAAACTACCCACAAGAGATTGATACTTCCTCATATCTTTGTATTCTGCACCATCATATTTATTGAGCTTGTGATTAACTTCAAGTGGAGTTGAAGCTTCTCTGCAATTTTCCATATCAAACTTCTTCAATAGATTCAGAAGATACCTTTCTTGTGATACATATATGCCATGATCTGTATAAGTGACTTCCATTCCAAGAAAGTATGATAACTTTCCTAGATCACTGATCTTGAATTCTTTTTCAAGTAATCTGTTTACCTCCTTGATTCCTTCATCTGAAGTACCTGTGATTATAATGTCATCTACATAAATACAAATGTAGATTGTACCTTCCTCTGTTCTTTTGATGAGTAGACTTGGATCTGCTTTTGAACTTTGATATCCAAGATCATTGAGATACTTCACCAGTCTATAGTTCCATGCTCTTGGAGCTTGCTTCAATCCATATAGTGCTCTTCTCAGCATGCAAACAAAATTTGGATACGTGGAATCTATAAACCCTTGAGGTTGTTCCATGTATACCTCATCTGATATGTATCCATTCAAGAATGCATTCTTTATATCCAATTGACTTAGGGTTCATCCTTTTGAAGCTGCAATAGCAATGATTGTCCTTATAGTTGACATCTTAGCTACAGCACTGAATGTCTCATCATAATCTATGCCATAGGTTTGGGCATAGCCTTTCACCACCAGTCTAGCTTTGTATTTGGCTATACTTCCATCTGCAAGCTTCTTCACTTTATAAACCCATTTATTTCCAATTACTTTCTTACCATTTGGTTTAGGAACAAGTTCCCATGTCTTGTTCTCCTCCAGTGCATTGAACTCTTCCTTCATTGCTTCTTACCTTTAGCTTCATCATAGTTTTGAGGTTCTTCATCATCTTTGACCATATATGCATAGTTCTTTTGAGTTATGTAAGAAGTATCATAAGAATACCTTTCTGGTTGTCTTCTAGTCCTGCTTGATCTTCTTGGTTCCCATTCTTCATAAGTGTCTGGATATACCTCTTCATCAAATATAGGAGCTTCTTCATTTCTTCTTGTTAATCCACTTCTCGATGTACTTGCTTGCATATAGTCTTCATCTCTATTTACCTGCACAATTGATTTTCCTTTCTTGCATCTTCTTACCTCTTCTTCAAATTCTTCAGCTGTATGACTTTGATATGCATACCAACTTTTCTGTTCATCAAATGTAACATCTCTAGAAACAAGAAATTGATTGGTTGGAGGATTCCACAACCTGTAACCCATCTGCTTTTCATCATAACCAATGAACACATATTTTTCTGCCTTTGGTTCAAGTTTATGTCTTAGTTGTGATGGCACATAAGCATATGCAATTGATCCAAACACTCTACAATGATCTAGTGTTGGTTTCTTACCCCACCAAGCTTCATATGGAGTCATTCCATTGAGAGCTGCACATGGTAATCTATTCACAAGATATGTAGCTGTATTTACAGCCTCAGCCCAAAGATAATTTGGACAATTCTTCTCCTTTAGCATACCTCTAGCAAACTCAACCAAAGTCCTGTCCCTTCTTTCTGCTACACCATTTTGTTGTGGTATACCTGCAGGTTATTTCTCTCTTAATACATGCATTCAAAAGATAATCATTGATCTCTTGGGAGAAGTATTCTCCCCCTCCATCAGACCTCAGTCTCTTAAGCTTTTGACCTGTGACTCTCTCTGCATATGCATGAAAATGCTTGAAAGCTCCAAACACTTCTGATCTCTCCTTCAAAACATATAATGTTATCCATCTTGTAGCATCATCAATGAAAAGAACATAATACCTTGAGCCGCTGATAGATCCTTCTTTTGTTGGTCCCCATACATCTGTATGAATGAGCTCTGGTAATCCATCATGTTTAAAACCTTTCTTCTGAAATGGTAACCTGTGTGCTTTTCCCATTTGACATGCTTCACATTTATAAACCATATGTTGACTTTGCACATTTGGTAATCCTAGTACAGACTGATTAGCAACCATAGCTTTAATTCCTCTTTCATTGAAATGACCTAATCTCTTATGCCAGAGATCAAGTTCTGTAATCACTCCTTCACCATGTGTGAGCAAAGCTTGACCAATGTTCCCTTGCACTCTTAAAGTAAAGAATCTACCTTCTTTCTTACCAGAGACAATCTAATTATATCCATTCTTTGGATCTTCAACAAATACTCCTTCATTTGTAAACCTGACTTGAAAACCTTTTTCAACTATCTGTCCCACACTAATCAAGTTTTTAGGTATTGTAGGAACATACAAAACATTGCTTAGCAAATCTGCTCCACTCTTGCATTTCACTTTTCCAATTGAATGTACACTATGTCTTGTATTATCACCTGTTTGAACTGTGTGACTAGAAATGCCTTTTTCCAATTCTGACATCAATTCTATGTTTCCTGACAAATGATTAGAACATCCAGAGTCAATGTAAAATACCTTTAGATCTTCTTTATCTGATGTGCTGATTGAATTCATCATCAATGATGTATGACTTTCATTTTGTGTGTCATTTGCATAGTTGTAGTAGGTGGTGTTGTAGGATTGATTCTGTCCCCAACTTCTTCCTCCACCTCTACCATAGCCTCCTCTTGGATTTTCTCTACCTCTTTGAAAATTACTTTGATATCTTCCACCTCGACCTCTGCTATTTTTGTTTTGATTCTGGTTTGATCCTTGTTAGTTGTGCCAACAGTCATGAGCCAAATGATTACTCAATCCACGGATCCAACAAGCCTTCTTAGTGTTATTCTGATTACCTCTTCCTCTTCCAAAACCTCTTGGTCTTCCTCTGCCAATGCCTTTACCTCTTGCATAATAAACTTGAGAAATCCACTCTTCTTCATCCTTTGCTTTACCTTTATCTCCTTTCTTCTTATTCTTCATGTACATTGCAGAACTTTGTCCTTTATCTCCATCTCCCTTCAAGTCTTGCTCATATGTGAGCATCAAACCAAGTAATTGATTCAAATCTGGAACATAATGATTTAATGAAAGTTCTGTTGATAAGACAAAAGGTTTCCACCTTTCATCCCCTCTCAAACCTGCAAGTAGTTGAGCAATCAATCTGTGATCTTCAACATCTTCATCTATGGATCCAAGACTATCTGCTAGATCCTTCATCTTAGTCACATAATCACTAATACTTTGACTTGGCTTCTTCTTGAATGTTGTAAACTCTGACCATAGAATTGCTTTCCTTGCTTTAGTAGTGCTTTGGAAATGATACTCCAATGCATTCCAAATATCTTCAGATGATTCCAAGCCTCTGATATGTGGTAGCAAATGATCAGAGATTGTATTATAGATGTAGGCTTTTGCACTTGCATCCTTCTTCTGCCAATGCTTTAAAGCATCAAGTTCCTCTTTCTTTGGTCAGCTCTTTCATCTTCAAATACTGGCTTCTCTTCTTCACCTGTTACATATACCATGATATCCTTACTCATAAGTAAGGCTTCCATTCTCATTACCCATGTGGGGTAATTATCTCTGTCCAGTTTGTCAATGGAGATATGATCTGCCATACTCCTTTTCCTTCTGCTGCAACTTGTGAGCTTAAAGGATAAAGGATAATACCTTTTGGAGTTCTTTGTGTATGAGGATACTTTTGAAGTAACCTTTTGATGCCTTGTGTCTTCAAATGCTTCACCTTTCATACTTTGATGGAAAACTTTCCAAAACTTCTCGTACCTTTGTCGCCTTCTGCTCTTTAGGACCTTTCTGCTCTGATACCACTTTTTGATGTATGAAACACCACAAGAAATGAATTAATGTGACACTAGAACACCTCTATGGTCATCATTACCTCATTGCCACTCCAAAATTTGAGAAATGATAGCCAAAACCAAGAACTTTACTTCTTCAGAATTTCCTAGTCACCGAAATTACATACCTTCAGTATTTTGATAATTTCTCCTAGCTCAAATATTATTTCACCAAGATCTTTTAGTGGATAGAAAGTATAAGAGTAGAGCTTTCCAACAAGCTATCATATGCATGAAACGGATCTCTAGAACTGAAGTTATGGCCTTCACAAGATCACCTTGTATGACTTTCCAAAACTAGAAATTTGACCTCTTTTAGTAAACTGAGTGTCTAAAAATGAAAATTCGATGCCTAGCATTGACTTGCAACCAAAAATTGATGCTGAGCATCGACTTTGAGCTTTTTCAGTCACTTTTTCAGCACCAGAATTAGCCTATGAACACAAGACATGAACAAGACCACTTTTATGTGGGAAGTCGATGCCAGGCATCGACTTTATGTTGAAACTCGATGCTAGGCATCGAGTTGGTCCACAAATCTCATGTTTTTAAGAAGTTCTAGCAGTACATAACACTCAGAGAATAAAACAAGGACTTATCAACACAAATTCGATGCCAGGCATCGACTTGCTTGGAAAACTTCAATTTCTGAAATCATTTCACACAAGACAAACTCTGGAGATGGAAGACGAAGAAGACTTATACACAGAAATTAATAAACTCTTTCCATAACTATGAAAACTCAAAAATGCACAGGTGCTTTCTCACGCAGAGAAGCCTGACTATTCTCAGTCATACAAAATGAGTTCTAACTCACTCTCTCATTTTCTTCCTCTTCGCGTCAGTTGATACAAACTAACTTATATAGATTTTCTCATTCTCGTGACCTTTTAAAAAACTTCTAGCACTAAAGTGAACTAACTTTACAAATATAATACATGTGAATTTGTCCCTTCACGTAGGCATGTGATTTTCTTCTAAATCTTTGACCTTCAAAGATATGTCCATTTAGTGAGTGTTTCTCCAACACTTTTGCAACCAATACATGTCGCATCATATAAGCCCATAACGGGTAGTTGGTACCATCCAACTTATCCTCAATAGCCAACATACAGAATACATCACTGCTTTCAGCCATGATCGGTGACTAAAATACCTTGATGCAGAAAATTGACTGTATCTCAAAAAGTTGAATAGAATTGCCTAGACAAATTCTGCTAGACTTGTAGCAGACGTCGAGACGCTTATATTGGCAAACTGAAACTGGTATATACCTTTGGCACAAAAAGACAAAGTAGCCTACACAAGCACTATAATAGTGCATTTGGAGCCAAAACAAGCTCAAATCATGATTTTGGCACCACAAAACGAAGCTGTTTTGATCTCGAAAACACGTTGAGTATGCTCACCAAAATTTATGCGGTTCTAAGACTGCAACCAGAGGAGTGTCGACAACGCCCTAGATGAGGCAATGACTTGCTCTGATACCAATTGTTGGAGTTAGACGTCTACGGAAGCATGTGAACATCACAAGGAAGAAGAAGAAGCTTGGAGCGTAATACACAATACTGAATGTATTACCACTAGAATGTACAAAGATAAGTAGCCCATTCGAGCAATAGGCCTATATACAAGCCAGGGGAAAAAACCCCTTAAAGCGGGAAAAAAGTGCCCTGATGGTCCTAGTGCATTCACACACATCACTACCTAAATATATCAACAAGTTATCAGTTAGGGTTATAGACGCTTATACAAAAGGATGACAGAGATGAGAAGAAAATATAAACACAAAAATTGTTTTGCAAATATTATAATGGAAATGATCATGTCATAAATAGTTGTCCAAAGCTAACTGCAAAAGAGGAAAAGAAGAAAGAGGCTGGAATGCTTGTTGCAGAGGCCTCTACACCCAAAACAGAGTTCGCTAATCTTGTGTAGAAAGAAGAATGGGCATTTACTGTTGGAGTTAGACGTCTGCAGAAGCACGCGAACAGCACAAGGAAGAGGAAGAAGCGTGGAGCACAACACACAAGACTGAATGTATTACTAGAGAATGTACAAAGATAAGTAGCCCATTAGGGCAATAGGCGTATATACAAGCCGGGGGAAAAAAACCTCCTAAAGAGGGAAAAAAGTGCCCCGGCGGTCCTAGAGTGTTCACACACATCACTACCTAAATATATCAACAAATCCCCCCTGGGAGTGATGCGGTGAACAAGGAGCTGGCACTCATGTATAAGGAAGTGCCGAGCTATGTGGAAATCATTCCACAAAAGGAAGTAAGCCCAAAGCTTTGCGGAAAGCTTCAAACTTCTCCCTAGGCAGAGCCTTCGTGAAAAGGTCTGCAATGTTCTCCTGCGTGGGCACATATGCCAAGCTGATCTCCCCAGCAGAGAACCTCTCCCTGACATATTGATAATGCACCTCAATGTGCTTAGTGCAAGCATGGAACACAGGGTTCCTCGCAACTGCCAATGCGCTCTGACTGTCAGTGAAGATGGTGGTGGCAGAAGACTGGCCAACACCCAAATCAGCCATAAGGCGTCTGAGCCACACACACTCAACAGTCGCTGTGAAAGCTGCCCTATACTCAGCCTCACAACTGGAAGTGGCCACAGTAGGCTGCTTCTTGCTCAACCAAGATATACATGAGCTACCAAGCATGAAGCAAAAACCACTGGTGGACACACGAGTGTCATAGCAACCAGCCCAATCTGAGTCAGAAAAAGCATGCAAATATGGTGGTAGTGATCCCCCCTTGGGATAAAACAACCCAAGTAGCCGAGTACCACTCAAGTAGCGAAAGATGCGCTTAACCGCTTTCCAATGCGTGACTCTTGGGCAATGCATAAACCTGCTCATCTGTGAGACAACAAACTGAATATCTGGCCGAGTAATGCATAAGTAAATCAAGCATCCAACAGCCTGCTGATAGAGAACAGCATCAAATGCATCTCCAGCATCATGAAGACTCAATTTACCGGTCTCCATAGGAGTGGCAATAGGCTTACAGTCTTCAAGGCCAAAACGCTGCAATAATGTGTCAATATATTTCGTTTGACACAAAGCCATTCCACCATCAACTTGCATAAACTGAATGCCCAAATAGTGATGCAAATGCCCCAAATCAGACATCTCAAATGAGGCATGCAAATCAGCCTTGAAATCAGCAATATGCTTCTCAAGAGGACCAGTGAGCAGCATGTCGTCTACATAGACAACAATGATCAAAAGCACATCATTAGCACGCTTAACATATAAGGTGCTTTCAGTTGGACTGTTCTCAAAACCATGTGCAATCAGATAGGCATGTATTTTCTCATACCAAGCACGTGGTGCTTGCTTTAAACCATATAACGCCTTTTTTAACCTGCACACCTGGTTTTCATGCCCTTTCTGCACAAAGCCACGGGGCTGAAAAACATACACTTCTTCATGCAAGTCACCATTCAGAAATGCTGTTTTAATGTCCAACTGATGTACATTCCAACCATGATGGGCTGCAAGTGCACAAATGCTCCGAACAGTAGTCATACGGCATGTAGGTGCAAAGGTCTCATCAAAATCAATGCCTCTTTCCTGCGCATAACCCTTTGCAACAAGCCTAGCCTTATACCTGTCAACTGTACCATCAGGTTTACGCTTCAGCTTGTATACCCACTTAGTGCCAATGGCCTTCTTGCCAGGAGGCAAGTCACATAAAGACCATGTACCATTCTTCATTATAGCATCATATTCAGATTGCATAGCAGCCATCCAATTTTCTGAATTTTGTGCTTCATCAAAAGAAACAGGCTCATTCTCATCACAGAGACTAGATGCAGCCATAGCATAGCAATCTGATGCAAAGGAGGTACTATGAGAGCCTGAACGAGTACGATATGACAAAGGTGCATCTAATTTGCTGTCACGCAAAGTCTGCACCAGCCATTTTGGCATAGTTTTTGCCTGTTCAATATCAGCTCTCTCATCAACAAGTGCATCATGTAAATCTGCATCAGAAATGGCATGATCTGCATCATCATATGAAACCTGCAAAGGCTGAGAAGTTGCCTCATTAGGACCAGCGCTAGCCTGTCCACCTGTAAAAAGAGGCATCAAAGTATCATACATGTCTTTGGAGCTAACAGATGTCTCCTTAGTACATGAAAGCAATGGCTGAATAGCATCTTCCACAAAGACAACATCACGGCTAACCAGAATGCGTTTAGTCTGTGGATGATACAGACGATAGCCTTTACTTTCAGAACTGTACCCAACAAAAATACATTTTACTGCCTTATCATCCAATTTTCTGCGATGTTGTTCAGGCACTAATGCATATGCCAAACAACCAAAAACACGCAGATGAGCAACAGATGGCTTGCGGTCATGCCAAGCCTCATATGGAGTGATAGATTGCAACGCTTTTGTGGGACACCTGTTCAGTACATATGCTGCACACATGACAGCCTCAAGCCAGAAACTATGTGGTAAAGCCTGACTTTTGACCATGCACCTCGCCATCTCCATGAGTGACCTGTTCTTTCGTTCAGCAACTCCATTCTGTTGAGGTGTATACGGCACTGTACACTGGTGTTTTATCCCACGTTCAGCCAGAAATGCATTAAAATCTGAAGACATATATTCCCCCCCTCGATCAGAACGGAGGGTGCCCATTTTACATGCTGACATATTTTCAGCCAAAACCAAAAACTGTTTGAAGCACATGAACACTTCGGACTTTGCTTTGAGTGGATATACCCATGCATGCCTGGAAAAATCATCAATGAAAGTCACGAAGTAAAGGTAATTTCCAAAAGAGGGTGTCTGCATAGGACCACAGACATCACTATGTACAAGTTGCAATTTTTGCATAGCCCGAAGTGAACCATCTTTTGGAAAGGAAGAACGCTGCATTTTGCCCAAAATACAGCCTTCACAAACATGTTTTCTAGGTGCCTCAAGTTTGGGCAAAGAGGACACCATTTCAGATTTCTGCAAGCGTAACAAACTAGCAAAATTCAGATGACCAAAGCGTGCATGCCAAAGCTTTGCATCTGACATAGCCTGAGAATCATGAACTGCACATGCCGAATCATTCACAGATTTTTCATAGTCTATGAGCTTATACAGCCCACGACATAAAATGCCAGAAGCAATAATCACATCGCCATTTGAGAGATCATGGACTGTACACCTGTCATCAACGAATTTCACAACCAAGCCAATCTTGGCTAATGCAGAAACTGATAACAGGTTCTTTTTGATCCCTAGCACAAATAAAGCATCTGACAAAGTGAAAGAACTACCATCAGCAGTCGTCAGAATGATCTTACCAACTCCCATAACAGGATAAGAGGAGTTATTGGCGCATGTGACAGTATTCCCTGTAGGGGCAGGCTCGAGTGAAGAGAAGAAACTACGCTGCGAGGTAATATGTTTGGTTGCCCCACTGTCAAAGTACCAAACATCTGAGTCTACTGCAGACATGCATTGATCATGAGAAGATGGGTCAAAACTGCAAACAGTAGTAAACGCCCATTCTTCTTCCTGCACAAGATTTGCAGACTCTGTTTTTGGTGTAGAGGCCTCTGCAACAACCATTCCAGCCTCTTTCTTCTTTGCCTCTTTAGTAGCCAGTTTTGGACAGTTCTTTATAATATGATCATTTCCTTTACAGTACTTGCAGAACAATTTCTGCTTTTCTGATTTCTTCTCATCTTTATCCTGGTTCTTCGATTGTGCAGCATTTGCAGATTTCTGCTTACTAGTAGAAGAGCTCCATTTTCCTTTGCCCTTCTGACTAGCCAGGAAAGCTTGATCTGCAACACGCATAATGGACCTGTTCTGCCTGGACTGATCTACCTGCAACAGAACAGAGACTAATTCCTCAAATGACAAGGCATTCGGATTGCCTTTCATCATCAATCGAAGAGTAGAGGCAAAACTCTGATATGAATCAGGAAGGCCATTTAGAACGGTCTGCACAAGTGAGCTATCTGGTATAACCTCATCAGCAGAAATCAATTGTTCCTTCAGGTCTTTGATCTTTGTAAGAAAACTGTCCATCGAATCACCTTCATTCATGTGCTCACTCTCCAACTGTTTTCGGAGGTAAGCAACACGAGCCTCATTCCTAGCCTGGTACAAAGTGGTAAGTGTATCCCAAGCATCCTTTGCTGTTCTGCAAGAGCGAATGTGAGGAATAATGGCACGTTTGACAGACAAAGCTATCAATGCATGTGCGTGGGCATCTCTGCCATCCCAACGAATCTGCTCTGCAGTAGGTGCAACAGAAACAGCAGCACGAACAGGAATCTGCAGAATATCATCTTCGACACCATCTTCATCAGCTCCAACACCTGTATTTGCAGTACCTATCGTTACAGGTGTAACAGGACGTCTTTCAACACCCTGCACAATGTTCCACAATCCTTTTGCAACCAGTACATGTCGCATCATATAAGCCCATAATGGGTAGTTGGTACCATCCAACTTATCCTCAACAGCCAACATACGGAATACATCACTGCTTTCAGCCATGGCCGGTGACTAAAATACCTTGACGCAGAAAATTGACTGTATCTCAAAAAGTTGAACAGAACTACCCAGACGAGTTCTGCTAGACCTGTAGCAGACTTCGAGACGCTTAAACTGGCGAACAGAAACTGGTATATACCTTTGGCACAAAAGGACGAAATAGCCTGCACAAGCACTGCGATAGTGCGTTCGGAGGCCGAAACGAGCTCAGATCGCGATTTCGGCACCACATAGCAAAGCTGTTTTGATCTCGAAAACACCTTGAGTATGCTCACCAAATTTTGTGCGAATCTGAGACTACAAACGGAGGAGTGTCGACGGCGCCCTAGAAGAATCAACGACCTGCTCTGATACCAATTGTTGGAGTTAGACGTTTGCGGAAGCGCGCGAACAGCACAAGGAAGAGGAAGAAGCTTGGAGCACAACACACAAGACTGAATGTATTACTAGAGAATGTACAAAGATAAGTAGCCCATTCGGGCAATAGGCGTATATACAAGTCGGGGGAAAAAAACCTCCTAAAGAGGGAAAAAAGTGCCCCGGCGGTCCTAGAGTGTTCACACACATCACTACCTAAATATATCAACATTTACTACTATTTGCATTTATGACCCATCTTCACATGAATATTGTATGTCTGCAATAGACTCATAAAGTTGGTACTTTGATAGTGGGGGAACCAAACATATTACCTCGTAGCATAGTTTCTTCACTTCACTTGAGCATGCCCCTATAGGGAATACTATCACATGTGCCAACAACTCCTCTTATCATGTCATGGGAGTTGGTAAGATCATTCTGACTACTATTGATGGTAGTTCTTTTACATTGTCAAAAGCTTTATATGTGCTATGGATCAAGAAAAACTAGCCAAGGTCAGCTTGGTTGTAAAATTTGTTAATGATAGATGTACACTTCATGATCTATCAAATAATGATGTCATTGTTGCTTCTAGCATTTTATGTTGTGGGATATATAAGGTCATAGGCTACGAAAAATCTGTGAATGATTCAGTATGTGCAGTACATGATTCTCAAGCTATGTTAGATGCAAAGATTTGGCATGCACGCTTTGGTCATTTGAATTTTTCTAGTTTGCTACGCTTGCATTTTGGACAAAATGCAGCACTCATTGTTCCCCAAAGATGGTTCAGTTTGAGCTACTAAAAAATCGTAGCTTTTCACAATGATGTTTGTGGTCCTATGCAGAAACCTTCTTTTGGGAACTATCTTTACTTTGTGACTTTCATTGATGATTTTTCCAAGCATGAATGGGTATATCCATTGAAAGCAAATATGAAGTGTTTATGTGCTTCAAATGGTTTTTGGTGGAAGCCGTCGGAAAGGAACTCATATTTCTTGTAAAATATATCCTGAAAAGTCGCATGCATGATGAAAAGGTGTAGCACAACGTTGTACTCTTTGACAAGATTAATGAAAGAAGTCGCGTGATGCAGAGGGTGAGTCGCCGGACTGTTTGTCTGGGCGAGGAGCCAGAAGCGAGCGCTGTTGCAGAACTCTATAACTGAGTCTGTTTCGTCGATTAAGTTTAATCATTAAGTGAAGTTAATGAAGTATTAAGTAATTTGATTAACGCGCTAAGTGAGGGAGTTACACGGTAAACTTTCTAACGTGAGAGTGCGAACGTATTCAGAGTAGTATTGGAAGATAATACGTTTAGGGCTCAATTCAGTGAAGTCATATAATCTTAATCTATAGTTTGGGAAAATACAAATAGGGCCTCTGTTTACAGACCCCTGACCATCCCAAGAACCCAGACATGAATTAAACCTTAAACAGTAAAGATTTTAACATTTAACACTGGCACCGTCTGTGGGAAATGGAGTAGTTGTTTATATCGAAGATTAAACATTGACGAAGAATTTTTTGATATATGCCGGTAACACGTTCCGATGAAGCATACCCCAAGTACCGCAGTGATCAACATCCCTGGGCAGTTCCAAACCTATTAGGAACACCCCCTGGTGGTAGAAGTAGAGGACAGTTAAGTCCAGTTGCAGAAGGTTCGGTATAGCCAGCCAGTAGCAATTCCAGTGGTAGTTCCGTAGTACATGATGAGATTCCGGTGAATTCCGGTGCGAGTCCGATACCTTTGGGAGAAAGTACGGTGATTTTTGGTTGTACAGAGACGTAGTGCGGAGTCAGTTCCACACTATCGGGTCAGAATTTGGTCACTTTCAGTGATAGGTTCACGTTATCCAGTGAGCACGTTTACGGTAATAGTGGAGTCTGGTCCCGTGAGAATTTGGCAAGTTTCAGTGAGAGTTCGGTATTACCTGGTAGCAATTCGAAGCTTTTCGGTGAAACTGTGGTGCTGATCGGTGGACACTTATTGCGTTCACCAGTTTTCGGTGCAAGTCTAGCTAATTTTGACACCAAAGTTGAGGAAGGGCTGATAGACTTGGAGTTAAGCAAACGGTTCAACGACATTTTAGGACCGGAAAGTGAGCAAGTTGACCATACAACTCAGGAAGATCAAGAGATATCTCCCCAAGATTCCGGTAACAACAACACCATGAGTGACTCACATCAATAGCAACAAACACCGCCACAACTGCAACCGCAACATCAGCAACAACAGGTTATCCCACCGTGTCCGGTACTAGTAGGGGTCACGTATACAAAATTTGGAGGATTTCCTGGAGATGATTGAGACGCGCATGCACGGACCTTTGAGATTAATTATGCACTTCTGAACTACCCAGCAGACCCTGCCTATAAAGCTATTGTGTTCCAGGAAACCCTGGTTAATGAAGCTGCACGATGGCTAACCGAATACGAGTTGAACCACTTTTGGCAGTATGATGATGTAAAGGATGCCTTTCTACAACGGTTTTGATTGAAGAAGAACCCCGTTGAAATTTTTAACTACTTGCAGAACAATAGGCAAAAACAACACCAAGCTGTACAGGATTATGCCACGCTATTTCGGACACATCTAAGGCAGTTGCCACCCACACATGCTAATCTACCAGATGACGTTATCACTCAATGGTTCATCAATGGATTAAAGCCCCAATTGAAGCAGATTATGATCATAAGGTGTGTGGGTGGAATGACTTTAGATGCCGTAATTGCTATGGCGTTACAATTAGAGAACAAAGTGGGGGAATTTACCGAAGACCTGGAGTGGCTGAAAGTGTCTAGGCAATCTAACGAGGACCCTTTGAAACAAGTCTACTGTGCCAAATGCAAAAACCCAGGGCATAGCAGTTCAACATGCACACTGAACCAAATGTATTGTGCCATCTGCCACATAACATATCATACCACGGAGACTTGTCCGTATAATGCCAAGGTACAGAACAGAGCAACGGTTAATGCCACCATTCAGGAGCAGGGACAACCGGCTAGCCATTATGTACCACCACAGATGAGGAACATCCCTTACCAGGGATACAGGAATTATCGAGGAGGGCGGACAAATAACTTCGATCAAGCTCGGTGGAATGGAGGCCCATCACGAGAAGGTACATCTAATCCAAATCCTAAATGTCATTTCTTTGGGAAAGTAGGGTTAATCCGGAGGTTCTGCAAAGATGTAGTGGAGTATGATAAAAAGAAAAAAGAACGACAACATCCGATGGCAAATATGGTCTATATCTCACCTGTGGATACGCAAGCAACAGCGGTACAAACACGATCCGACAAGCAACTACAGCCAGCTGCAGAGATCTTTGAACCAGAAATTCGTGAACAACAGAAGGCGTTCACGAAGGAAAGCAAGTGGGCTATGCAGGAACAAGCTATTTGCACTGATCCAGTTCTGGTGATGCAGCAAAGTATCCTGCGGGAGGTACTAGAGAAGCAAAACTTGACTCATACGGTACCATAGTCCATATCGAAGACCGTATTGGAAATAGCCAAAACTGATTCGGTGTGGGATGTTCTATCCAAGGCATCAATTACATTTCCCTTGGGTTAATTATTGGCTTTGGTCCCGACAGTTCGACAACAGTTCCAACAGTAGGTTAGTCCAAGCACCTCGAGTGCTCCTGCAATAGCTACAATCCAATTGGAATTGGACCCAATGGTGGACCATACGGTACCACTGATTACGATATGGTACAAAAATCAGACAATCACACAAGTCTTAATTGATGGCGGATCTGGTGTCAATATTGCCACAGAAGCCCTTTGCAAATGGCTGGGGTGGATGCAAATTGAACCTATTCAATTCTTTGTACGTATGGCTGATCAATCTCGAGTCCATCCGGTGGGCTTGATGCGGGATATTCTGATCACTCTACAAGGTTTTGTTTTCAAAATGACCTTTGTTGTGCTAGATTTACCAGAATCGAGCTTGGACTACAATCTGCTTTTTGGACGTCCTTGGCTAAAACAAGCTAAGGTAGTGCAAGACTGGTCAGCGCATGAATTGGTCTTTAAAAATAATCATCGGAAGTATGTTGTCCCGTTGGATGACATGAAACACTGTGGCTTACACGCACGACTATATTTAGCGGAGCCTGTACACATGCTGGATGGTCTCTCTGACGATGAAGAGGAGACTTTCCTTTAAGCCAATAAAGACCTTATGGCACTTGGCACTGTAGATTTACAAACGGTGGTTGATAATTGGAGTCCGACAACCTACACGGTGGTACCGTTGACTAGAGAGCACGAGTCGAATACCGAACAAACTTTGGATGAGGTGATGCCTCAACAATTACTCAAGTCTAGAGACGATGAGGAAAGGCCCCGACAATTCTATGTATCGGAAGATCAACTGATCACCTGCAATTTAGGTGATCAAACCAACCCACGACCAGTAAAAATAAAGGCAGGACTGTTTGAGACTTTTTGGGAGCACGTGTTGCAGCTCCTACGCGAGTTTGCGGATGTGTTTGCATGGGATTATAGGGACATGAAGGGGTTGAACCCGCGGATTTATCAACACCGAGTGGTGCTGAAACCAGATGCAAGACCCATCAAACATCCCAGTTATAGGATGAATCCTAACTATGCGGCACAGGTCAAAGCCGAACTTGATCGCTTGTTGAAGGTGGGATTTATTGTGCCTATTGAGCACGCAGAATGGATCTCTCCCATTGTTATAGTTCCGAAGAAAAACAAGCAATTGCAGATATGTGTGGTCTACCAATCGTACCTGATCCATTTCCGTTGCCATTCCTAGATACCATGTTAGATGACATGGCCGATTGAGATATGTATTCCTTTCTAGATGGATATAGTGGTTACAATCAAGTCAGAATGGCAGAGCAGGACATACCCAAGACTGCATTTATTACCAACTGGGGTGTCTATGCATGTACCGTAATGTGGTTTGGGCTGCGTAATGCTCCTAGTACATTCCAACGCTGCATGTAGGAAATTTTTACCCTTATCTCACCATATTTATGAGAGTGTATCTGGATGATTTCTCGTTATCCGGTGATACATCGGCACACCTGTACCATTTACGGTGTTGCTTTTCCAAGTGTCGAGAATATCGCTTGTGTTTGAAACCGAATAAATCGGTGTTATCTATTTCCTGTGGTAAGATGCTCGGGCATGTTATTTCCAAACAAGGCATTCAGGTGGATCCAGACAAAGTGAAGGCCATCTTAAAGGCTCCTTCTCCTAAGACCCCTAAAGACGTGATGCGGGTTTTAGGCAAAATCCGATGGCATGGGTGGCATCTGCGTTGGCTTGCTCATCTGGCTATACCACTTAATCGTTTCATAACCAATAGCCCGCATCAGTTCGAATGGACCGAAGAGTGTCGACTTTCTTTCGACCAACTGAAAACACCGTTAACTCAGGCTCCCATTTTACAAGCACCAAATTGGGAATTGCCATTTCAGGTTTTTGTGGATGCCTCCGACAGTGCCATTGGTAGCGTGCTGATGCAACAGACGGATAAATGGTTTCATCTGGTATATTATGCAAGCCGTAGATTGGCCGTAACTATTCAATTACTGAATGCGAGTGTCTCGGTTTGGTTTATTTTGTAAAAAAATTTCGGCATTATTTGTTGGGTAGACGTTTCACCTTCCACGTAGACCACGCAACATTGGTGTATCTGGTGCACCAATAGCATCTTGGAGGATGGCTAGCACGATGGGTCTTGCTGCTTCAAGAATTTGAATACTCCGTCGTACACCGACCAGGTTTTGCACACGCGCTTGCTGAATTTCTCTCTCAGTTGGATTTCGGTGAGCCTCCGGAGGCAATTGATTGTACAACACCAACCATCTATACAACAGAGACAATACAGGCTGATCCACAAGAATTATTGGTACCTTATTCTTACTATGACACCTTACTTTTGTTCTTGACTAGTGAATGTCCGCCTTGTATGATTTTTTCAGCTGCTAGACGAAGAGTAGCCACGTAGAGTCGACACTTTTGGTTGATTGTCAGACAGTTGTATTACATGGATCACTCGAGAGTACTACTCAAATGTGTTCCCCCATGTGAATATGCTTCAGTCATTAACATGGCCCATACTGTCCCAACCGAAGGACATTTTGTGGCTGATCTGACTCACGAGAAGATTCTGTGGAGTGGATTGTGGTGGCCAATGATGTATCATGATGTGACCCCATATGTACAACAGTGCGACGAGTGCCAGCGGTCCAGTCAGCCTTTACAGTGACACTACTTCCCTCTCCAACTTGTTGTTCCTCTGGAACCCTTTCATAAATGGGGATTGGATTTCATAGGACCAATTATACCTCCAACAACAGATATATTCTAATCTGCACAGATTACGCTACCCGATGGGTCGAGGCATGGGCTCTGTGATCAGCTACAGCGGCTCCGGTTGTTAAATGCTTAATGAAGGATATCTTTTCGCGTTATGGGTTACCCTTGGAGAGTGTCACTAATCAAGGTACGCACTTTGCAAATACATTAATGCAAGTGCTTACGAAAACATTCCACATTGTGCACAAATTCAGTTCTCCTTATTACCCATGAGCAAATGGACTTGCTGAGAGTACCAACAAATCTCTCTTGAACATCTTGAAGAAACTGGTGTTAGATTTCCCAGAGAGATGGGACCAATTTCTCCCTACTTTACTATGGGCTTATCGTACTACATACAAAGTGGAAACAGGAACAACTCCTTTTAAGTTGGCGTATGGATTGGAAGCCATTGCTCCGATGGAACTAGTGGTTCCGAGTTTGCATGTGGCTCTGGAACGGACTCTTACCAGAAGAATCTTTTCCCTTTCGTTTTGAGGCTTTACGGTCCCTGGATGAACAGCGTCTGGAAAGTTTTCTGGTGCTGCAGGAAGTGCAGCTAAGACAAGCCAAAACCCACGATTGTTTCCTCAAAACTCCCGTGTTTACGATAAACCAATTGGTTCTCTTCTCTAATGCTAAGTCGAATAGATCCGCCGGCAAATTTAAGCTACGTTGGTTCGGTCCTTACTGTATTGCTGAACAAGTGGGACCTACAACTTTTCGGTTGGAAACCTTAACCGGTGTCATTCTTCCAAAAGTGATTAATGGATCCAAGCTTTGCCCCTATCACCCCCCGTCTACCAACTCATGAGGTGTCTTCGGTATTTTTACTCTTTTTTGCTTGTCATGTGATTTTCTTTTCTGCTCTCTGTGTTTCGGTTGACCAACTCACCGTAATCCTTCCGTGTTCTTATTTAACCATGATTAATAGCCACCTTTGTGTTGCTAGTTCTGTTAATGCATGCATGTCACCATTATGTCGGTATATTTCCAATACTGCATTATGATTAGGGTTCTTGCCACCTATTTCTTTGCAGTGTTTCTACTTAAGCTTGTTCCTTTCACTGTTAGTCCCTATTGTGTTTTTTGTTTGTGTGTTTGCAACCCGTGTGTGCTTTGTGTCTTCGTTTCTCTCTACGTGCGCCATGGAAGCTCTTGCTAACATAGTAACCTTCCGTGCTGGTCTCACTCCGGATGTGAGTGAGTATTTGCGTGCTTGGGGACTGTTGGCCTTCACTGAATTGCCTTGGTATTCAGTGGAGTGTCACCCCTTCCATGCATAGATCATTTTGCCATCGCCACCACGCCTACTACAGAGCAATGTTGGCCATTAACGTGTTTAAACCCCCATGTCGTAGTTACTCTAAACACGGTTGCTGAGGGATTCCGTCTCCCTCAGGAAGGGTTGGTTGATCGACCACTCCTTGCAATCGCAACCATGAAGGAATTGTTTTCCCGGCACTCATCTAATGAGTTTGCCATTCTTTGCGGACCCGAACGAGAGCGTACCGCTCTGCAATTTCTTGTTGCAGCGTTAAACCTAAAAAAAATCACGTATGGCATTTCCAGACCTTTTTACTCGATGATTGATACTGCCTCATGCGAGGGTGTCAATTTCACATCTTTTTTCTTCCGACGCATTCAACGTGAATGCTTAACCATCACTAAACAACTCGCCAAGAATGATATGCCTCGTACCTGATTGCCCCACCTCCTCACCCTTCTCCTTTCGGTGATACAAGCCGTGCAACCACCTCCAACGACTACCAAGCTGCTACATGAAGAATCTACCCAGATGTTTGACGACGACGATGATGAAGATCTGCTTCATTTCTTCCAATGAAAATGCCGTCAAATTAGCCCATCACAATGTGAGGTGTAGGGTTCCACTGCAGTACAAGATGTTGAAGTATTCCATGACACCGCCACCTCCTTATAGGTAGAGTCCGTCCCGCCTTCTCCTCTCAAGAAGCGAGATCAAGATGTTATCATGGAAGATGTAGCTGAAGTCTCATCGTGGGAGGAATCTCATCACCCGGATGCTGAGGTTGTGAAGGAGATAGCTGAAGCTACCGGTGTTACAGACTATCAATCTCCTTCGTCACCAACCATTGATGCCCAAGCAAATGCAGTCGACACCCAAGCAGATGTAGTCAATGCCCAAGCAGATGCATTCAATCAAATGACTGGAAATGCAGAGGCAGTTACCGAAGCTGCCTTGGCACAACCACAGATTGAGACCGAAATAGTTTTGGTTCCGACTGCTCTTATCCGTGTTCCTCCTCCAACTACCATTCACGATACTGCTGCCGTTCTTCCCGTGGCACCTTTAACTGCCCTTCGTGAGGCATCAACCCAGTTTCTATCCTCTCCCGATTACTCTCCACCCTCCTCACCTCATCTTATCTCTGCCTCATCATCACAACCTCCTCGTTCTCTTCCCCCCAGTAGTAATGTTCACGGAATTGGCATCCATGGGCCAACTTCTCATCCAATTCTCCCAGCAATTGCTCCTCTAGATGAATATGGAAACTCAGAACATTCAACAGGAGTTGCAGAATAAGGTTGACCTTCTCGAAGCAGACATTGCTCCTCTTCAAGAAGAAGCACTTGCGGTCAAAGTCGAGAATCATGCATTGTAGACTCAGCTCCAAAAACTCAAAGAACAGTTAGCAGAAAAAGATCATATTCTTGCTCAATGGGACACCGCACTTGCTGAATTGAAGAAGAAGAACGTTCTCCTTGCTGCTCGCGATGAAGAAATTTCTCAATTGGAACAAATGGTACGTGATAAAGAAGATGCCCGAGTTGCGCTTGGAAATCTGCTGGAGGACACACGTGCGAATCTTGCTTTGGTAGAGCAGAAAGGACAAGAAATGGCCGACCTTGTTATGCAGAACACTGCAGAATTAAAGAAGGTGTCTGAAGAAATTTTTCAGAAAAGTTGTGGTTTGGAAGCAGAGATTGGCCGGACTATTCAGTTAAAGAAAGAGATGGAAGCTATTAAAAAAGAGCGAGATGCTTATTATAAAACTATTCAGTTTCAAGCTCAGGAGCTGGAAAGACTAGAAAAGCAATTGGGCGTTCAAGCAGATAGGCTTTCTCGAATCGATGCCAAGGTAGCTAAAATGAAGATGAGAAGAGATGCTTCCATGGCCAATGAGTTCTACCTTCAAGAATCATTTTTGCAGACGCAGATGGATTTCTTAATGAGTCAGGTCATTGCTGCCAGTTCTGTTAGGACTGATGCACAATTTATCGAGCCTTCCATTTTGAAAGATATGCTAGATTCCTTAAAGAAGAAGATTACCCAAACCTTTAAATTAGCTCAAACTCTGTATATCTAGGGCATCATTGATGATCCTTAACTATAATTTCCATTTTTGGGTTCGAGTCCACCGTGCGTGCCAGTGTAAGCCGCCGGAAAGGAACTCATATTTCTTGTAAAATAGATCTTGAAAAGTTGCACGCATGATGAAAAGGGGTAGTGCAATGTTGTACTCTTTGACAAGATTAATGAAAGAAGTTGCGTGATGAAGAGGGTGAGTCGCCGGACTGTTTGTCTGGGCGAGGAGCCGGAAGCGAGCGCTGTTGCAAAACTCTATAATTGAGTCTGTTTTGTTGATTAAGTTTAATCATTAAGTGAAGTTAATGAAGTATTAAGTAATTTGATTAACGTGCTAAGTGAGGGAGTTACACGGTAAACTTTCTAACATGATAGTGCGTTAATGAACGTATTGAGAGTAGTACTGGAAGGTAATATGTTTAGTGCTCAATTCAATGAAGTCATATAATCTTAATCTGTAGTTTGGGAAAATACAAATAGAGACTCTGTTTACAGACCCCTGACCATCCCAAGAACCCAGACATGAATTAAACCTTAAATAGTAAAGATTTTAACATTAACATTGGCGCCGTTTGTGGGAAATGGAGTAGTTATTTACACCGAAGATTAAAGATTGACGAAGAATTCTTTGATATATGCCAGTAACACGTTCCGGTGAAGCATACCCCAAGTACCATAGAGATCAACATCCCTGGGCAGTTCCAAACCTATTAGGAACACCCCCTGGTGGTAGAAGTACAAGAAAGTTAAGTCCAGTTGCAGAAGGTTCGGTAGAGCCAGCCAGTAGCAATTCCGGTGGTAGTTCGGTAGTACATGATGAGATTTCGGTGAATTCTGGTGCAAGTCCGGTACCATTGGGAGAAAGTATGGTGATTTTTGGTTGTATAGAGACTCAGTGCGGAGTCAGTTCCACACTATCGGGTTAGAATTCGGTCACTTTCTGTGATAGGTTCACGTTATCCGATGAGCACGTTTACGGTAATAGTGAAGTCTGGTCTAGTGAGAATTTGGCAAGCTTCAGTGAGAGTTCGGTATTACGTGGTAGAAATTCAAAGCTTTTGGATGAAACTGTGGTGCTGATTGGTGGACACTTATTGTGTTCACCACTTTTCAATGCAAGTCTAGCTAATTTCGACACCAAAGTTGAGGAAGGGCTAATAAACTTAGAGTTAAGCAAACGGTTCAACGACATTTTAGAACCGGAAAGTGAGCAAGTTGACCATACAGCTCAGGAAGATCAAGAGATATCTCCCCAAGATTCAAGTAACAACAACACCACTAACAATAGCACAATGAGTGGCTCACAGCAATAGCAACAAACATCACCACAGCTGCAACCACAACATCAGCAGCAACAGGTTATCCCACCGCGTCCGGTACCAGCAGGGGTCACGTATACAAAATTTGGAGGATTTCCAGTGGATGATCGGACCTTTGAGATTAATTATGTAGTTCTAAACTACCCAGTAGACTCTGCCTACAAAGCTATTGTGTTCCAGGCAACCCTGGTTAATTAAGCTGCACGATGGCTAACCAAATACGATTTGAACCACTTTTGATAGTATGATGATGTAAAGGATGCCTTTCTACAACGGTTTTGATTGAAGAAGAACCCCACCAAAATTTTTGACTACTTGTAGAAAAATAGGTAGAAACCACACCAAACTGTACAGGATTATGCCAAGCTATTTTGGACACATCTAAGGTAGTTGCCACCCACACATGTTAATCTACCAGATGACGTTATCACTCAATGGTTCATCAATGGATTAAAGCCCCAATTGAAGCAGATTATGATCATAATGTGTGTGGGTGGAATGACTTTAGATGCCGTAATTGCTATGGCGTTACAATTAGAGAACAAAGTGGGCGAATTTAACAAAGACCTGGAGTGGTTGAAAGCGTCTTGGCAATCTAACGAGGACCCTTTGAAACAAGTCTACTGTTCCAAATGCAAAAACCCAGGGCATAACAATTGAACATGCGCACTGAACCAAATGTATTGTGCCATCTGCCACATAACATATCATACCACGGAGACTTATCTGTATAATGCCAAGGTACAGAACAGAGCAATGATTAATGCCATCATTCACGAGCAGGGACAACCGGCTAGCCATTATGTACCACCACAGATGAGAAATATCCCGTACCAGGGATACAGGAATTATCGAGGAGGGAGGACAAAAATCTTCGGTCAAGCTCGGTGGAATGCAGGCCCGTCAGGAGAAGGTACATCTAATCAACCTTCTAAATGTCATTTCTGTGGGGAAATAAGGCATACCTGGAGGCTCTGCAAAGATGCAGCAGAGTATGACAAAAAGAAAAAAGGACGGAAATATCTGATGGCAAATATGGTGTATATCTCACTTGTGGATACGCAAGCAGCAGCGGTACAAACACGATCGGGCAAGCAACTACAACCAGCTACGGAGATCTTCGAACCAGGAATTCGTGAACAATAGAAGGTGTTCACAAAGGCAAGCAAGTGGGCTACGCAGGAACAAGCTATTTTCCTGATCCAGTTTCGGTGATGCAGCAAAGTAGAGAAGCGAAATTTGACTCATACGATACCAGAGTCCATATCGGAGACCGTACCGAAAACAACCAAAACTGATTCGGTGTGGGATGTTATGTCCAAGGCATCAATTACATTGCCCTTGGGTCAATTATTGGCTTTGGTTTCTGGAGTTCGACAACAGTTCCAACAGCAGGTTAATTAGTCGAGGCTCCTCGAGTGCTCCTGCAACAGCTACAATCCAACTGGAATTGGACCCAATGGTGGACCATATGGTACCACTGATTATGGTATGGTACAGAAATCACGAAATCACAGAAGTGTTAATTGATGGCGGATCTGGTGTCAATATTGCCACAACAGCCCTTTGCAAACGGCTGGGGTGGATGCAAATTGAACCTGTTCAATTCTTTGTACGTATGGCTGATCAATCTCGAGTCCATTCGGTGGGCTTGGTGCGGGATATTCTGATCACTCTACAAGGTTCTGTTTTCAAAATGACCTTTGTTGTGCTAGATTTACTAGAATTGAGCTTGGACTACAATATGCTTTTTGGACGTCCTTGGCTAAAAGAAGCTAAGGTAGTGCAAGGCTGGTCAGTGCATGAATTGGTCTTTAAAAATAATCACCGGAAGTATGTTGTCTCGCTGGACGACATGAAACCCTATGACTTACATGCACAACTATATTTAGCGGAGCCTGTACACATGCTGGATGGTCTCTCCGACGATGAAGAGGAGACTTTCCTTCAAGCCAATAAAGACCTGATGGCACTTGGCACTGTAGATTTACAAACGCTGGCTGATAACTGGAGTCCGACAGCCTACACGGTGGTACCGCTGACGAGAGAGCACGAGTCGAATACCGAACAGACTTTGGATGAGGCGATGCTTCAACAATTACTCCAGTCGAGAGATGATGAGGAAAGGCCCCGACAGTTCTATGTACCGGAAGATCAGCTGATCACCTGTAATTTAGGTGATCAAACCAACCAATGACCGGTAAAAATAAAGGCAAGACTGTCCGAGACTTTCGGGGAGCATCTGTTGCAGCTCCTACGCGAGTTCGCGGATGTGTTTGCATGGGATTACAGGGACATGAAGGGGTTGGACCCGCAGATTTATCAACACCGAGTGGTGCTGAAACCGGATGCAAGACCCATCAAACAACCTAGCCACAGGATGAATCCTATCTATGTGGCATAGGTTACAGCCGAACTTGATCGCTTGTTGAATGTGGGATGTATTGTGCCTATTGAGCAAGCAGAATGGATCTCTCCCATTGTTGTAGTTCTGAAGAAAAACAAGCAGCTGCGGATATGTGTGGACTACCGAAAGCTTAATGGTGCAACTGTACCTGATCCATTTCCGTTGCCATTCCTAGATACCATGTTAGATGATGTGGCCGGTCCAAGATGTATTCCTTTCTAGATGGATACAGTGGTTACAATCAAGTCAGAATGGCAGAGCATGACATACCCAAGACTGCATTTATTACCAACTGGGGTATCTATGCGTGCACCGTAATGTGGTTTGGGCTACGTAATGCTCCTAGTACATTCCAACGCTGCATGCAGGAAATTTTTTCCCCTTATCTCACCATATTTATGAGAGTGTAATTGGATGATTTCTCGTTATCCGGTGATATATCGGCACACCTGTACCATTTACGATGTTGCTTTTCCAAGTGTCAGGAATATCGTTTGTGTTTGAACCCGAATAAATTGGTGTTCTTTGTTTCTTGTGGTAAGCTGGTCGGGCATGTTATTTTCAAACAAGGCATTCAGGTGGATCCAGACAAAGTGAAGGCCATCTTGGAGGCTCCTTCTCCTAAGACTCCTAAAGACGTGATGCAGTTTTTTGGCCAAATCTGGTGGCATGGGCGGCATCTTTGTTGGCTTGCTCATCTGGCTATACCACTTAATCGTTTGATAACCAGTAGCCCGCATCAGCTCAAATGCACCGAAGAGTGTCATCTTTCTTTTGACCGACTAAAAACACTATTTACTCAGGCTTCCATTTTACAAGACCCAAATTGGGAATTGCCATTTCATGTTTTTGTGGATGCCTCCGACAGTGCCATTGGTAGCGTGTTGATGCAGCAGACGGATAAATGGTTTCGTCCGGTATATTATGCGAGCCGTAGATTGGCCCCGACAGAGCGTAACTATTCAATTACTGAACGCGACTGTCTTGGTTTGGTTTATTTTGTAAAAAAATTTTGGCATTATTTGTTGGGTAGATGCTTCACCTTCCACTAGACCATGCAGCATTGGTGTATCTGGTGCGCCAACAGCATCTGGGAGGACTGCTAGCATGATGGGTCCTGCTGCTTCAAGAATTTGATTACTCCCTCGTACACCGACCAGGGTCCGCACACGCGCTTGCTGACTTTCTCTCTCGGTTGGATTCTGGTGAGCCTACGGAGGGAATTGATGATACAACACTAGCCATCTATACAACAGAGACGATACAGGCTGATCCACAGGAATTACCGGTACTTTCTTCTTATTATGACACCTTACTTCTGTTCTTGACAAGTGGATGTCCGCCTGGTATGATTTCTTCAGCTGCTAGATGAAGAATAGCCACATACAGTCGACACTTTCGGTTGATTGTCAGACAGTTGTATTACATGGATCAATCGGGAGTACTACTCAGATGTGTTGCCTCACATGAATATGCTTCAGTCATTAACATGGCCCATATTGTCCCAACCGGAGGACATTTTGTGACTGATCTGACTTACCGGAAGATTGTGTAGAGTGGATTTTGGTGGCCAACGATGTATTGTGATGTGACCCAATATGTACAATAGTGCGACGAGTGCCAGCGGTCCAGTCAGCCTTTACGACGACAATACTTCACTCTCCAACTAGTTGTGCCTCTGGAACCCTTTGAGAAATGGGGATTGGATTTCATAGGACCAATTACACCTCCGACAACACTTACCAATAACAGTTATATTCTAACATGCACAGATTATGCTACCCGATGGGCCGAGGCATGGGCTCTGTGATCAGCTACAGCGTGTGCGGTTGTTAAATGCTTAATGAAGGATATCTTTTTGCGTTATTGGTTACCCTTGGAGATCGTCACTGATCAAGGTACGCACTTTGCAAATACATTAATGCAAGTGCTTACGAAAACATTTAGATTGTGCACAAATTCAGTTTTCCTTATTGACCACGAGCAAATGGACTTTCTGAGAGTACCAACTAATTTCTCTTGAACATCTTGAAGAAACTGGTGTTAGATTTCCCAGAGAGATGGGACCGATTTCGCCCTGCTGTACTATGGGCTTATCGTACTACATACAAAGTGGCGACAGGAACAACTCCCTTTAAGTTGGTGTATGGATTGGAAGCCATTGCTCTGATGGAACTGATGGTTCCCAGTTTGCGTGTGGCTCTGGAACGGAAGCTCTTACCAGAAGAATCTTTTCCCTTTCATTTTGAGGCTTTACGATCCCTGGATGAACAGCATCAAGAAAGTTTTCTGGTGCTGCAGGAAGTGCAGCTAAGAAAAGCCAAAACCCAGGATTGTTTCCTCAAAACTCCTGTGTTTATGGTAAACCAATTGGTTCTCTTCTATAATGCTAAGTCGAATAGATCCACCGGCAAATTTAAGCTACGTTGGTTTGGTCCTTACTATATTGCTGAACAAGTGGGACCCACAACTTTTCGGTTGGCAACTTTAACCGGTGTCCTTCTTCCAAAAGTGATTAATGGCTCCAAGCTTTGCCCCTATCACCCGCCGTCTACCAACTCATGAGGTGTCTTCGGTATTTTTACTCTTTTTCGCTTGTCACATGATTTTCTTTTCTGCTCTCTATGTTTTGGTTGAGCAACTGACCGTAATTCTTCCGTTTTCTTATCTAACCATGATTAATAGCCACCTCTCTGTCGCTACTTCTGTTATGCATGCATGTCACAATTATCTCGGTATATTTCCAATACTGCGTTATGATTAGGGTTCTTGCTGCCTATTTCTTTGCAGTGTTTCTACTTAAGCTTGTTCCTTTCGCTGTTAGTCGCTATTGTGTTTTTGTTGTGTGTTTGCAACCCGTGTGTGATCTGTGTCTTCGTTTCTCTCTACGTGGGCCATGGAAGCTCTTGTTAACATAGTAAGCTTCCGTGTCGATCTCACTCCGGATGTGAGTGAGTATTTACGTGCTCGGGGACTGTTGGCCTTCGCTGAATTGCCTTGGCATTCAGTTGTACACTCCCTTCCATGCGCAGATCATTTGTGCCATCGCCACCACGCCTGCTACAGAGCAGTGTTGACCATTAATGTGTTTAAACCCCCGTGTCGTAGTTACTCTAAACATGGTTGCTGAGGGATTCCGTCTCCCTCAGGAAGGGTTGGTTGATGGAGCACTCCTTCCAATCGCAACCATGAAGGAATTGTTTCCCCGACACTCATCTAATGAGTTTGCCATTCTTTGCAGACCCAAACTAGAGCGTACCGCTCTGCGATTTCAGTGAGTACCTTCCTCTGTTCTTTTGATGAGTAGACTTGGATCTGCTTTTGAACTTTGATATCCAAGATCATTGAGATACTTCACCAATCTATAGTTCCATGCTCTTGGAGCTTGCTTCAATCCATATAGTGCTCTTCTCAGCATGCAAACAAAATTTGGATACGTGGAATCTATAAACCCTTGAGGTTGTTCCATGCATACCTCATCTGATATGTATCCATTCAAGAATGCATTCTTTATATCCAATTGACTTAGGGTCCATCCTTTTGAAGCTGCAATAGCAATGATTGTCCTTATAGTTGACATCTTAGCTACAAGACTGAATGTCTCATCATAATCTATGCCATAGGTTTGGGCATAGCCTTTCACCACCAGTCTAGCTTTGTATTTGGCTATACTTCCATCTGCAAGCTTCTTCACTTTATAAACCCATTTATTTCCAATTACTTTCTTACCATTTGGTTTAGGAACAAGTTCCCATGTCTTGTTCTCCTCCAGTGCATTGAACTCTTCCTTCATTGCTTCTTCCCATTGCTTCTTACCTTTAGCTTCATCATAGTTCTGAGGTTCTTCATCATCTTTGACCATATATGCATAGTTCTTTTGAGTTATGTAAGAAGTATCATAAGAATACCTTTTTGGTTGTCTTCTAGTCCTGCTTGATCTTCTTGGTTCACATTCTTCATAAGTGTCTGGATATACCTCTTCATCAAAATAGGAGCTTCTTCATTTCTTCTTGTTAATCCACTTCTCGATGTACTTGCTTGCATATAGTCTTCATCTCTATTTACTTGCACAATTGATTTTCCTTTCTTGCATCTTCTTACCTCTTCTTCAAATTCTTCAGCTGTATGACTTTGATCTGCATACCAACTTTTCTGTTCATCAAATGTAACATCTCTAGAAACAAGAAATTGTTTGGTTGGAGGATTCCACAACCTGTAACCCATTTGCTTTTCATCATAACCAATGAACACATATTTTTCTGCCTTTGGTTCAAGTTTATGTCTTAGTTGTGATGACACATAAGCATATGCAATTGATCCAAACACGCTACAATGATCTAGTGTTGGTTTCTACCCCACCAAGCTTCATATGGAGTCATTCCATTGAGAGCTGCACATGGTAATCTATTCACAAGATATGTAGCTGTATTTATAGCCTCAGCCCAAAGATAATTTGGACAATTCTTCTCCTTTAGCATACCTCTAGCAAACTCAACCAAAGTCCTGTCCCTTCTTTCTGCTACACCATTTTGTTGTGGTGTATACCTGCAGGTTATTTCTCTCTTAATACATGCATTCAAAAGATAATCATTGAACTCTTGGGAGAAGTATTCTCCCCCTCCATCAGACCTCAGTCTCTTAAGCTTTTGACCTGTGACTCTCTCTGCATATGCATGAAAATGCTTGAAAGCTCCAAACACTTCTGATCTCTCCTTCAAAACATATAATGTTATCCATCTTGTAGCATCATCAATGAAAAGAACATAATACCTTGAGCCGCTGATAGATCCTTCTTTTGTTGGTCCCCATACATCTGTATGAATGAGCTCTGGTAATCCATCATGTTTAAAACCTTTCTTCTGAAATGGTAACCTGTGTGCTTTTCCCATTTGACATGCTTCACATTTTTAAACCATATGTTGACTTTGCACATTTGGTAATCCTAGTACAGACTGATTAGCAACCATAGCTTTAATTCCTCTTTCATTGAAATGACCTAATCTCTTATGCCAGAGATCAAGTTCTGTAATCACTCCTTCACCATGTGTGAGCAAAGCTTGACCAATGTTCCCTTGCACTCTTACAGTAAAGAATCTACCTTCTTTCTTACCAGAGACAATCTGATTATATCCATTCTTTGGATCTTCAACAAATACTCCTTCATTTGTAAACCTGACTTGAAAACCTTTTTCAACTATCTGTCCCACACTAATCAAGTTTTTAGGTATTGTAGGAACATACAAAACATTGCTTAGCAAATCTGCTCCACTCTTGCATTTCACTTTTCCAATTGAATGTACACTATGTCTTGTATTATCACCTGTTTGAATTGTGTGACTAGAAATGCCTTTTTCCAATTCTGACATCAATTGTATGTTTCCTGACAAATGATTAGAACATCCAGAGTCAATGTAAAATACCTTTAGATCTTCTTTATCTGATGTGTTGATTGAATTCATCATCAATGATGTATGACTTTCATTTTGTGTGTCATTTGCATAGTTGTAGTAGGTGGTGTTGTAGGATTGATTCTGTCCCCAACTTCTTCCTCTACCTCTACCATAGCCTCCTCTTGGATTTTCTCTACCTCTTTGAAAATTACTTTGATATCTTCCACCTCGACCTCTGCTATTTTTGTTTTGATTCTGGTTTGATCCTTGTTAGTTGTGCCAACAGTCATGAGCCAAATGATTACTGAATCCACGGATCCAGCAAGCCTTCTTAGTGTTATTCTGATTACCTCTTCCTCTTCCAAAACCTCTTGGTCTTCCTCTGCCAATGCCTTTACCTCTTGCATAATAAACTTGAGAAATCCACTCTTCTTCATCCTTTGCTTTACCTTTATCTCCTTTCTTCTTATTCTTCATGTACATTGCAGAATTTTGTCCTTTATCTCCATCTCCCTTCAAGTCTTGCTCATATGTGAGCATCAAACCAAGTAATTGATTCAAATCTGGAACATAATGATTTAATGAAAGTTCTGTTGATAAGACAAAAGGTTTCCACCTTTCATCCCCTCTCAAACCTGCAAGTAGTTGAGCAATCAATCTGTGATCTTCAACATCTTCATCTATGGATCCAAGACTATCTGCTAGATCCTTCATCTTAGTCACATAATCACTAATACTTTGACTTGGCTTCTTCTTGAATGTTGTAAACTCTGACCATAGAATTGCTTTCCTTGCTTTAGTAGTGCTTTGGAAATGATACTCCAATGCATTCCAAATATCTTCAGATGATTCCAAGCCTCTGATATGTGGTAGCAAATGATCAGAGATTGTATTATAGATGTAGGCTTTTGCACTTGCATCCTTCTTCTGCCAATGCTTTAAAGCATCAAGTTCCTCTTTCTTTGGTCAGCTTTTTCATCTTCGAATACTGGCTTCTCTTCTTCACCTGTTACATATACCATGATATCCTTACTCATAAGTAAGGCTTCCATTCTCATTACCCATGTGGGGTAATTATCTCTGTCCAGTTTGTCAATGGAGATATGATATGCCATACTCCTTTTCCTTCTGCTGCAACTTGTGAGCTTAAAGGATAAAGGATAATACCTTTTGGAGTTCTTTGTGTATGAGGATACTTTTGAAGTAACCTTTTGATGCCTTGTGTCTTCAAATGCTTCACCTTCATACTTTGATGGAAAACTTTCCAAAACTTCTCGTACCTTTGTCGCCTTCTGCTCTTTAGGACCTTTCTGCTCTGATACCACTTTATGATGTATGAAACACCACAAGAAATGAATTAATGTGACACTAGAACACCTCTATGGTCATCATTACCTCATTGCCACTCCAAAATTTGAGAAATGATAGCCAAAACCAAGAACTTTACTTCTTCAGAATTTCCTAGTCACTGAAATTACATACCTTCAGTATTTTGATAATTTCTCCTAGCTCAAATATTATTTCACCAAGATCTTTTAGTGGATAGAAAGTAGAAGAGTAGAGCTTTCCAACAAGCTATCATATGCATGAAACAGATCTCTAGAACTGAAGTTATGGCCTTCACAAGATCACCTTGTATGACTTTCCAAAACTAGAAATTTGACCTCTTTTAGTAATTCTGAGTGTCTAAAAATGAAAATTCGATGCCTAGCATTGACTTGCAACCAAAAATCGATGCCGAGCATCGACTTTGAGCTTTTTCAGTCACTTTTTCAGCACCAGAATTAGCCTATGAACACAAGACATGAACAAGACCACTTTTATGTGGGAAGTCGATGCCAGGCATCGACTTTATGCTGAAACTCGATGCTAGGCATTGAGTTGATCCACAAACCTCATGTTTTTAAGAAGTTCTAGCAGTACATAACACTCAGAGAATAAAACAAGGACTTATCAACACAAATTCGATGCCAGGCATCGACTTGCTTGGAAAACTTCAACTTCTGAAATCATTTCACACAAGACAAACTCTAGAGATGGAAGAAGAAGAAGACTTATACACAGAAATTAATAAACTCTTTCCATAACTATGAAAACTCAGAAATGCACAGGTGCTTTCTCACGCAGAGAAGGCTGACTATTCTCAGTCATACAAAATGAGTTCTAACTCACTCTCTCATTTTCTTCCTCTTCGCGTCAGTTG
This sequence comes from Ceratopteris richardii, assembly GCA_020310875.1. Lineage (NCBI taxonomy): Eukaryota > Viridiplantae > Streptophyta > Polypodiopsida > Polypodiales > Pteridaceae > Ceratopteris > Ceratopteris richardii. The sequence goes on along the minus strand of CM035437.1, from coordinate 60,377,049 downwards.
ATACAAACTAACTTATATAGATTTTCTCATTCTCGTGACCTTTTAAAAAACTTCTAGCACTAAAGTGAACTAACTTTACAAATATAATACATGTGAATTTGTCCCTTCACATAGGCATGTGATTTTCTTCTAAATCTTTGACCTTCAAAGATATGTCCAATTAGTGAGTGTTTCTCCAACACTTTTGCAACCAATACATGTCGCATCATATAAGCCCATAACGGGTAGTTGGTACCATCCAACTTATCCTCAATAGCCAACATACAGAATACATCACTGCTTTCAGCCATGATCGGTGACTAAAATACCTTGATGCAGAAAATTGACTGTATCTCAAAAAGTTGAATAGAATTGCCTAGACAAATTCTGCTAGACTTGTAGCAGACATCGAGACACTTATATTGGCAAACTGAAACTGGTATATACCTTTGGCACAAAAAGACAAAGTAGCCTATACAAGCACTATAATAGTGCATTTGGAGCCAAAACAAGCTCAAATCATGATTTTGGCACCACAAAACGAAGCTGTTTTGATCTCGAAAACACGTTGAGTATGCTCACCAAAATTTATGCGGTTCTAAGACTGCAACCAAAGGAGTGTCGACAACGCCCTAGATGAGGCAATGACTTGCTCTGATACCAATTGTTAGAGTTAGACGTCTACGGAAGCATGTGAACATCACAAGGAAGAAGAAGAAGCTTGGAGCGTAATACACAATACTGAATGTATTACCACTAGAATGTACAAAGATAAGTAGCCCATTCGAGCAATAGGCCTATATACAAGCCAGGGGAAAAAACCCCTTAAAGCGGGAAAAAAGTGCCCTGATGGTCCTAGTGCATTCACACACATCACTACCTAAATATATCAACAAGTTATCAGTTAGGGTTATAGACGCTTATACAAACGGATGACAGAGATGAGAAGAAAATATAAACACAAAAATTGTTTTGCAAATATTGTAATGGAAATGATCATGTCATAAATAGTTGTCCAAAGCTAACTGCAAAAGAGGAAAAGAAGAAAGAGGCTGGAATGCTTGTTGCAGAGGCCTCTACACCCAAAACAGAGTTCGCTAATCTTGTGTAGAAAGAAGAATGGGCATTTACTACTATTTGCATTTATGACCCATCTTCACATGAATATTGTATGTCTGCAATAGACTCATAAAGTTGGTACTTTGATAGTGGGGCAACCAAACATATTACCTCGTAGCATAGTTTCTTCACTTCACTTGAGCATGCCCCTATAGGGAATACTATCACATGTGCCAACAACTCCTCTTATCATGTCATGGGAGTTGGTAAGATCATTCTGACTACTATTGATGGTAGTTCTTTTACATTGTCAAATGCTTTATATGTGCTATGGATCAAGAAAAACTAGCCAAGGTCAGCTTGGTTGTAAAATTTGTTAATGATAGATGTACACTTCATGATCTATCAAATAATGATGTCATTGTTGCTTCTAGCATTTTATGTTGTGGGATATATAAGGTCATAGGCTATGAAAAATCTGTGAATGATTCAGTATGTGCAGTACATGATTCTCAAGCTATGTTAGATGCAAAGATTTGGCATGCACGCTTTGGTCATTTGAATTTTGCTAGTTTGCTACGCTTGCATTTTGGACAAAATGCAGCACTCATTGTTCCCCAAAGATGGTTCAGTTCGAGCTACTAAAAAATCGTAGCTTTTCACAATGATGTTTGTGGTCCTATGCAGAAACCTTCTTTTGGGAACTATCTTTACTTTGTGACTTTCATTGATGATTTTTCCAAGCATGAATGGGTATATCCATTGAAAGCAAATATGAAGTGTTTATGTGCTTCAAATGGTTTTTGGTGGAAGCCGTCGGAAAGGAACTCATATTTCTTGTAAAATATATCCTGAAAAGCCGCACGCATGATGAAAAGGCGTAGCACAATGTTGTACTCTTTGACAAGATTAATGAAAGAAGTCGCGTGATGCAGAGGGTGAGTCGCCGGACTGTTTGTCTGGGCGGGGAGCCAGAAGCGAGCGCTGTTGCAGAACTCTGTAACTGAGTCTGTTTCGTGGATTAAGTTTAATCATTAAGTGAAGTTAATGAAGTATTAAGTAATTTGATTAACGCGCTAAGTGAGGGAGTTACACGGTAAACTTTCTAACGTGAGAGTGCGAACGTATTCAGAGTAGTACTGGAGGATAATACGTTTAGGGCTCAATTCAGTGAAGTCATATAATCTTAATCTATAGTTTGGGAAAATACAAATAGGGCCTCTGTTTACAGACCCCTGACCATCCGAAGAACCCAGACATGAATTAAACCTTAAACAGTAAAGATTTTAACATTTAACACTGGCGCCGTCTGTGGGAAATGGAGTAGTTGTTTATATTGAAGATTAACCATTGACGAAGAATTCTTTGATATATGCCGGTAACACGTTCCGGTGAAGCATACCCCAAGTACCGCAGAGATCAACATCCCTGGGCAGTTCCAAACCTATTAGGAACACCCCCTGGTGGTAGAAGCAGAGGACAGTTAAGTCCAGTTGCAGAAGGTTCGGTACAGCCAGCCAGTAGCAATTCCAGTGGTAGTTCCGTAGTACATGATGAGATTCCGGTGAATTCCGATGCGAGTCCGATACCTTTGGGAGAAAGTACGGTGATTTTTGGTTGTACAGAGACGTAGTGCGGAGTCAGTTCCACACTATCGGGTCAGAATTTGGTCACTTTCAGTGATAGGTTCATGTTATCCAGTGAGCACGTTTACAGTAATAGTGCAGTCTGGTTCCGTGAGAATTTGGCAAGTTTCAGTGAGAGTTCCGTATTACCTCGTAGCAATTCGAAGCTTTTCGGTGAAACTGTGGTGCTGATCGGTGGACACTTATTGCGTTCACCAGTTTTCGGTGCAAGTCTAGCTAATTTTGACACCAAAGTTGAGGAAGGGCTGATAGACTTGGAGTTAAGCAAACGGTTCAACGACATTTTAGGACCGGAAAGTGAGCAAGTTGACCATATAGCTCAGGAAGATCAAGAGATATCTCCCCAAGATTCAGGTAACAACAACACCACCAACAACAGCACCATGAGTGACTCACATCAATAGCAACAAACACCGCCACAACTGCAACCGCAACATCAGCAGCAACAGGTTATCCCACCGTGTCCGGTACCAGTAGGGGTCACGTATACAAAATTTGGAGGATTTCCTGGGGATGATTGAGACGCGCATGCACGGACCTTTGAGATTAATTATGCACTTCTGAACTACCCAGCAGACCCTGCCTATAAAGCTATTGTGTTCCAGGAAACCCTGGTTAATGAAGCTGCACGATGGCTAACCGAATACGAGTTGAACCACTTTTGGCAGTATGATGATGTAAAGGATGCCTTTCTACAACGGTTTTGATTGAAGAAGAACCCCGTCGAAATTTTTAACTACTTGCAGAACAATAGGCAAAAACAACACCAAACTGTACAGGATTATGCCACGCTATTTCGGACACATCTAAGGCAGTTGCCACCCACGCATGCTAATCTACCAGATGACGTTATCACTCAATGGTTCATCAATGGATTAAAGCCCCAATTGAAGCAGATTATGATCATAAGGTGTGTGGGTGGAATGACTTTAGATGCCGTAATTGCTATGGCGTTACAATTAGAGAACAAAGTGGGGGAATTTACCGAAGACCTGGAGTGGCTGAAAGTGTCTAGGCAATCTAACGAGGACCCTTTGAAACAAGTCTACTGTGCCAAATGCAAAAACCCAGGGCATAGCAGTTCAACATGCGCACTGAACCAAATGTATTGTGCCATCTGCCACATAACATATCATACCACGGAGACTTGTCCGTATAATGCCAAGGTACAGAACAGAGCAACGGTTAATGCCACCATTCAGGAGCAGGGACAACCGGCTAGCCATTATGTACCACCACAGATGAGGAACATCCCTTACCAGGGATACAGGAATTATCGAGGAGGGCGGACAAATAACTTCGATCAAGCTCGGTGGAATGGAGGCCCATCACGAGAAGGTACATCTAATCCAAATCCTAAATGTCATTTCTTTGTGAAAGTAGGGTTAATCCGGAGGTTCTGCAAAGATGTAGTGGAGTATGATAAAAAGAAAAAAGAATGACAACATCCGATGGCAAATATGGTCTATATCTCACCTGTGGATACGCAAGCAGCAGCGGATTTATCAACACCGAGTGGTGCTGAGACCGGATGCAAGACCCATCAAACATCCCAGTTATAGGATGAATCCTAACTATGCGGCATAGGTCAAAGCCGAACTTGATCGCTTGTTGAAGGTGGGATTTATTGTGCCTATTGAGCACGCAGAATGGATCTCTCCCATTGTTACAGTTTCGAAGAAAAACAAGCAATTGCAGATATGTGTGGTCTACCAAAACTTAATGCTGCAACTGTACCTGATCCATTTCCGTTGCCATTCCTAGATACCATGTTAGATGACATGGCCGGTTGAGATATGTATTCCTTTCTAGATGGATATAGTGGTTACAATCAAGTCAGAATGGCAGAGCAGGACATACCCAAGACTGCATTTATTACCAACTAGGGTGTCTATGCATGTACCGTAATGTGGTTTGGGCTGCGTAATGCTCCTAGTACATTCCAACGCTGCATGTAGGAAATTTTAACCCTTATCTCACCATATTTATGAGAGTGTATCTGGATGATTTCTCATTATCCGGTGATACATCGGCACACCTGTACCATTTACGGTGTTGCTTTTCCAAGTGTCGAGAATATCGCTTGTGTTTGAAACCGAATAAATCGGTGTTATCTATTTCCTGTGGTAAGATGCTCGGGCATGTTATTTCCAAACAAGGCATTCAGGTGGATCCAGACAAAGTGAAGGCCATCTTAAAGGCTCCTTCTCCTAAGACCCCTAAAGACGTGATGCGGTTTTTAGGCAAAATCCGATGGCATGGGTGGCATCTGCGTTGGCTTGCTCATCTGGCTATACCACTTAATCGTTTCATAACCAATAGCCCGCATCAGTTCGAATGGACCGAAGAGTGTCGACTTTCTTTTGACCAACTGAAAACACCGTTAACTCAGGCTCCCATTTTACAAGCACCAAATTGGGAATTTCCATTTCAGGTTTTTGTGGATGCCTCCGACAGTGCCATTGGTAGCGTGCTGATGCAACAGACGGATAAATGGTTTCATCTGGTATATTATGCAAGCCGTAGATTGGCCGTAACTATTCAGTTACTGAATGCGAGTGTCTCGGTTTGGTTTATTTTGTAAAAAAATTTCGGCATTATCTGTTGGGCAGACGTTTCACCTTCCACGTAGACCACGCAGCATTGGTGTATCTGGTGCACCAATAGCATCTTGGAGGACGGCTAGCACGATGGGTCTTGCTGCTTCAAGGATTTGATTACTCCGTCGTACACCGACCAGGTTTTGCACACGCGCTTGCTGAATTTCTCTCTCAGTTAGATTTCGGTGAGCCTCCAGAGGCAATTGATGGTACAACACCAACCATCTATACAACAAAGACAATACAGGCTGATCCACAAGAATTATTGGTACCTTATTCTTACTATGACACCTTACTTTTGTTCTTGACTAGTGAATGTCCGCCTTGTATGATTTCTTCAGCTGCTAGACGAAGAGTAGCCACGTAGAGTCGACACTTTTGGTTGATTGTCAGACAGTTGTATTACATGGATCACTCGAGAGTACTACTCAAATGTGTTCCCCCATATGAATATGCTTCAGTCATTAACATGGCCCATACTGTCCCAACTGAAGGACATTTTGTGGCTGATCTGACTCACCAGAAGATTCTGCAGAGTGGATTGTGGTGGCCAATAAAGTATCATGATGTGACCCCATATGTACAACAGTGCGACGAGTGCCAGCGGTCCAGTCAGCCTTTACAGTGACACTACTTCCCTCTCCAACCTGTTGTGCCTCTGGAACTCTTTCATAAATGGGGATTGGATTTCATAGGACCAATTATACCTCCAACAACAGATATATTCTAATATGCACAGATTACGCTACCCGATGGGCCAAGGCATGGGCTCTGTGATCAGCTACAGCGGCTCCGGTTGTTAAATGCTTAATGAAGGATATCTTTTCGCGTTATGGGTTACCCTTGGAGAGTGTCACTAATCAAGGTACGCACTTTGCAAATACATTAATGCAAGTGCTTACGAAAACATTCCACATTGTGCACAAATTCAGTTCTCCTTATTACCCATGAGCAAATGGACTTGCTGAGAGTACCAACAAATCTCTCTTGAACATCTTGAAGAAACTGGTGTTAGATTTCCCAGAGAGATGGGACCAATTTCTCCCTACTTTACTATGGGCTTATCGTACTACATACAAAGTGGAAACAGGAACAACTCCTTTTAAGTTGGCGTATGGATTGGAAGCCATTGCTCCGATGGAACTAGTGGTTCTGAGTTTGCATGTGGCTCTGGAACGGACTCTTACCAGAAGAATCTTTTCCCTTTCGTTTTGAGGCTTTACGGTCCCTGGATGAACAGCGTCTGGAAAGTTTTCTGGTGCTGCAGGAAGTGCAGCTAAGACAAGCCAAAACCCACGATTGTTTCCTCAAAACTCCCGTGTTTACGATAAACCAATTGGTTCTCTTCTCTAATGCTAAGTCGAATAGATCCGCCAGCAAATTTAAGCTACGTTGGTTCGGTCCTTACTGTATTGCTGAACAAGTGGGACCTACAACTTTTCGGTTGGCAACCTTAACCGGTGTCATTCTTCCAAAAGTGATTAATGGATCCAAGCTTTGCCCCTATCACCCCCCGTCTACCAACTCATGAGGTGTCTTCGGTATTTTTACTCTTTTTTGCTTGTCATGTGATTTTCTTTTCTGCTCTCTGTGTTTCGGTTGACCAACTCACCGTAATCGTTCCGTGTTCTTATTTAACCATGATTAATAGCCACCTTTGTGTTGCTAGTTCTGTTAATGCATGCATGTCACCACTATGTCGGTATATTTCCAATACTGCATTATGATTAGGGTTCTTGCCACCTATTTCTTTGCAGTGTTTCTACTTAAGCTTGTTCCTTTCACTGTTAGTCGCTATTGTGTTTTTTTTTTGTGTGTTTGCAACCCGTGTGTGCTTTGTGTCTTCGTTTCTCTCTGCGTGCGCCATGGAAGCTCTTGCTAACATAGTAACCTTCCGTGCTGGTCTCACTCCGGATGTGAGTGAGTATTTGCGTGCTTGGGGACTGTTGGCCTTCACTGAATTGCCTTGGTATTCAGTGGAGTGTCACCCCTTCCTTGCGTAGATCATTTTGCCATCGCCACCACGCCTGCTACAGAGCAATGTTGGCCATTAACGTGTTTAAACCCCCATGTCGTAGTTACTCTAAACACGGTTGCTGAGGGATTCCGTCTCCCTCAGGAAGGGTTGGTTGATCGACCACTCCTTGCAATCGCAACCATGAAGGAATTGTTTTCCCGGCACTCATCTAATGAGTTTGCCATTCTTTGTGGACCCGAACCAGAGCGTACCGCTCTGCAATTTCTTGTTGCAGCGTTAAACCTAAAAAAACTCACGTATGGCATTTCCAGACCTTTTTACTCGATGATTGATACTGCCTCATGCGAGGGTGTCAATTTCACATCTTTTTTCTTCCGGCGCATTCAACGTGAATGCTTAACCATCACTAAACAACTCGCCAAGAATGATATGCCTTGTACCCAATTGCCCCACCTCCTCACCCTTCTCCTTTCGGTGATACAAGCCGTGCAACCACCTCCAACGACTACCAAGCTGCTACATGAAGAATCTACCCAGATGTTTGACGATGACGATGATGAAGATCTGCTTCATTTCTTCCAATGAAAACGCCATCAAATTAGCCCATCACAATGTGAGGTGCAGGGTTCCACTGTAGTACAAGATGTTGAAGTATTCCATGACACCGCCACCTCCTTATAGGTAGAGTCCGTCCCGCCTTCTCCTCTCAAGAAGCGAGATCAAGATGTTATCATGGAAGATGTAGCTGAAGTCTCATCGTGGGAGGAATCTCATCACCCGGATGCTGAGGTTGTGAAGGAGATAGCGGAAGCTACCGGTGTTACAGACTATCAATCTCCTTCGTCACCAACCATTGATGCCCAAGCAAATGCAGTCGACACCCAAGCAGATGTAGTCAATGCCCAAGCAGATGCATTCAATCAAATGACTGGAAATGCAGAGGCAGTTACCGAAGCTGCCTTGGCACAACCACAGATTGAGACCGAAATAGTTTTGGTTCCGACTGCTCTTATCCCTGTTCCTCCTCCAACTACCATTCACGATACTGCTGCCGTTCTTCCCGTGGCACCTTTAACTGCCCTTGGTGAGGCATCAACCCATTTTCTATCCTCTCCCGATTACTCTCCACCCTCCTCACCTCATCTTATCTCTGCCTCATCATCACAACCTCCTCGTTCTCTTACCCCCAGTAGTAATGTTCACGGATTGGCATCCATGGGCCAACTTCTCATCCAATTCTTCCAGCAATTGCTCCTCTAGATGAATATGGGAACTCAGAACATTCAACAGGAGTTGCAGAATAAGGTTGACCTTCTCGAAGCAGACATTGCTCCTCTTCAAGAAGAAGCACTTGCGGTCAAAGTCGAGAATCATGCATTGTAGACTCAGCTCCAACAACTCAAAGAACAGTTAGCAGAAAAAGATAATATTCTTGCTCAACGGGACACCGCACTTGCTGAATTGAAGAAGAAGAACGTTCTCCTTGCTGCTCGCGATGAAGAAATTTCTCAATTGGAACAAATGGTATGTGATAAAGAAGATGCCCGAGTTGCGCTTGGAAATCTGCTGGAGGACACACGTGCGAATCTTGCTTTGGTAGAGCAGAAAGGACAAGAAATGGCCGACCTTGTTATGCAGAACACTGAAGAATTAAAGAAGGTGTCTGAAGAACTTTTTCAGAAAAGTTGTGGTTTGGAAGCAGAGATTGGCCGGACTATTCAGTTAAAGAAAGGGATGGAAGCTATTAAAAAAGAGCGAGATGCTTATTATAAAACTATTCAGTTTCAAGCTCAGGAGCTAGAAAGACGAGAAAAGCAATTGGGCGTTCAAGCAGATAGGCTTTCTCGAATCGATGCCGAGGTAGCTAAAATGAAGATGAGAAGAGATGCTGCCATCGCCAATGAGTTCTACCTTCAAGAATCATTTTTGCAGACGCAGATGGATTTCTTAATGAGTCAGGTCATTGCTGCCAGTTCTGTTAGGACTGATGCACAATTTATCGAGCCTTCCATTTTGAAAGATATGCTAGATTCCTTAAAGCAGAAGATTACCCAAACCTTTAAATTAGCTCAAACTCTGTATATCTAGGGCATCATTGATGATCCTTAACTATAATTTCCATTTTTGGGTTCGAGTCCACCGTGCGTGCCAGTGTAAGCCGCCGGAAAGGAACTCATATTTCTTGTAAAATAGATCCTGAAAAGTTGCACGCATGATGAAAAGGGGTAGTGCAATGTTGTACTCTTTGACAAGATTAATGAAAGAAGTTGCGTGATGAAGAGGGTGAGTCGCCGGACTGTTTGTCTGGGCGAGGAGCCGGAAGCGAGCGCTGTTGCAAAACTCTATAATTGAGTCTGTTTTGTTGATTAAGTTTAATCATTAAGTGAAGTTAATGAAGTATTAAGTAATTTGATTAACGTGCTAAGTGAGGGAGTTACACGGTAAACTTTCTAACATGATAGTGCGTTAATGAACGTATTGAGAGTAGTACTGGAAGGTAATATGTTTAGTGCTCAATTCAGTGAAGTCATATAATCTTAATCTGTAGTTTGGGAAAATACAAATAGAGACTCTGTTTACAGACCCCTGACCATCCCAAGAACCCAGACATGAATTAAACCTTAAATAGTAAAGATTTTAACATTAACATTGGCGCCGTTTGTGGGAAATGGAGTAGTTGTTTATACTGAAGATTAAAGATTGACGAAGAATTCTTTGATATATGCCAGTAACACGTTCCGGTGAAGCATACCCCAAGTACCATAGAGATCAACATCCCTGGGCAGTTCCAAACCTATTAGGAACACCCCCTGGTGGTAGAAGTACAAGAAAGTTAAGTCCAGTTGCAGAAGGTTCGGTACAGCCAGCCAGCAGCAATTCCGGTGGTAGTTCGGTAGTACATGATGAGATTTCAGTGAATTCTGGTGCAAGTCCGGTACCATTGGGAGAAAGTATGGTGATTTTTGGTTGTATAGAGACTCAGTGCGGAGTCAGTTCCACACTATCGGGTTAGAATTCGGTCACTTTCTGTGATAGGTTTGCGTTATCCGATGAGCACGTTTACGGTAATAGTGAAGTTTGGTCTAGTGAGAATTTGGCGAGCTTCAGTGAGAGTTCGGTATTACGTGGTAAAAATTCGAAGCTTTTGGATGAAACTGTGGTGCTGATCGGTGGACACTTATTGTGTTCACCACTTTTCAATGCAAGTCTAGCTAATTTCGACACCAAAGTTGAGGAAGGGCTAATAAACTTCGAGTTAAGCAAACGGTTCAACGACATTTTAGGACCGGAAAGTGAGCAAGTTGACCATACAGCTCAGGAAGATCAAGAGATATCTCCCCAAGATTCAAGTAACAACAACACCACTAACAATAGCACCATGAGTGGCTCACAGCAATAGCAACAAACACCACCACAGCTGCAACCACAACATCAGAAGCAACAGGTTATCCCACCGCGTCCGGTACCAGCAGGGGTCACGTATACAAAATTTGGAGGATTTCCAGTGGATGATCCAGATGCGCATGTGCGGACCTTTGAGATTAATTATGTAGTTCTAAACTACCCAGCTCTGCCTACAAAGCTATTGTGTTCCAGGCAACCCTGGTTAATTAAGCTGCACGATGGCTAACCAAATACGATTTGAACCACTTTTGATAGTATGATGATGTAAAGGATGCCTTTCTACAACGGTTTTGATTGAAGAAGAACCCCACCAAAATTTTTGACTACTTGCAGAAAAATAGGTAGAAACCACACCAAACTGTACAGGATTATGCCAAGCTATTTTGGACACATCTAAGGTAGTTGCCACCCACACATGTTAATCTACCAGATGACGTTATCACTCAATGGTTCATCAATGGATTAAAGCCCCAATTGAAGCAGATTATGATCATAATGTGTGTGGGTGGAATGACTTTAGATGCCGTAATTGCTATGGCGTTACAATTAGAGAACAAAGTGGGCGAATTTAACAAAGACCTGGAGTGGTTGAAAGCGTCTAGGCAATCTAACGAGGACCCTTTGAAACAAGTCTACTGTTCCAAATGCAAAAACCTAGGGCATAACAATTCAACATGCACACTGAACCAAATGTATTGTGCCATCTGCCACATAACATATCATACCACGGAGACTTGTCTGTATAATGCCAAGGTATAGAACAGAGCAATGATTAATGCCATCATTCACGAGCAGGGACAACCGGCTAGCCATTATGTACCACCATAGATGAGAAATATCCCGTACCAGGGATACAGGAATTATCGAGGAGGGCGGACAAAAATCTTCGGGCAAGCTCGGTGGAATGCAGGCCCGTCAGGAGAAGGTACATCTAATCCAACTCCTAAATGTCATTTCTGTGGGGAAATAAGGCATACTTGGAGGTTCTGCAAAGATGCAGCGGAGTATGACAAAAAGAAAAAAGGACGGAAATATCTGATGGCAAATATGGTGTATATCTCACTTGTGGATACGCAAGCAGCAGCGGTACAAACACGATCGGGCAAGCAACTACAGCCAGCTACGGAGATCTTCGAACCAGGAATTCGTGAACAATAGAAGGTGTTCACAAAGGCAAGCAAGTGGGCTACGTAGGAACAAGCTATTTTCCTGATCCAATTTCGGTGATGCAGCAAAGTAGAGAAGCGAAATTTGACTCATACGATACCAGAGTCCATATCGGAGACCGTACCGGAAACAACCAAAACTGATTCGGTGTGGTATGTTATGTCCAAGGCATCAATTACATTGCCCTTGGGTCAATTATTGGCTTTGGTTTCTGGAGTTCGACAACAGTTCCAACAACAGGTTAATTAGTCGAGGCTCCTCGAGTGCTCCTGCAACAGCTACAATCCAACTGGAATTGGACCCAATGGTGGACCATATGGTACCACTGATTACGGTATGGTACAGAAATTACGAAATCACACAAGTGTTAATTGATGGCGGATCTGGTGTCAATATTGCCACAGCAGCCCTTTGCAAACGGCTGGGGTGGATGCAAATTGAACCTGTTCAATTCTTTGTACGTATGGCTGATCAATCTAGAGTCCATTCGGTGGGCTTGGTGCGGGATATTCTGATCACTCTACAAGGTTCTGTTTTCAAAATGACCTTTGTTGTGCTAGATTTACTAGAATCGAGCTTGGACTACAATCTGCTTTTTGGACGTCCTTGGCTAAAAGAAGCTAAGGTAGTGCAAGGCTGGTCAGTGCATGAATTGGTCTTTAAAAATAATCACCGGAAGTATGTTGTCTCGCTGGACAACATGAAACCCTATGACTTACATGCACAACTATATTTAGCGGAGCCTGTACACATGCTGGATGGTCTCTCCGACGATGAAGAGGAGACTTTCCTTCAAGCCAATAAAGACCTGATGGCACTTGGCACTGTAGATTTACAAACGCTGGCTGATAACTGGAGTCCGACAGCCTACACGGTGGTACCGCTGACGAGAGAGCACGAGTCGAATACCGAACAGACTTTGGATGAGGCGATGCTTCAACAATTACTCCAGTCCAGAGATGATGAGGAAAGGCCCCGACAGTTCTATGTACCGGAAGATCAGCTGATCACCTGCAATTTAGGTGATCAAACCAACCAATGACCGGTAAAAATAAAGGCAAGACTGTCCGAGACTTTCGGGGAGCATCTGTTGCAGCTCCTACGTGAGTTCGCGGATGTGTTTGCATGGGATTACAGGGACATGAAGGGGTTGGACCCGCGGATTTATCAACACCGAGGGGTGCTGAAACCGGATGCAAGACCCATCAAACAACCCAGCCACAGGATGAATCCTAACTATGTGGCATAGGTTACAGCCGAACTTGATCGCTTGTTGAATGTGGGATTTATTGTGCCTATTGAGCAAGCAGAATGGATCTCTCCCATTGTTGTAGTTCTGAAGAAAAACAAGGAGCTGCGGATATGTGTGGACTACCGAAAGCTTAATGGTGCAACTGTACCTGATCCATTTCCGTTGCCATTCCTAGATACCATGTTGGATGATGTGGCCGGTCCAGAGATGTATTCCTTTCTAGATGGATACAGTGGTTACAATCAAGTCAGAATGGCAGAGCATGACATACCCAAAACTGCATTTATTACCAACTGGGGTATCTATGCGTGCACCGTAATGTGGTTTGGGCTACGTAATGCTCCTAGTACATTCCAACGCTGCATGCAGGAAATTTTTTCCCCTTATCTCACCATATTTATGAGAGTGTAATTGGATGATTTCTCGTTATCCGGTGATATATCGGCACACCTGTACCATTTACGATGTTGCTTTTCCAAGTGTCAAGAATATCGTTTGTGTTTGAACCCGAATAAATTGGTGTTCTCTGTTTCTTGTGGTAAGCTGGTCGGGCATGTTATTTTCAAACAAGGCATTCAGGTGGATCCAGACAAAGTGAAGGCCGTCTTGGAGGCTCCTTCTCCTAAGACCCCTAAAGACGTGATGCAGTTTTTTGGCCAAGTCCGGTGGCATGGGCGGCATCTTTGTTGGCTTGCTCATCTGGCTATACCACTTAATCGTTTGATAACCAGTAGCCCGCATCAGCTCAAATGCACCGAAGAGTGTCATCTTTCTTTTGACCGACTAAAAACACTATTAACTCAGGCTTCCATTTTACAAGACCCAAATTGGGAATTGCCATTTCATGTTTTTGTGGATGCCTCCGACAGTGCCATTGGTAGCGTGTTGATGCAGCAGACGGATAAATGGTTTCGTCCGGTATATTATGCGAGCCATAGATTGGCCCCGACAGAGCGTAACTATTCAATTACTGAACGCGAGTGTCTTGGTTTGGTTTATTTTGTAAAAAAATTTTGGCATTATTTGTTGGGCAGATGCTTCACCTTCCACTAGACCATGCAGCATTGGTGTATCTGGTGCGCCAACAGCATCTGGGAGGACGGCTAGCATGATGGGTCCTGCTGCTTCAAGAATTTGATTACTCCCTCGTACACCGACCAGGGTCCGCACACACGCTTGCTGACTTTCTCTCTCGGTTGGATTCTGATGAGCCTCCGGAGGGAATTGATGATACAACACTAGCCATCTATACAACAGAGACGATACAGGATGATCCACAGGAATTACCGGTACCTTCTTCTTATTATGACACCTTACTTCTGTTCTTGACAAGTGGATGTCCGCCTGGTATGATTTCTTCAGCTGCTAGATGAAGAATAGCCACGTACAGTCGGCACTTTCGGTTGATTGTCAGACAGTTGTATTACATGGATCAATCGGGAGTACTACTGAGATGTGTTGCCTCACATGAATATGCTTCAGTCATTAACATGGCCCATACTATCCCAACTGGAGGACATTTTGTGACTGATCTGACTTATCGGAAGATTGTGTAGAGTGGATTGTGGTGGCCAACGATGTATTGTGATGTGACCCAATATGTACAACAGTGCGACGAGTGCCAGCGGTCCAGTCAACCTTTACGACGACAGTACTTCACTCTCCAACTAGTAGTGCCTCTGGAACCCTTTGAGAAATGGGGATTGGATTTCATAGGACCAATTACACCTCCGACAACACTTACCAATAACAGATATCTTCTAACATGCACAGATTATGCTACCCGATGGGCCGAGGCATGGGCTCTATGATCAGCTACAACGTGTGCGGTTGTTAAATGCTTAATGAAGGATATCTTTTCACGTTACGGGTTACCCTTGGAGATCGTCACTGATCAAGGTACGCACTTTGCAAATACATTAATGCAAGTGCTTACGAAAACATTCAAATTGTGCACAAATTCAGTTTTCCTTATTGACCACGAGCAAATGGACTTTCTGAGAGTACCAACTAATTTCTCTTGAACATCTTGAAGAAACTGGTGTTAGATTTCCCAGAGAGATTGGACCAATTTCTCCCTGCTATACTATGGGCTTATCGTACTACATACAAAGTGGCGACAAGAACAACTCCCTTTAAGTTGGCGTATGGATTGGAAGCCATTGCTCTGATGGAACTGATGGTTCCCAGTTTGCGTGTGGCTCTGGAACGGAAGCTCTTACCATAAGAATCTTTTCCCTTTCATTTTGAGGCTTTACGATCCCTGGATGAACAGCATCAAGAAAGTTTTCTGGTGCTACAGGAAGTGCAGCTAAGACAAGCCAAAACCCAGTATTGTTTCCTCAAAACTCCCGTGTTTATGGTAAACCAATTGGTTCTCTTCTATAATGCTAAGTCGAATAGATCCACCGACAAATTTAAGCTACGTTGGTTTGGTCCTTACTATATTGCTGAACAAGTGGGACCCGCAACTTTTCGGTTGGCAACTTTAACCGGTGTCCTTCTTCCAAAAGTGATTAATGGCTCCAAGCTTTGCCCCTATCACCCGCCGTCTACCAACTCATGAGGTGTCTTCGGTATTTTTACTCTTTTTCGCTTGTCACATGATTTTCTTTTTTGCTCTCTATGTTTTGGTTGAGCAACTGACCCTAATTCTTCCGTTTTCTTATCTAACCGTGATTAATAGCCACCTCTCTGTCGCTACTTCTGTTATGCATGCATGTCACAATTATCTCGGTATATTTCCAATACTGCGTTATGATTAGGGTTCTTGCCGCCTATTTCTTTGCAGTGTTTCTACTTAAGCTTGTTCCTTTCGCTGTTAGTCGCTATTGTGTTTTTGTTGTGTGTTTGCAACCCGTGTGTGATCTGTGTCTTCGTTTCTCTCTACGTGGGCCATGGAAGCTCTTGTTAACATAGTAACCTTCCGTGTCGATCTCACTCCGGATGTGAGTGAGTATTTACGTGCTCGGGGACTGTTGGCCTTCGCTGAATTGCCTTGGCATTCAGTTGTACACTCCCTTCCATGCGCAGATCATTTGTGCCATCGCCACCACACCTGCTACAGAGCAGTGTTGGCCATTAATGTGTTTAAACCCCCGTGTCGTAGTTACTCTAAACACGGTTGCTGAGGGATTCCGTCTCCCTCAGGAAGGGTTGGTTGATGGAGCACTCCTTCCAATCGCAACCATGAAGGAATTGTTTCCCCGACACTCATCTAATTTTGCCATTCTTTGTGGACCCGAACTAGAGCGTACCGCTCTGCGATTTCTTGTTGCAGCGTTAAACCTGCAAAAATGCACATATGGCATTTCTAGACCTTTTTACTCGATGATTGATTTGCCTCACGAGAGGGTGTCAATTTCACATCTTTTTTCTTCCGACGCATTCACCGTGACTGCTTAACCATCACTAAACAACTCGCTAAGAATGATATGCCTCGTACTCGATTGCCCCACCTCCTCACCCTTCTCCTTCCGGTGATACAAGCCGTGCAACCACCTCCAACGACTACCAGGCTGCTACATGAAGAATCTACCCACATGTTTGACGACGACGATGATGAAGATCTGCTTCATTTCTTCCAATGAAAATGTCGTCGAATTAGCCCATCGCAAAGTCAGGTGCAGGGTTCCATTGCAGTACAAGATGTTGAAGTATTCCATGATACTGCCACCTCCTTACAGGTAGAGTCCATCCCGCCTTCTCCTCTCAAGCAGCCGGATCAAGATGTTATCATGCAAGATGTAGCTGAAGTCTCATCGCGGGAGGAATCTCATCACCCGGATGCTGAGGCTATGAAGGAGATAGCGGAAGCTACCGGTGTTATAGACTGTTAATCTCCTTCATCACCAACCATGGATGCCCAAGCAGATGCAGTCGACGCCCAAGCAGATGCAGTCAATTCCCAAGCAGATGCAGTCAATCAAATGACTAGAAATGCAGAGGCGTTATCGAAGCCACCTTGGTGGAACCACAGATTGAGACCCGAATAGTTTTGGTTCCGACTGCCCTTATCCCTCTTCCTCCTCCAACTACCATTCATGATACTGCTGCCCTTCTTCCCGTTGCACCTTCAACTGCCCTTCATGAGGCATCAACCCATCTTCTATCCTCTCTCGATTACTCTCCACCCTCCTCACCTCATCTGATCTTTGCCTCATCATCACAGCCTCCTCCTTCTCTTCCCGCTCCCCCCCCCTAGTAGTAATGTTCAAGGAATCGACATCCATGGGCCAACTTCTCATCCAATTCTCCCAGTAATTGCCCCTCCAGATGAAGATGGCAACTCAGAACATTCAATAGGAGTTGCAGAGTAAGGTTGACCTTCTCGAAGCAGACATTGCTCCTCTTCAAGAAGAAGCACTTGCGGTCAAAGCTGAGAATCATGCATTGCACACTCAGCTCCAGCAAGTCCAAGAAGAGTTAGCAGAAAAAGATAATATTCTTGCTCAACGGGACACCGCACTTGCTGAATTGAAGGAGAAGAACGTTCTCCTTGCTGCTCGCGATGAAGAAATTTCTCAATTGGAACAAATGGTACATGATAAAGAAGATGCCCGAGTTGCGCTTGGAAATCTGCTGGAGGACACACGTGCGGATCTTGCTTTGGTAGAGCAGAAAGGACAAGAAATGGCCGACCTTGTTATGCAGAACACTTAAGAATTAAAGTATGTGTTTGAAGAACTTTTTCAGAAAAGTTGTGATTTGGAAGCAGAGATTGGTCAGACTATTCAATTAAAGAAAGAGATGGAAGCTATTAAAAAAGAGCGAGATGCTTATTACAAAACTATTCAGTTTCAAGCTCAGGAGCTGGAAAGACGAGAAAAGCAATTGGGCGTTCAAGTAGACAGGCTTTCTCGAATGGATGCCGAGGTAGCTGAAATGAAGCTTAGAAGAGATGCTGCCATCACCAATGAGGTCTACCTTCAAGAATCAGTTTTGTAGACGCAGACAAATTTCTTAATGAGTCAGGTTGTTGCTGCCAGTTCTATTAGGACTGATGCACAACTTATCGAGCCTGCCATTTTGAAAGATATGCTAGATTCCTTAAAGCAGAAGATTACCCGAACCTTTAAATTAGCTCAAACTCTGTATATCGAGGGCATCATTGATGAGCCTTAACTGTAATTTCCATTTTTGGGTTTGAGTCCACCGTGCGTGCCAGTGTAAGGCGCCGGAAAGGAACTCATATTTCTTGTAAAATATATCCTAAAAAGTCGCAGGCATGATGAAAAGGGGTAGCGCAACGTTGTACTCTTTTACAAGATTAATGAAAGAAGTCGCGTGATGCAGAGGATGAGTCGCCGGACTGTTTGTCTGGGCGAGGAGCCGGAAGCGAGCGTTGTTGCAGAACTCTGTAACTGAGTCTGTTTTGTTGATTGAGTTTAATCATTAAGTGAAGTTAATGAAGTATTAAGTAATTTGATTAATGCGCTAAGTGAGGGAGTTACACAGTAAACTTTCTAACGTGAAAGTGCGTTAACGAATGTATTCAAAGTAGTACTGGAAGATAATACGTTTAGCGCTCAATTCAGTGAAGTCATATAATCTTAATCTGTAGTTTGGAAAAATACGAATAGGGCCTCTATTTACAGATCCCTGACCATCCCAAGAACCCAGACATGAATTAAACCTTAAAAAGTAAAGATTTTAACATTTAACACTGGTTTTGGCTGAAAATTTGTCAGCATGTAAAATGGGCACCTCCATTCTGATCGAGGGGAGGAATATATGTCTTTTGATTTTAATGCATTTCAGGTTGAACATGGGATAAAACATTAGTGTATAGTGTCATATACACGTCAATAGAATGGAGTTGCAGAAAGGAAGAATAGGTCACTCATGGAGATGGTGAGGTGTATGGTTAAGAGTCACGGTTTACCACATAGTTTCTGGCTTGAGGTTGTTATGTGTGCAACATATGTACTTAACAAGTGTCCCACTAAAGTATTGTAGTCTATCATTCCATATGAGGCTTGGCATGGTCACAAGCCATTTGTTGCTCACTTTCATGTCTGGTTGTCTGGCATATGCATTAGTGCCTCAATAACAACATAGGAAATTGGATGATAAAGTAGTGAAATGTATTTTTGTTGGGTAAAGTTTTGAAAGCAAAGGCTATCATCTGTATCATCCATAGAGCAAATGCATTTTGGTTAGCCATGATGTTGTTTTGGTGGAAGATGCTATTCAGCCATTGCTTTCATGTACTAAGGAGACATCAGTTAGCTCCAAAGATATATATGACACTTTGCTCCCTCTTTTTACAATTGGACAGTCTAGTGCTGGTCTAAATAAGAAAATTTTTTAGCCTTTACAGGTTTCATGTGATGATGCAGATCATTCCATTTTTGATGCAGATTTACATGATGCACTTGTTGATGAGAGAGTTGATATTGAGGAGGCAAAAACTATGCCAAAATGCTTGGTGCATACTTTGCATGATAGCAAATTAGATGAACCTCTATCATATCATACTCATTTAGGCTCTCATAGTACTTCTTTTGCATCATACTGCTATGCTATGGTTGCCTTCCTCTAGTCTTTGTGATGAGCATGACCTAGTTTCTTTTGATGAAGCACAAAATTTAGAAAATTGGATGGCTGCTATGCAATTAGAATATGATGCTATTATGAAGAATGGTACCTATACTTTATGTGACTGAAGGCCATTGGCACTAAGTGGGTATACAAGTTGAGGCATAAGCCTGATGGAAAAGTTGACATGTATAAAGCTAGGCTTGTTGCAAAGGGTTATACTCAGGAAAGAGGCATAGATTTTAATGAGACCTTTGCTCCTACATGTCGAATGACTACTGTTCATGGCATCTGTGCACTTGTAGCTCATCATGGTTGGAAGATACATTAGTTGGACATTAAAATTGCATTTATGAATAGTGAGTTGCATGAAGAAATGTATGTTTTCAGCCCTGTGGTTTTGTGTAGAAAGGACATGAAAATGAAGCTTGCAAGTTGAAAAAGGCATTATATGGTTTGAACCAAGCACCACTTGCTTTTATGAAAAGATACATGCCTATCTGAGTGCACATGGTTTTGAAAACAGTCCAACTGAGAGCACCTTATATGTTAAGCATGCAAATGATGTGGTTCTGATCATTGTTGTCTATGTTGATGACATGTTACTCACTGATCCTCATGAGAAGAATATTGCTGATTTTAAGGCTGATTTGCATGCCTCATTTGAGATATCATATTTAGGGCATTTGCATCATAATTTGGGCATTCAGTTTATGCAAGTTGATGGAAAAATAACTTTGTGTCAAACACAATATATTGACACATTATTGTAGCATTTTGGCCTTGAAGACTGCAAACCTATTGCCACTCCTATGGAAACAAGTCTATAATTGAGACTTCATGATGTTGGAGATGCATTTTATGTTGTTCTCCTTTAGCAGGCTATTGTATGCTTGATTCAATTATGCATCACTTAGCTAGATATTCAGTTTGCTGTCTCACAAATGAGTAGGCTTATGCGTTTCCCAAGTGTGAAGCATTGGCATGTTGTCAAGTGCATCTTTTGCTACTTGAGTGGTACCCAACTACTTGGATTGTTTTATCCCAAGGGGGATCACTACCACCAAATTTACACGCTTTTTCTAACTCTGCCTTAGTTGGTTGCTATGGCATTCGTGTGTCCATCAATGGTTTTTGCTTCATGCATATCTTGGTTGAGCAAGAAGCAACCTAATGTGGCCATTTCTAGTTGTGAGGTTGAGTATAGGGTAGAGTTCATATCAACTGTTGAGTGTGTGGCTCAAATGCCTTATGGTTGATTTGGGTGTTGGTTAGTCTTTTGCCACTACCATCTTCACTGACAGTCAGAGTGCATTGGCAGTTGCGAGGAACTCCCTAGGCAGAGCCTTTGTGAAAAGGTTTGCAATGTTCTACTATGTAGGGACATATGTCAAACTGATCTCTCGAGGAGAGAACCTCTCCTTGACATAATGATAATATGAGTATGGAGAAGTTTGAAGCCTTGTGCAAAGCTTTGGGCTTAATTCCTTTTGAGGATTGATTCCACATAGCTTGACACTTCCTTATACATGAGTGCTAGCTCCTCATTCACCGCATCACTCCCAAGGGGTATTTGTTGATATATTTAGGTAGTGATGTGTGTGAATACACTAGGACTTCCGGAGCATTTTTTTCCCTCTTTAGGAGGTTTTTCCCCCCGACTTGTATTATTATATGCCTATAATCGTAACAGGTAGCTTATCTTTGTACATTCTCTTGGTAATATATTTAGTATTGTGTGTTGTGCTTCAAGCTTCTTCTTCTTCTTCCTTGTGTTGTTTGTGTGCTCTTGTAGACCTCAAATTCCGACATAGAAGATGATAATATCCTCTACCCTCCAACATAATATGGTGTAATACCCATATAAATATCATGTGACACAACTTATTATCCATATATGAACAAAGTAGTAGAAGATCATGAGCCCGATTGTTATGAAGATGCAAGCAAGTACACCAAATGGAAAGAGACAATGCAAGAAGAGATTGCCAAACTTGAGGAGAATCAAACATGGAATCTAGTACCCTAAAAGGAGTACATGAAGGTAATAGGTAATAAGTGGGTGCATAAAGTAAGTAGGAGTTCAGATGGATCTATTTCTAGATTCAAAGCAAAATTGGTGGCCAAGGGTTTTCCACAAACCTATGGAGTGGACTATGAAGAGATATTTGGTCGTGTAGAAAGATAAGCAACATTCGGTCACTCATTGCAATGGATCCAATGAAAGGATTGAAGCTTTTCCAATCGGATATCAAGGATTCCTTTCTCAATGGAGACCTGGAGGAAGACGTATACATGGAGACATGACTAGGTTTTGTTCATAAAAAGTTTCCACATCATGTTTGTAGGTTGAAGAAAGCAGTTTATGGCCTAAAGGAAGGTCCAAGGGCTTGGAACCAAAGATTGATGGAGTATTTGATCAAATGTGGTTACAATAAATGCAAAATGGATCCATCTCTCTTCATCAAACAAAAAGGAGAAGTTGTAGTCTACATGGTTGTGTATGTAGATGATCTTATCATTACAGGTAATGATACAAAAGGCATTGAGGAGATCAAGAAAAATATTGGAAAGGAGTTTAGGATCTCTGATCTTGGAGATCTTAGGTATTTTCTTTGCATTGAAGTTGCATACAAAGAAGAAGGTATTATGCTCATACAAAGGAAGTATATTGTAGACCTACTTGAGAGGTTTGGGATGCTACATTGCATTCCTATTTCAAATCCCATGGAATCTAATGTCTAGCTAAGCTCCATTGATGGAGAACCATTAGAGGATGTAGCTTTGTATCGATATGTTGTAAGATCTTTCAATTTTGCCATAATAACTAGGCCCACCATAGCATATGGATTTGAAGCATTATCATAGTTTACGTATAGTCCAAGGACTACACACTTGCAAGTTGCAAGATGAATGTTAAGGTATCCCAAGGCTACTATAAATGAAGGATTATTCTACTAATTTGATGATGATATGCATGTTAAGTCTTACTCAAATCCCAATTGGGTAGGCTCAAAGGAAGATATAGTAGGTAGATGTATCTTTAAAATCGATCGGTAAATGTATTTTTCATATATCTTGAATTTTTTAGGTGGATGAGTTTTACTTGGAAGTAAAAGTGGTTACCTGTTATCGTTAGTGTCCATGTGAAAGGCCAAATGGCCACTGGACACTTCTTTGTATATGTTCTTTAATAAACATATAGTGGCTTGGTCAGCCACAAACTGCATGTTCGATCGTATTTGCGAGATGTAAGAGAGTCTGTCTTTCGTGCTCCCTGTGTACTATGTTTTTTGTGTATTCTACAACATCTCTGCGAAGTACTATGTGCGGCCTCAGGAGCTCGGTTTTCTACTCCGAGCATATCATCATGGAGCTCTCGAGAAGGAGAGCAGAGTGTGGTGCATCGTCGTTGAAATACTTCACTGGTATCAAAGCAAATAGTGTTGTTCCTTTTGTGCGAGCGAAGCGAGCACCCCCCAAGGCTTACGACTAAGGCAGTGACCAAGGCATAGACCTTGGCATACCTTGTCATCCGAGTCACTGAAGTCACCGTTGGTGCCGTTCGCTGCACGCGAGGGAGGACCTCAATGATCAAGGAAGATAGAGGTTCCCGATACTTCCTGGGAGGTCACCCATCCCAATAATGTTCCCCCTAGAGCTCACTTAACCGTGACAATCTCTTGCCACTAAGCTACACTCTTGTGGTGTCTGAAGAAGGGGAAGGACTAAGGTTGACATTACCTTGAACATGTTTTGGTTCCTCAAAGCTTCATTCTTTGCTTTCAAAGCCTATTTTTGAAGCATTTTTGGATGTCTTTTGGAGCCATTTTGGAGCCATTTTGGAGTACTTTTGCACATAGTCCTCTTCACACAGATCTACGAACATCAAGAAAATTGTTCTTTGTACTTCTCCGACCATAAAAATCAACCTTTGGGGCTGTGTTTTTTAGCCACACTCACAAAATTACAGGTTTCTGGAAAGGTTTTTAAGTTTTGGTGGGAGAAGCCGCCGCAAATTTATGCAGGTTTTTTGAGTAAAAAACATCAGAGTTGACAGACACTTGTCGGAGTTAGAGGCTAGTTTTTGGGTTGTGCATTCAGCCTTTTAGTGTCATTTTATTGCATATATTGAGCACATACACATCATGTATGCTTCTGTGGATACCGCTTATGTACATCCATGTGTTCATTGATATAGCGGTTACGTTCTTTGCATAAAGCCTTTTACATTTGATAAAGAGGGTTGTAGTGAGGTTTACTTAACTAGGAGACACCCAGATGTCGGGCTCTCTTCAGTGATGCAGGTGGAAGACTTACCCAGCCTCGCCATAGGAGATGTATGATAGTTATTCATAGATGCTCGATAAGCCTAGTTGGCTTCTATTGGGTAATTGATTATATGTAGTGGAGTCAGTGATTCACTATTCAGGCAAACATGTCAGTACTTGCAGTTTTATGATATTTTGGCATTGGTCATACGCTCATTTTGCAGAGGATACTCTGGCAAAATTTTTCTAGATTTTTGGTTTTGTCAACTATACAGTGGTCGATTTACTCCTTGATACACTTATTCATTGGTGTTCGGACTCTTCTAACTCCATTATCATTCCATTCAGTTCTCTATCATGATAACACCAAAGGTCTCATGCACATCGGGTGGATCAGGGTCTAGTGCTAGTGTTCCAAAGAGGAGCTATAACTTGCAGGGCAAAGAACATTTTGAGATCCAAAAATTTGATGGATCAAACTTTGCTCTATGCAAGAATTAGATTAAAGATGTACTGATTCAAAGGAGGCAATGAAAGCCAGTAAATGGGATTTCAAAGAAGCTTGCTGACATGGATGAAGATGATTGGGATGAGTTAGATGAAATGGCCAAGTCTACCATTCGCTTGCACCTGGTAGATAATGTTTACTTTGTAGTATTAGATTGTGAAAGTGCAGAGGAGCTTTGGAAGAAGTTATGCAATACATATGAAAAAGAGACGGCATCAAATAAAGTGTATCTGATGAGAAAGTTATATGACCTTCGTATGAAGGACACAAATAGTGTTGCTACTCATCTAAATGAGTTTGATGCTATATTCTCCCAGTTACAAGCCTAGAAAATGGATATGGATAACAAAATGAAAGCAGTATTGATGTTATGCACCTTGCCATCATCATGGGATACATTTTGCACATCCATTAGCAATAGTCACCTGGTGGTAAACTTGTCTATGATGACATATATGGAGCATTCTTGAGTGAGAAGATTCATAGAAAATCTATGGTTGGAACTTAGAGTGGAGATGTCTGTCTTTGTGCTCCCTGTGTACTGTGTTTTCTGTGTATTCTGCAACATCTATGCGAAGTACTGTGTGCAGCCTCAGGAGCTTGGTTTTCTTCTCCAAGCATATCATCGTGGAGCTCTCGAGAAGGAGAGTGCACTGTGGTACATTGTCATCAAAATACTTCATTTCCTAGTCATGCTAGGTAGCAAGATCATCTCATGAATTTTGAAGAAGCAACCCACAATGGCATTATCTTCCACTGAGTTTGAGTATAGAGCTTTCAATCGTCACATGTGAGATAATGTGGATTAAGAAGCTATTTATGGGGCTTAATTTTTATTTTGACACATATCCAATCTTTTGTGACAATATGATTAGCATTCATCAACCATTGAATCATGTCTATCATGTTAGAACCAAGTATATTGAAGTGAACTATCACTCCATAAGGGTAAAGGTGATCCCTAAGGAAATTTCAATGCATCATTGATGGAGAGTGTTAATATCCAAAAGACAAGTTATCCTTGATTTTAGAAATCCTCTATGTCAAGAATAACTCTAAACTTCAACCAATTTTGGAAGACAAGTGCCAAACTATCAAGACTTTAGCTAACTGTGAAGAAAACCACTACACTGAAAAGTCTGCTGCACATAACTCACTCATTAACTGATCAATTGTGTAAAGTTACTGATGAAACTTTGTACAAGGTGTCACCTAAAGATTTGAACCTCTTCCAAGTCATAACATCTGAAAAGGTTTAGTAAATCTTGAGAAATGATTCAAACAATCTACCTATGTTTGAAACTGTCCTCTTGTAGTGTCGACTGTGACACCTACAACTTTTAACACATGGTTCTCCCAAATTAGAACCCGTTTAAGCAAATGCTTTTAGCCATAGATGGCTTACCTTCCAACTTAGATTTTGACTCCTCATTTGTACAAAATTTTACAGTGTGCACTGAGAATTGATCAATTCTTTGACCATCAAAATTACACCTATTTCAAAAGACACTTAGCACTTCTTCACATTCAAATGTTCCTACACATAATTCTCTCAGGATGTTTGCAATTAGGCTCTCAAAACTTAACCATAGATGCATTAACTATGGGATTAAATATCTACAAAAGGATTTTTGATATATTTAAACATAGAAGGAGAAATGGAGAAAAGATCGACGTGCAATTCTCTGAAAATTCTTTCTATTCAACTCATCATACATCTGATGGATGATACACACAATACTCATGATCTATTCCTTTCTATCTCATCTATACTATATCTCTCATACTACTTATGACCATATACACGTATATATATACATATGAGTATTGCTTCATCATTACTTCAAGTATTTTGAAGTATTTACAAAACTAATGTACATGTGTTTGTAGACCTTTTCTTTATGAATCTCCACTTCACTCCATCCTCTTAGACATCAATCTTTCCTTCATGTCTTCACTCCTAAGCTTCATATAATCACCAATTGTTGATTTTATTGCCCCAAGAGCTCCCCCTCAATCATCAATTGTGATTACCTGCATCTTCTTTATTCCTGCCATATCTTTAAACCTCTGCAATTTTGGTCCATCCAAACTCTTTTTCATCATATCTGTAAGTTGATCTTTTGTAGGAGTATGTATGATTTCTATTTCTTTATCAACAACCTTCTCTCTCAAAAAAATGATATTGAATCTCATTATGTTTAGTCCTAGCATGAAACACAGGATTAGCTGCCAAATATAAAGAACTCATATTGTCTCCACAAATGATATGACTACTCTAAATAATATCAAAACTCTTCATAAGAGTTTTTAGCCATATGACTTCCTTTGCAGCTTCTACCATGCCTTTGTATTATGCTTCTATAGATGATAAAGCAACTGTATGTTGATTCTTAGAGCACCATGAAATTAACTTATCTCCCACATAACACAAATATCCATGTGTTGATCTTCTATCATCACAGTTACCTGCCCAATCTGCATCACTATATATCTTGATTCTTGTATCTGAAGTAAACCCATAGTACAAACCTTCTTTAAGTGTGCCCTTGATGTACCTAAGCATCTTTGTCCTGCAATCCAATGTTCCTTTCTAGGACAATGCATGAATTGAGATAAAACTCCAACTACATATGATAAGTCATGCCTTGTTAATGTAGCATAAATCAAGCTACCAACCAAACTCTGATAAAGCTTCATATCTTTGAATTCTTCTCCTCAATATCTACTCAATTAATGATTCACCTCTATTGGAGTTGGTGCTAACATGAAATCTTCCATTTTAAGTTTAGTAAGCAAATTTTTCAAGTACCTTTCTTGAGTTACATATACTCCATGTTGAGTATATGAAATCTCCATTCCCAAGAAATATGATAGATTTCCCAAGTCACTGATCTTGAATTCTTTTTCCGTCTGCTTCTTAATTATTTGTATGCCTTTATCATCTATTCTTGTAAGTATTATGTCATCAACATAAATACAAACATAAATAAATCCATCCTCACTTGCTTTGACTAGCAAGCTACTATCTGCCTTTGATGCTTGAAACCCAAATTCCTTCAAGAGCTTTACAAGCCTATAATTCCATGCCCTTGGGGCCTATTTCAAACCATACAAAGCTCTCTTGAGCTTACACACATGATCTTGATACACTTGATCTTTAAAACCATCTAGTTGTTCCATGTAGACTTCATTTGAAATATAACCATTAAAAAATGCACTCTTCACATCTAATTGAGATGATTTCCAACCTTTGCAAGAAGCAATGGCTATTAGAGTCCTTATGGTTGTCATCTTTGCAACAAGACTATAAGTTTCATCATAGTACGCACCATATGTCTGTGCATATCCTTTTACAACAAGCCTGGCTTTGTACCTAGATACACTTCCATCTGCAAACCTTTTTGTTTTGTAGACCCATTTACAACCAATGATCTTTTGACTATTTGGTTTAGGAACCAAATCCCATGTCTCATTCTCCATCAATGCATCATATTCTTCCTGCATAGCTTTTTCCCAATTCTCCTTTCCTTTGGCTTCATCATATGTGGATGGATCTTCATCTGCTTTTATCATATAAGCATAATCTTTAGTAGTCAAGAATGAAGTATCATAGCTATACCTTGTAGGTTTCCATTTGTGCCTTGATGACCTTTTGAGTTATCCACTTCTTGAAGTTTCTGGTTCATCATAATCAAACCTTGGCCTTTCTTCTACATCAACTTGTCCTTCATTACTCTCTTCTTCATCACATATTTGAACCTTTGATTTACTTTTCTTTTGAACCAAGGTTTCTTCATCACTTGCATGAATATTAGGTGTACCTACATACCAAGTACCTCGGTCATCAAATGTAACATCCTTAACACAAGGAACTGCTTTGTGGATGGATTCCACAATCTATAACCCATATGCTTATCATCATAGCCAATGAACACATACTTTTATGCTTTAGGTTCTAATTTATACCTCAACTGAGATGGCACAAATGCATAAGCCAAGCATCCAAACACTTTGCAATAATCCAAGGTAGGTCTCTTACCCCACCAAGCTTCGT
Organism: Ceratopteris richardii; assembly: GCA_020310875.1. Lineage (NCBI taxonomy): Eukaryota > Viridiplantae > Streptophyta > Polypodiopsida > Polypodiales > Pteridaceae > Ceratopteris > Ceratopteris richardii. Next base: position 60,348,587 of record CM035437.1, on the reverse strand, counting down.
ATGGTGTCATACCCTGCAAAGCTTTACATGGTAGCCTATTGACCAATTATGTAGTTGTATTTACAACCTCAACCCAAAAATAATTGGGACAATTTTTCTCCTTCATCATTGATCTTGCAAACTCAACAAGAGTTCTAGTTTTCCTTTCTGCTACACCATTTTGTTGAGGAGAGTACCTGTAAGTAACCTCTCTCTTTATACCTGCATTCCACAAATAATCACTAAATTCATTTGAAAAATACTCTCCCCTTCCACCTGATCTTAACCTCTTCAATTTTTGTCCTGTAATTCTTTTCGCATATGCATGATAGTGTTTGAATGTATTAAATACTTCTGACTTGTCTTTGATCACATAAATAGTGATCCACCTGGTAACATCATCAAAATATATGACATAATATCTTGAAACATTTATACTAAAGTCCTTTGAAGGAACCCACACATCTGTATGTAGCAATTCAAGTCTTTCTAAATACATAAAACCATACTTATTATATGATTGCTTATGAGCCTTACCTAACTGACATGCTTCACATATGTATGTCATGTGTTGACCCCCAACATTAGGTAATCCAAGTAGTGGACCATTATTAACCATCTCTTTGATACCTCTTTCATTGAAGTGTCCAAGCCTTTTATGCCAAAGATCCAATTCAGAGACCTTTTGCTCTCCATATGTAAACATAGCATGTCCAACATTACCTCGTATCCTTAATGTGAAGAGCCTTCCTTCCTTCTTTCATGTAACAATTTGCTTATACCCTTGACTAGGGTCTTCAACATAAACTCCATCATTAGTAAACCTTACCTCATACACTTTTTCCACAATCTGTCCTACACTAATCAAATTCTTTAGAATTGTAGGAACATACAAAAATTTACTCAAGAGAGTACTTCCATCTTTGGCTTTAACTGAACCAGTTGACTTCACTTTGTGCTTTGTATTATCCCATGTTTGAACTGTGTGATTGATTGCCTTATGATCCAGATCAGTCATCAAAGCAATGTTTCCACTTAGATGATTGCTACATCCTGAGTCAATATAGAATATTCTCAAGTCTTCATGTGAAGCTTCACATGTTGCATTCATAATAAGAGTTGAATCTTCTTTCTGATTTGATGCATAATTGTAGTAGGTGTTATTATAGGATTGATTTTGGAAGTTTCTTCCTCCACTTCTTCCAAAGAAATTCCTACCACCTCTACCTCTAAAATTTCCTCTCTAATATCTACCACCTCTTCCTCTTTGATTAAAATTCTAATTAAAGTTCTAATTAAAATTACCATTGCTTTGATTATTATGCCAATAATTCATGAGATAGATGATTGGTCATACCACATATCCAACAAGCTTTAATATTATCTTCGAGGAAGTTTGCTTCACTTGGAGGACCTTCATCTTCAACTGATTGTTGCTTTCCTTTGATAGCTTTCTTCTTGTCTTTAGAATACATTGCATGAACTATAGTCTTATCAACATCTCCTTTGATATCATTCTCAAAAGTTAGCATATGTCCTAACAATTGATTCAAATCAGGAGTGAAATGATCCAATGAAAGTTGTGTAGACAATATAAAAGGTTTCCACTTCTCATCTCCTCTTAGACCTATGAGAATTTGTCTTACCAACCTATCTTCTTCAATATCTTCATCAACTACACCTAAAGAATTAGCAATGTCTTTCATCTTTGTCACATAATCAGATATTGATTGTGAAGTCTTCTTCTTGAATGTAGTAAACTCTACCCATAATGATGCTTTCCTTGATTTGGTGGTATTCTAAAAATGCTCTTCCAAAGCACTCCATATGTCACTTGCACTTTCAAGTCCTCTGACATGAGGAAGCAAATAATCATTCACTGCCATGTAAATTATGCTCCTTGCTTGAGAATCCTTCTTCATCCAAATCTTTAAATCTGCAAGCTCCTCCCTAGTTGGAACACTAGGATCTTTGAACTCTGGCTTTTCTTCCTCTCCTGTGATGTATCCCATAAGATCTTTGCTCATAAGATGAGCTTCCATCCTCATAAACCAAGTTGGATAGTTCTCTTTATCCAAATTCTCAATTTGGAGACTATATCCCATCCTTTCTTCATCTGTACTATCAAATCTTTAACCTTATAAGGAATGAATTTACATTAGCTTCAAAATTTACTCCTTTTGATCCTTTGGTTGCTCTTGTGTGTCTCCCGTCAGCTTTTCTTTCACACTTTGTCCTTTTGAATCTTCAAAATTGAAATTTTGTATATCTGTAGTAGTCGGGGTCTTCCTTTCCTTCAAATCTGATGAATCCTACTCTGATACCATTGATGGAGAGTGTTAATCTCCAAAAGACAAGCTATCCTTGATTTTAGAACTTGTCTATATCAAGAATAACTCTAAACTTCAACCAATTTTCGAAGACAAGTGCCAAACTATCAAGACTTTAGCTAACTCTGAAGAAAGCCACTACACAAAAAAGTCTATTGCACATAACTCACTCATTAATTGACCAATTGTGTAAGGTTTTTGATGAAACTTTGTACAAGGTGTCATCTAAAGATTCTGCACCTCCTCTAAGTTAAAACATCTCAAAAGGTTTAGTAAATCTTGAGAAATGATTCAAACAATCTACTTATGTCTGAAATTGTCCTCTTGTAGAGTCGACTTTGGAACCTACCATTTCTAACACATGGTTCTCCCAAACTAGAACCCGTTTAAGCAAATGCTTTTAGCCATAGATGGCTTACCTTCCAGCTTAGATTTTGACTCCTCGTTTGTGTAAAACTTTACAATGTGCACTAAGAAGTGATCAATTCTTTGACCATCGAAATTGCACCTATTTTAGAAGACACTTAACACTTCTTCACATACAAATGTTCCTACACATAACTCTCTCAGCTTGTTTGCAATTAGGATCTCAAATATTAACTATAGATGCATTAACTATGGAATTAAATATCTACAGAAGGATTTTTGATATATTCAAACACAGAAGGAGAAATGGAGAAAAGATCGATGCGCAATTCTCTGAAAATTCTTTCTATTCAACTCATCATACATCTGATGGATGATACACACAATACTCATGATCTATTCCTTTCTATCTCATCTATACTATGTCTCTCATACTACTTATGACCATATACATGTATATATATATATATATATATATATATATATATATATATATATATATATATATATATATATATATATACACACACACACACACATACATATATACATACATACATACATACATACATACATACATACATACATATGAGTATTGATTTGTCATTACTTCAAGTATTTTGAAGTATTTACAAAACTAATGTACATGTGTTTGTAGACCTTTTCTTTCTGAATCTCCACTTCACTCCATGCTCTTAGACTTCAATCTTTCCTTCATGTATTCACTCCTAAGCTTCATATAATCACCAATTGTTGATTGTCTTGCTCCAACGATCATATAGGTACCAATGACTACGTAACTGACCTATTTACAAAGGCTTTGGATGGAAATGAAGATTTCGAAGTTCAAGCAATGCATCATGATTAGGATCTTGGATGAAGATGAGGATTTGAAGCTTGAGGGGGAGTGTTAAAAGTCAATCTTCAAGCCAAACTTCATGGGAAATCAATTGTAGAAATGTGTACAAATGTAAGGGAGTCTAGAAGCATGAGATCACATAAAAAGAACTCAATTAACCACTCCCCAATTCATCTCAACTAAGTCCTCCTATCTAAGAGGCTGATTTTTTAGGAAAGATAGTTCTTAGATTTTAGGGTTCAACTTCTCTATATAAAAGTAGCCTATATCATGATCTCTTTTAAGTAATCTTCTTGGATTTGTAGTTCCTTTAGAGTGTGCAATAAGTTTTGAAGTTGTAATAAGCAAGCCCCTTATTTAAGATAGCCCCTTGTTTGCTTGTTTGTTATCAATGAGCACGCATGTCTATGTGTATGCACATGCATTGTCACAACTCTTGTTGATATATTTAGGTAGCAATGTGTGTGAACACACTAGGACTGTCGGGGTACTTTTTTCCCTCTTTAGGCCCCCCGGCTTGTATATACGCCTATTGCCCTAATGGGCTACTTATCATTGTACATTCTCTAGTAATACATTCCGTATTGTGTGTTGTGCTTCAAGCTTCTTCTTCTTCCTTGTGTTGTTTGCCTGCTTCCAAAGACGTCTAACTCCAAAAATTGGTATCAGAGCAGGTCGTCGCTTCATCTAGGGTGCCGTAGACACTCCTCCATTTGAAGTATCAGATTCGCACAAAATTTGGTGAGCATACTTAGGGTGTTTCAGAGATCAAAACTGCTTTGCTCTATCGTGCCGAAATCGCCATCTGAGCTCGTTTCAGCCTCCGAACGCACTATCACAGTGCTTGTGCAGGTTATTTCATCTTTTTGTGCCAAAGGTATATACCAATTTCTGTTCTCCAGTATAAGCGTCTCAAAGTTTGCTACAGGTCTAGTAGAATTCATTTGGGCAGTTCTGTTCAACTTTTTGAGATACAATCAATTTTCTACATCAAGGTATTTTAGTCACCGGCCATGGCTGAAAGTAGTGATGTATTCCATATGTTGGCTATTGAGGATAAGTTGGATGGTACCAACTACCCGTTATGGGCTTATATGATGCGACATGTATTGGTTGCAAAAGGACTATGGAACATTGTGCAGGGTGTCGAAAAACATCCTATTGCACCTGCAACTGTTACAACTGCAGGTATTGAAGCTGATGTAGAAGGTGTCAAAGATGATGATATTCTGCATATTCGTGTTCCTTCTGCGGTTTCTGCTACACCTACTATAGAGCAAATTCATTGGGATGGCAGAGATGCTGCTGTAGCTCAGTGATGAGTAGCACCTCCTTTAATGTCAATCCGGGAAGACGTGAGGATGGTATGAAGACCTCGAGCAAGTGAAGGCACAAGTGCATGAGTGAGAAGCACACTAATCATGCACACACATACACACACACGCGCACACACGGTAAGACAAAGAGTGAGAAGCAATGGAGTTCTTAGATTACTTTCAAAAAGCTCTTACAAGTTCAAATCAATTACAAGCTAGCCTCAAAAATGAGCTCTCTAGCTCTATTTATAGTTTTTGACTAGGTTTTGGCCGTGTCCAGACCTAGTGTCCGGCCTAGTTAAAAATTAGGTTCTAGGGCCTACTTGAAGACTCAAACGAAGTCGGTGAAAATTGGTAGGTAGCTACTTCGAATGCTCCTCAAGCTCAAGGACTCCTTGGCTTGCACAAAATGGAGGTACAAAAATATGAAATGGTATCTACAATGGCTTTTAGTGATGAAAATCACTATTGTTGTAGGGATTTCTTCTAACGATTTGACATACACATCTTCGAGCTCCCTACTTGCTCCTTCTCCTTGTGTGTCCACCTCTTTGATATGCTTTAGTGTCCTGAAAAAATATTGGCCTACTTGCCAGATCGTCGTTGACTACTCTGTCTGCTTGTGCCTTCTCTTCGCTCTGACTCCCTTCGTAAGCTTCCTTGCCTTGTGAGTCCTTCAGTTCCTTGACTGCCAACACCCCCCCCTCTCTCGCGTCTGTCGTCCCTGACAGACCCTTGTTGGGTGGGCCGTTGGATGTAGTACTCCACAACGTCTTGTGCTAAGTGATGTTCCGCAATTCTCAACCCTTTGGCCAAGTCCGTGAGTAGAGCATCCCAATCTACCGGCCCGGGAACCTCTGGAAGTGGTATACGTAACTTTTTTGAATGGAGAGCTTGTTCCACTGCAAACAATTGCAATAAATGTGATGGTCTGGGAATGAATATCTCTGAATGATATTCCCAGAACCCCGTGACAAACATTTCTTCAAACATCTGTTTGAAGCATAGACAGATAGACAGATAGACAGATAGACAGATAGACAGATAGACAGATAGAGAGGTAGATAGATAGATAGATAGATAGCTGGTAGATACTTTATACACGCATGCCACGCATATACGACATTAATAGATGGTGTGGTGCTCATGTCGTAGACAAGGTCGTGATTACCTTCATTAAATTCGAGAGCTGACAGATGAGGTTCCTTGACATTCTTGAAGGTCCTGAAGGTGACCAACATGAGCTCAAAAATTTTAAGGCACATTTGGGCCATGACATCTGGTACATTTTTGAACCGGACCCCCCAATGCCGAATTGTCGAAATCATATATCCTATGGTAGGTTGGCCTTTAGGTGGTGCTAAGTAGACATAATTGAGCCATTTCTCACATCCTTTGGTTGTCAGCACAGTTTTTGTGTATTCCGGCCACGGCCTTCTTCGAAAGACAGGGCAGTAGCATGGGTTGTATTTGATATACAAAAGCATGTTATTCCATGTCCTTACCATCTCAGGGTAGGTTTCAAGCAGACGAATCCTCCACGTAGGTTGATGTATATTCCCCTGCTTGGCACTTGCTGGGATGTCGTCCGGTGCAAACTGTGTTGCCGAGGTTGGTTCTTTTGAGGTGTGGTGCTTGATTTCAGCATTGTAATCCGCCATTAAGACACAGAAAGGAACATACAAATCGTCGGATGTGCCGATCCACCTATGATGAGAGAGGTTTCTAAAGTAATCCGATTTTATGACTACCTCTTCCAAACGTGACATAGATGCTATCTGAACTGCAACTTTGTCATCATGGGTTGTGGCCACTTTCTCTAACCTCTGCATCCATTCAGGAGCCTCGATCTCGATGGTGTCCATGCCCTCTTCTATTTGCTTGCCCCCTAGTGCAGGCATGGGAACGTATGGGTCTTCGAAGATTTCCTCTACTTCAATTGGCACTAAGTCTTCAGGTTCGGGTTCTACAAGGGGAGAGGGTTGACGCTCGTATTGCATGACTTTACTTCGTAATTCTTCTAGTTCTGCTCTGAGTTTTTTGACTTCTTCAGACGTGTCAACTACGGTTGTGACTTTGCTTGGTGACTCCTGCTGGGTTGCCAGCTGCTTTAATAGGTCATCTCTTTCTCTTTCTAATGCTGCATGGGCTTCCAGGAGGTCGGCATTGGTTTCCAACACGATTTGCATATTCGCTGAGGGGATGGCCTTGAATCTATCTGGGTCGTTTTCCTGTGGGGAACCCTCCATTGCTGCTTCCAAGTTTTCTTCATTCTGTTTCTGTAGTCGTTTATTTTCCTCGAGTGTTGTAGACATGTGTTTGCGTAAGAGGGCCAAGTTGCATCGAAGCTTGAGATTCTCTGTTATCTGGGAGTGTAGCAGATCATCCATTTGTTGTTTTTCTTCTGCATCTGACTGGGGTGGATTGACTACTAACTGCTCATGTTCTTCCTGTAAAGTGACATATTGTTGTTGTAGTAGCCGCTTTTCCCTTTCTAGCTCAATGAATCGTACTTGAAGTTCTTCATGGCTGCGGAAGAGTCTCGTATGTTGGTTATCAAGATGCTCGTAGTGCTGTTGTAGTTGAGACATACAGTGATACATATTATTAAATACATTATTAATAGGGGTGGATGCAAGAAGAGTGTTGAATGCAGAAGGGAAGGGGAAGGGGAAGGGGAGTGTGGATGCGGTGCTGGAAAATGGTGAGGTGGGTGGTGGGGGAATGGGAGATGGTGGGTGTATGGGGGGAGGTGCGGAGGTGGGTGATATGTCCATAAAATTAAAAGTGGATGCAGTAGTGGGAGTGATTGTGAACATTGGAATTGTGGGTGCGGTGATAGTGGTGAAAGTGTACAATGGTGTGTGCAATTGTGAATACGAACTGCCAGGAAGTGTGATCGAGGGAATGAGGTTTTCCATGGCTACGGTTAGAATTACTGTGTCAGTGGCCGTATAGACAAGAGAGGTGGAGATAGGGTGTATGGGTTGTGTGGGTTGACTGACGGTCTGTGCTTCGGTATGGGTAGTGGACTCGGAGGCGGTGACAGTAGTGGTTACACTGGTAGTGGGAGGTGAATGTGGTGGAGTTGGAGGTAGGGGTGGCAAAGGGGGTGATAGAGGTGCACTTGATGTATGGGTTTCCTCAGTATCATGAACGGTGTGTGCGGTGCTCATGGTTGTGGATGTTCCTTGTGGTTCTGATACTAATACATTCATCTGCTTTCCTGATCGAGGGGGGCGTCTTCCATATCTTTGCTCTGTTCTTCGTGATTGTGCAAGGGCGGTATGCACCGTCTCAGGTACTCCTAAAGCATCAGATATCAAGTCAAGTGTGGTGCGGTATTGCTCGTCTACGCCTTCCTCCTCAAGGATTTGGTTCATGAGGGCTTTCCCTGCTGCTAGGGACAGTCTATGTTGCTCTTGAACTCTGTTGATGGTATCATGGAGCTTTTTCAATTCCTTCGTATAAGCCGGGGCACCCTCAAGTACTTGCAGAGCTTCCTGATCATATTCCTGCTTTTCTTCCTCGGATTTTCCACCACGTTCCTCCTCTTGTTCTTCTTCTTCTTCACCCTCCAGTTCGACGACCTCTGGCTGTCTGGGATGGGGTTGGTCTATAGCAGTTTGTTGTCCACTAGCTTGCTCTGCCTCGACTTCCACGTTAACAACCTCGATGATTCTGGCTACCTCCTCATCAGTTAGGTCTTCTAATGTGAATCCGTGAGGAAACTCTAGGTCGGTTGGTACAGGTGGGAACACCAGATTCGGTCCATCAGTGCCGTGTCTTGGTAATCTGATAGTGAAGGGTTGTACCCGCCTCGGAAGTCGTGGAGTTGTCTCAGGTGTCAGTGTCGCACCGTGGGCTTGTGCACAGGGCATTTGAACTGCGCCTCTCATTTTCTTAGATGGCGGCCTTGCGGTTGATAGTCTACGTTGAAATTCCTGTACCCTGGTCCAAATTAATGCCCTCTGAACTGGCACATCATAAGCCAAACATCTATACACAATTCTGGTGAGGGCACAACATCCATATAGTACAGAATTTTGTTTTTTATACCACCTTTGATGAGCCAAGTGGATTTGGTCGATAATCCAGTGGGGCATGTTGATTGTCAAATCGAAGGCGTCGGCCAAGTATAGACTAAACCATATCTTTTTGGGTGGCATCGTGAACCTCTCCTGAGCGGGGAATGCAAAATGCTGCATGACCATTCTCAAATGAATGGCAATCGTTGGTGTCATTGCTACCATGTCCTTTAATTTCGTCAGATTCCTGTTCTTCATATTGTCGGGGACCATGGACTCCTTCTCAGTGGGAATGTGCATTCCTTTCATGTCTAGAGCTTCCCTTACCAAATTGATAGTCAGCCTGAAGCGCTTCAGCTCATTGCCCCTTGTGAGAGATGGGAGGACGAAGGTGTTGTATCACTTTTTGTCTTTGCTCGGAGTGAGGGTGCTAATCAAATACGAGCATCTTAGAAAGTCGGGCTTTGGCAATTGGAATTTGAAGTAATCATAGAGTCCCGCCTTCTTCCATATAAGTTTCAACCCTTCATTATTTTGCAGTTTCTCAAATTCCCTGGTGAAGAAGTGATACCTGCCCCAGCGCCCATTGAATTCTATCTCGGCCTCCCACATGCAAGTGCCTTCACCCAGAGATCCTGCCACATCACTGAACCAATGTGAGTTTTTGCTGACCGGCATTGTGTGCCCCTGTGGAGGATTCTGAATCGGTATGGCGTGTAATGCCCTCAATGCCACTGGGCGTTCCTTCAATTCCTCCTCAATGGGAAGACTTTCAATGTCCACGACTTGGGGGCTGGTGCCTGCCTGGGAGCTAGTTCCTGCCGTATCTGCCATGTTACTTCTTGCCTCCTGACTCTGTGAGAATATAGAAACATGTGTTAACATTGTAAAGGACAAGATAGAACCGTTTTTGTCCCCATTACAACATTAACATGAGGTTCGGGAGAGATTAGTAGGTTATTAAGTGCTCGGTGCTTGTGTGTGTAGTTACGAATTGGGTAGACCTAGGAGCTAAGTGGAATGATGTAGTGTGAGAGTGACGTAGTTAGTAGGTGGGCATGAATTTACAACTGGGGTCCGGGGGTTTATTACAAGTTTTAGGCTGCCAAACACAGTGGATGGGTTTTGATCTTGATTTTGTGGAGACTCGGGAGAGTTTGATAGGAGTATCTGCTTGAAAATGAGGCTTTTTAGGGACCCATTTACAAGTGATTCTACTTGTGCTCATGGAAGAATATGTGTCCATGCGTGATGTATATGAATGGGCATCAGATGTTCAAGTGAGTGAAACATGTTGTACCGGGTGTGGCCTCGGTGTAGCTATTTGAGCCCGCAAGCAAGCCTTAGGCACCCAGATTTGTCGTGATTGTGGGCTGGCCTTCATCGACTTCTTGGGTACCCAAATAGACTTTACTTTTGCAGAAGAATTTATGAAAGACTTCTTATTATTGTCGTGTTGTTGATTACTAATAAGAGGTTTTGGCCGTGGGGTTGGCGTGGTCGCAACAGGGTGTTCGCCTTTCTACACCCACACTTGTTTCAACGGCTGAGACATTCTACTTCGCACGTTTTTTTGGCCTCCAGTATAGGTAGTACTCTGCTCCTTCTGTATTTGATCTGCCTTTGGTTGCTGCATCCTTATGGCCTTTGGAAAAGAAGGGAGTGCCGTCTTATCCTTGACTCCGTTGTTGAGACAATCCTCTTTCTGCATCATACAGTTTTGGACAAGAATAGCATTGTCAACTTCATGTGCGCCCCTGGAAGGACCAGGAGCTCGTGGCTTACCTAGTTCCTTGAGTGCCTCATTTTGCAATTCAACTGTAATTCGACTATGATTTACCCATACCTGAAGAAGTCCACTCCTTAGGTTTAGGTTGACTGCATGATTATAGATCTAGTCTTGACCCAAGACAAGAGGCTCAGTGAGGTCCTCATCTTGACACACTAGTACTTTGACTGCCATTACTTCGTCTTGAATGTAGAGGGGAAGTTCCAACTCGCCCATGCAAGGGGTTTCCACACCTCCCAATCCTATGAGATATGCTTCTATAGGATTGACGGTTAATTTCAACTTTTGACAGTATGAAAATTTAACAGCACTAGTCGCTGCACCTGAGTCAATCAAGGCTCTTACAGTCCTTGCACCCTTTCCTTGTCCTATCTCTAAGGTTATAAAAGGACGTCAATCAATTATCCTATGAGAGCTGATACCTGAAACTTCACACATAGCCACATGATATCCTTGATCTTCATATGCATCTGTCCTAGGTTGCTCTCTACCCTGTCTCCTCAACTTCATTCTCCGGATGCGTTCCAACGCTTCTGCTTGAGATTCTTCTCAAATTCGTCTTTCTTCTTCTTTGCGTTTCTTAGCAGTGTTGAGTTGACTTAGCATCTCTTCCGTCAGAGGTTCCTGATATAACTTGACTCTGCATCCGCTTATGTAGCTCGGGAGAATATCGCCTTCTAATGTGGCTAGTTGCACTGCTCCACTTGTTGAGATTCTATTAATGATCATGGGTCCGTAGCCTCTCTTCTCTAGTTTCCTCGCATGTTGTTTCAAAGTGTAGACTAGTACTAGGTCGCCTGCCTTCAAACCTTTATCCTTAACGTGGGCATCAAAGTATGCCTTCTGTCGTTTCTTAGCTGCATATATCCCTGCAACTGCCCTCAGTCTTGTTTCTCCTAATCGTTCAAGGTCAAATAGTCTAGAGGAGAGTTCATGACCCGTCCATTCATGCTCTTGTGCTACCTTCAATGTAGGTATTAAGAAGTCCAATGGTAGCACTGCATTTTGGCCAAATACCATCTGAAAGGGGGTGGCTTGGAGTACCGTTTTGTAGGCGACTCGGTATGCCCAAACAGCATGGTGTAGCTGTTTGTCCCAATCAAAGCGTTTATTGTCCACTAATTTCGTCAGTACATTGCATAAGATCTTATTTGTGCTCTCAGCCTGGCCATTAGCTTGGGGGTGATAGGGGGCAGACTTCTTATGTACTACCAAGAATTCTTGGAGCAGATTTTCAATAACTTCATTCAAGAAGTGAGTGCCTCTGTCACTGACTCGCTCTATAGGTAACCCGTATCTGGTGAACACATTCTCGAATAAGAACTTAGCTGTTGTTTGAGCATCGTTCTTTGTTGTGGCTTTTACCTCTACCCACTTAGTTAGATAGTCCGTGGCAACAATGATATACTCTGCATGGGAACCCTTAGCTGGGGGATTAATAAGACCTACAAAGTCTATTCCCCACTTAGAGAATGCACGTCCACCTATCATAGGTTTCAGTGGCATCTCATCTTTGCGTATAGGACACTGAGTTCTCTGGCAAACATCACACCGTTTCACGTAGGTATGTGCATCCATGTGAAGGGTATGCCACCACAAGCCTGCAAATAGGATCGCTTTAATCACTCGGTCTAGTCCAAAATGTCCTCCTGCTACACCTTGATGAGGAGTTTCCAAGATCTTGAGATATTCACTCTCATGGGCGCATAGTCTAAGGTAACCATCTTTACCACGTTTGTATAGATTATCACCAATGAGTGAGTAATCCAGGGCTTCTTGTTCTAAACTCCTTTTCCTAGCCAGATTCATGTCTGGAGGGAATGTTTTCGTCCTCAGGAAGGATACTAGTGGTTCACTCCAATCTGCACTATGGACACTTGATAAGGAGTGGCATGTTCCACAGGTGGTTTAGTGCAGCAGATTGGGCATTCCTTGCACAACTTTTGGACATCAGCTTCCATAGTCGGCCAATGCACTCCGAGTCTCCTTAGTGTCTGTAGGGTTCATTGCTTTGAGTAGTGTTGCTCTAATGCACCTACATGTGCTAATTGCAACCATTTGGCGTACTCCTCCTCTTCCACACAACAAGCCAAGATCCCTTGATCTGTGTGCTTGTACATACTTCCTGCCATGATGTGATACGTTTGGGCTTTTACTACCTCTTTATCCTGTGTGCTTATTACTGGGTGGTTAGGCCCGTATGTCAATACTGGCACTAATGGCTTAGCCCACTGTGGCACCACTTCCAAATTAAACAAGTAAGCATCAAGAAGGTCATCTGACACTCCTTGTGGGGCTTCTCCAGATGTGAGCCTAGAGAGATGATCTGCTCTCAAGTGAGTCTTCCCTTTCCTTACCACAACCTCGAAATCATATTCCATTAGCAAGAGAAACCATCTTACTAATCTTCTTGTATTGCATGGCTTGTTCACGAGATATAGCAGTGCCTGATGGTCAGTAAAAAATTTAAACTTATTTGCAAGCAAGTAATGTCTAAACTTTTTGACTGCATATACCATGCCTAGTCCTTCTCTCTCCGTAGTGGTATAATTTCGTTCAGCTGCATTCAATTGTCTACTAGCATAGGCAATTGGAAGATCCATATTACCTTCACCGATAGGCTGCGCGAGTACACACCCAATAGCATAATTGGATGCATCAACATGAACATGGAAAGGCTTATTCCAATCTGGTGTGGTCAAGATTGGTGCTGAACATAATCGTCGTTTAAGCTCATTGAAGGAATTCTCACATTCATTAGTCCACTCAAAGTTAGTCAAAAGTCCATACAGAGGCTTTGCTATGATGGCATACATGTGTATAAACTGTCGGTAATAACCACAATGCCCCATGAAAGCTTGTACTTCCTTGACATTCTTTGGCCTAGGTAACTCGGCTATGGCTCTCACTTTCTCTTCATCAGTGGATATGCCATTCTTTGACACTATGTGTCCTAGAATCTTGCCTTGCCTGACCATAAAAACGCACTTTTCTGGGTTCAGGGAGACTTGATATTCTCTACATTTGTCAAAGATTTGTCTGAGTTCAGGAATATGGGTTTGTCTAATGTTGGAATGAGCACAAAGATCATCAACATAGACTTCTAAGTTCTTCCTCAAGAACTCTTTAAATACATGGCACATCAGCCTCTGGAAGGTAGCGGGTGCATTGGTAAGCCCAAATGGCATTACTCTAAAGGCAAATATGCCCCATTCAGTGGCAAAAGCCGTCTTATGCTGATCTTCTGGTTATGGCTACTTCATTGTAGCCCAAAAATCCATCAAGCAAGCTGTACACTTCCTTGCCTGCTACTCTTTCTAAGAGATGCTCTGTGATAGTAAGCGGATAGTTATCTCGAATTGTGGCTGCATTGACCTTCTTTAAGTTAATGCATACACGCAGCTTTCCATTTTTCTTGGGCACCACTACGATGGGGGATACCCACTTAGTGTGCTCAATTTCATAGATGAATCCAGCTTCAACCAGTCTATCTATCTCCTCTTTGATCTTAGCAGCATAATTGTCATTGTATGTGTATGGCTTTTGCTTAGAAGGTTTGGCATCTGAGGTCATGGGAATAGTGTGTGAGCATATGTCAGGGTCCACGCCTTTCAAATCCTTGTAACTCCAAGCGACTACATCTTTGTATTCTCTTAGCAAGGCTATCAATTCGTGCTCTTCGTCTTCCGTCAGGTCATGGCCTATGTACGTGCATCTCTCTTCTCCTTCTTCCACGGCTACCACTATTTTCTTGGTGGTTTCTTTGTTATCATAGGCCTCCCCCGATTGCGCCTCTCGTTTAGGCATTCTGATCATGAATCTCCTGTCATCTATCTCATACTTCTTAAAATTTTCCGGGACCTCAAACAAAGATTCTTCCTCTTCTGGTGTGACTTCTCTCTTCTTTCTTTTCTTTTCTTCTTCCTTCGGGGTCACATGTGTGGCTAGCCTTACATCATTTGTAAGCTCTCCATGCCTCTGGGGTTGAAATTCTACTTCATAGAAGTATTCTTCCTCTGATGCAAAAGGTGGGTCCATAATGATTGACTCTAGATCGGAGTCACTTGCATCCTCAAATGCATCAGGGCTAGGTTCACACTCTTCTAACACTGCCTCTCCCATGATTGGCTCTATGGAGAAGACTGAAATGTCATAGCCATCTTCATCACAGTGAGGTGTCCATTGTTCTTCATTGATGGCTACATCCATTGTTGCTAGGATTTCTGCCCAGCCGTGGGGTTCAAATTCTTCGTCAAGAAAGACTGCAGGTGCATAGGCTGGGTCTTGAATTGATCTATGTGTTTCTTTTGCACTTATCTCTCTGGCTTCTTCTCTCTTCTCTTCTTCTACTGCTACTTTGCACATCCATAAGTGGGTGTCTTCATGCATCCATGAGGATCCTGATCCTATGGAATGCACCGATTCTGTATCATCTTTGGCTCTATGGAGGGGATTCCATTGGATAGGAGGGACATCTCTATGAGAGTAATCTTTGAGATTCACTTCGGTCGTAACACCTAAGTGTTGCAGGTACAAGGAATTGGTTCCCCAGTCCTGTACCACTTGCAACTGTCGCATAAAGGGTCGTCCCAAGATCATTTCATAGGCATGATTTTTGCTAAAATCACATATAGAAAATGTATGCTCGAACTCAACACCACATGTGGTGAGAGTTATTCCTTCTAACAGCCCTAAGGGCCTCTCTATGTGACCATCGGCCATTTGCGATTTCATCCTCGTGGGCCTGAGTGTTGGCTTGCACCAACGCTTCCATAGGGAAGTGGTAGCAATTGCAACTCTTGCGCCTGATTCTAAAATGGCCTTGGTGGTGTATCCTTGATGGGTGATAGGAAGATATGTGTTTCCCTCTTCGCCCTCACTCATGTCTCCTATCTTGTCCAATGGTATTTCTGGCATTGTTCTCTGGGATCCTACCTGGGAACGAGGTTTTGCTATCTCTGGTACTTGTTTGGCTACATGTTTCCATAGCTTTGGCCTTACTTTGAGTAGCTCTTCTAAGATGAGGTTGCACTGTACTTTAGTGTTTTTCACTACCTCTATGTTCCTAGGTATGACTGAGTCCTCATTTCGTACCATGACCATGGGTGCTCTCATACAAGTAGACTTAGCTTCCCATGGGCCTGTGAAGTGGGGTAATTCTTGTAGGGAGTTAGACTCAAAGTCTAATCTTTCCTGACATTGGGTGCTCTCCTGCTCCTCATAAATGGATGGGATGTCTTGTGGGAATTGGTCGTGTGCATCATCCACAAGTTCAATGGGAGGAGGGACTTCACTTTCTTTAGCCCATTTGTCTTCTTGAATCTCTCGTAGGAATTCTGGTGTGAACCGATTCATAGAAGATGATGTGTCTGGCTCCGTAGAGTTAGGCACATAGGCTTCCTGGGCAGGAAGACCTACTCTTTCATTTGTCTTGTCCTTGTGTTGAGAGGCGGGTTCCTTTTCTGATTGTGCAATTAGCCTCTCTATTCTTTCTAACAGTCCTCCAAAGTGCAGCTGCGTCTTGGCTGAGCTAGATATGTTAAAAAGGCGGCTGGCTTCAAACATGGTTTGAGCCAACTCCACCAGTTTAGCACAAATTTTAGTTCGTTCAAGCTCTAATTCTGCTCTAGGGTAGCACTTTCCATGATCAGTTTGAGCCAACTCCACCAGTTTAGCACAAATTTTAGTTCGTTCAAGCTCTAATTCTGCTCTAGGGTAGCACTTTGAGTAGCTCTTCTAAGATGAGGTTGCACTGTACTTTAGTGTTTTTCACTACCTCTATGTTCCTAGGTATGACTGAGTCCTCATTTCGTACCATGACCATGGGTGCTCTCATACAAGTAGACTTAGCTTCCCATGGGCCTGTGAAGTGGGGTAATTCTTGTAGGGAGTTAGACTCAAAGTCTAATCTTTCCTGACATTGGGTGCTCTCCTGCTCCTCATAAATGGATGGGATGTCTTGTGGGAATTGGTCGTGTGCATCATCCACAAGTTCAATGGGAGGAGGGACTTCACTTTCTTTAGCCCATTTGTCTTCTTGAATCTCTCGTAGGAATTCTGGTGTGAACCGATTCATAGAAGATGATGTGTCTGGCTCCGTAGAGTTAGGCACATAGGCTTCCTGGGCAGGAAGACCTACTCTTTCATTTGTCTTGTCCTTGTGTTGAGAGGCGGGTTCCTTTTCTGATTGTGCAATTAGCCTCTCTATTCTTTCTAACAGTCCTCCAAAGTGCAGCTGCGTCTTGGCTGAGCTAGATATGTTAAAAAGGCGGCTGGCTTCAAACATGGTTTGAGCCAACTCCACCAGTTTAGCACAAATTTTAGTTCGTTCAAGCTCTAATTCTGCTCTAGGGTAGCACTTTCCATGATCAGTTACGTTTGGCCCATCTTGGATTCTGGCCTGATATGCTTTAAGCATCATGTTTAGGTCCTCGGGAGTGGGATCTGCTAGGACTGATCCTACTCTAGGGGGTGGTGGAATCAGGTGAGGCGGGTTGGAAGGTGGCGGGTCGGATGGAGTTGGGAATGGTGGAGGAGGGGTAGTGTGAGAGGGAGTTTGAGATGTGAGTTCGGTTATCCTGGCTCTCGTTTCTCTTAGGCTTTCCTCAAGTTCACTCATTTTCTTTGCCCATTGTCTTTTCATTCTTTCACGACTATCTCTCCAAGCTCTAGTGCTCTTCTTTGTCATGCTCTCCGTTTCACTAACATATGGGCTCTTTTCTTGGCCTATGCTTTGGTTCTGTTGCAAGGCTTGGGCTCTAGTGATCACTTGCACTGGTGTAGTGGATGTCACACTTCTTGTGGAGTCTACAACTAACCCTACGACATTGATAGGAGTGATTTTTGACATATTATTAGGATTATTTGGGCAGTCTCGTAAAAGATGCTCCTTTCCACACTCCTCGCAATAGCCCTGGATCGTCACTGACTGGGGTTGTGTAGGTGGAGGTAAGGGACAATCACAAATGAGATGATCTCCCTGACATCTGTAGCATGGTCCTCTAGGGAATGGGGGTCTTACTTGCCTAGGTTGAGGTCTAGAGTTGGGGTTTGCGTACATGAAATTAGCATACTCTGGCTCCCAATTAGGTTCACTCGGTTCCTCACTGTAGTAGGACTCACCATGTTCAGGATACTGCATGTAGTAAGCCTGGGGACTATCAACATGCGTAGAATCAAAGCTATGGTCATTGGGATCACTTTCTAAAATTAATGGTGTTACTGGGACTATAGCTCTATTCAGGTTTTCTTCTGCAGCAGCATACTTTACCGGAATCACATTAGTAGGAGCAGGTGGTTGTTGTGCTAGCACTGGCTGGGGTCTCAATTGGGCCTGATATTGCGGTTGGTAATTTTGCTGAGGCCTAGTATACTGTTGGGGTGGGTATTGACTCTGGTATCTGCCTTGTTGAGGGTATGGCTGAGGGTAGGTTTGCCTAACCGCTTGCTTATTGTATGGGCAATCTTGTGCTGTGTGATTTGTGTATCTTCGTTCTATGGTGCAGTACTGGGTACTAGAATTTACTTGGGGTTGGGCCATAATGGGACATACATTCGCCATATGGTCACCTCCACAAGTATAGCATCTTTTCACAGGGGCAAATCTTGGGATCTATTTGCTAGTGACACCTAATTTCTGAGCTACTTTCTTTGCTAATTCCTCAATAGATGTGGATTGCGTGGAAGAGAGGCTAGAAGAACTATCAGTATCTTTGTAGATTTTTGAAAGCTCTAATTCCTCCCCTAAGTTATCCTCGATGTCAATGCACATGCGTACACACTCTTCTATGGTCCTAGGGTCCTTCAAGTACACATATGATCTCAATTTGGTACTTAGCAATCCATCCAAGAATAAAGCCACTTGCTTAGCTGGTGTGGGTAACTCAGGGACAGGGCATCTCTCCAGGTATTGCCTAAATCTTCTTCCAGCAAGTCTCACAGTTTCTTGAGGGGTTTGCTTGAAGCTGTGAATCAACGAGGAAGTGTTATGTCTTATGCCACTTTTAGAGAATTCGATAATGAATGCCTCTAGAAGTTGGTCTATGCTCCTGAACTTCCTCTCGTTTAGTGGCTGAAACCATGTCAGGGCAGTGTTCCTAAGGGTTAGACCAAAGGCATTGTACTGTGTGAACAGATCTTCAACTTGTTTAGCTCTCAAGTCTTGCCTAAACTCAGCCACATGATCATATGGATCTCCAGTGCCATCGAAGTAGTTCTTCATGGACTTAACTAGCTGAGTCGGTCTCAAAGTCCTTGTGTGCTCTCTAGGTCTTGGTAGAGGGAACTCATCCGCATTTCTTTGATTCCTTGGAGCTCTAAGTACCTCAGGTTCCACTCTATTTGTTTCCGTTCTTGTTCTTTCTCTGCCCCCTGGGTTGGCAAAGCTTACTTCTGGCCTATCTCTACTTCTGTCTCTTTGAGCTCCATGAGCTTAGGATGCTCCAGCTCCCGAGTGACCATAGGACACGTTCAATCTTGGTTGGGGAAAAACGAATTCACCCTTCCAAGTATAAGCATGCCTGTCATGTTCTGTAACCACAAAGATCCTCTCTGAAGCGTGATCTAAGTAGGTCACTCTGCCTGGGCTATCAGGATCTTTGAACTCATAGATCAGGATTGACCCTACATCATTTGGCCTATTCGATTTATACCTCCAAAAGGCTTCATTGGTCTCTTGGTTTAGGAGCAGATCTATACTCTTATTGTCTTGGGGAACCCACTTGGGATTGAGGATTCGAGTAAGAATAGATTTCCCCCGAGGGGTCCTAGGCTCTCCTCCTACGTTCCCTTGTTCTAGGTCATCTATGTCCGTCTCAGGGATCACATTCCCGAATTCATCTGTCCTATCTGGGTGACTGGTGACTACGTATATGGTTCCTTCTTTATCCAGGTATGCTCCATTTTCAAACTTTACAGCTGTGTGTTCTAGTCCAATGGATTGGTCAGGGTTTTTAATCTGGACCACGGATCTTCCTAGGCCGTCCTCATAGATGCTAGCACCTAATCGGTTGGTCCTAAGGTATCCCAGCTGCATCTTGTAGGGGCCTTCCACCCTATACAGATAGGGCACACTTGAACTCCCCGCAGGTATCTCCAGACCTTGAGACATCTCTGATTCACTAGTCTCAGAGCTAGGGTAATGCGAGTGGTGGCTCAACTGCTGGGCCCAAGACCTAGCAGTATGATTAACGCTGGCCTCTGAGGACCTAAGACTTTTTCTATCTCTTACTAGATGTCATCCTGATCTAAGGTTCATATGCCTATTTAAGTAGCCCAATTTTTGCCCAAAGTACAACCTCGTTGCCGATCAATTGGTGTCAGTCACCTGATTCTTTTTTAGTGTGTTATCGTGTTTATCATCTTGTCTGATATCGCTCGTCAGGAATATTTGATTTGATTTTCTGCACTTGAGTTGATCGTCCCACGTTAAGTTCTTTTCCTTTAAAGTTCTCGGTCACACACAGGTTATCTTTTGAACTTGATTTCTTAGATAGTCTTTGACTTGTCACGCGCCTATCATTGTCCTGACTTACTACTAGCACTACTCGAACTTAGCCTAAGCTAGGAATTGACAAAGGGAGTTGGCTGATTTGGGTGTTGGTCAGACTTCTACCACCACCATCTTCACTGACAGTCAGAGCGCATTTTCAGTTGCGAGGAACCCTGTGTTCCATGCTCTCACTAAGCACATTGTCATTATCACTATGCCAGGGAGAGGTTCTCTACTGGGGAGATCAGCTTGGCATGTCTGCCCACACAGGAGAACATTGCAGACCTTTTCATGAAGGCTCTGCCTAGGGAGAAGTTTGAAGCTTTCTGCAAACCTTTGGGCTTACTTCCTTTTATGGAGTGATTTCCACATAGCTTGGCACTTCTTTATACATGAGTGCCAACTCCTTGTTCACCACATCACTCCCAGGGGGGATTTGTTGATATATTTAGGTAGTGATGTATGTGAACACACTAGGACCGCCAGGGCACTTTTTTCCCTCTATAGGAGGTTTTTTTCCCTCGGCTTGTGTATACACCTATTGCCCTAATGGGCTACTTATCTTTGTACATTCTAGTGGTAATACATTCAGTATTGTGTGTTGTGCTCCAAGATTCTTCTTCTTCTTCCTTGTGATGTTCATGTGCTTCCACAGACATCTAACTCCAGCAACTCTCTTGCCCTACATTGTTAGCATTGTTTCTCCCTCATTCTCTATTCATTTGAGGTAATATTTGTGACATTGGTTAGATATTATATTCTATTTGAAGGACACCAAGTCTTTGGACCATGGTCTATGTATTTTGGGAGAAATCTTCAAACTAGTGAACTATCATGATTGATATCTCTCTTTGCGTGTAGGCTCTATTAGAGCTAGTTTGATATGAGTTGTAAGGGATGGTTCTCCTTACATGTTTATCCCTTTGCTATGATTTTTGTGTATTTGGATAGCCCTTAGTGTGATCTAAAGTTTAGCCAAGGTTGATATTCATTCTCTTGTTAGTCTCTAAAAAAACATTGCTGGAATGAAGTGTTGTCTCTCTTTGACTAGCTACTATGAGCATTCATTTAAATCAGCTTGTGGACATTGTTCCCTAAAGATGGTTCACTTTGAGCTATCCATAAATTGCAGCTTTTTCATAGTGATGTCTATGGTCCTATGCAGACACCTTCTTTTGGCAACTACCTTTACTTCAAAACTTTTATTGATGATTTTTCCAAGAATGCATGTGTGTCTCCATGGAAAGAAAAGTATAAAGTGTTTATGTGCTTCAAATTTTTTTTGGTTTTGACTAAAAATGTATCAGCATTTTAATTGGGCACTCTCCATTTTGATCGAGGGGGGGAATACATGTCTTTTGACTTTAATGCATTTCTAGCTGAGCGGGGGATAAAACATCAATGTATACTACCGTATACACCTTTAAAAAATGGAGTTGGGCTTCATGTATTCAGTTGGATCAGATTATGTGTGTAAGCTCAAGAGAGATTTGTATGGTTTGAAGCAGGCTCCAAGAGCATGGAATTATAGGCTTGTTAAGTTCTTGAATGAATGTGGATATCAAGATTCAAAAGCAGATAGTAGCTTGCTAGTGAAGGCAAGTGAAAATGGGTATATATACATGTGTATTTATGTTGATGATATTATTTTCATAGGGACATATGCTCAAGGAATCAAGGAGCTTAAGAAACAAATACAAAAGGAGTTTAAGATAAGTGATTTGGGAAACTTAGCTTACTTCTTAGGAATGCAGATTGTGTATACTCAACATGGAGTATATGTTACACAAGAGAGATACTTGAAGAATCTTCTATTCAAGTTCAACATGGAAGAGTGCAAGCCTTCAATCACACCATTGGAGGTAAATCATAAATTGAGCAGATATGGAGGTGAAACATTTAATGATATGAAGAAATATCAGAGTTTGGTACGTAGTCTAATCTATGCTACCTTGACAAGGCCAGATCTATCATATGCAGTGGGTGTGTTATCACAATTTATGCATTGTCCAAAGAAGACTCATTGGATTGCAGCTCAAAGGGTACTCAAATATATCAAGGGAACTCTGAGTGAAAGTTTGTATTATGGTTTTACTTCTGACACAAGAATCAAAGTGTTTAGTGATGCAGATTGGGCAGGTGATTCAGATGATAGAAGGTCTACTCATGGTTATCTTTCTTATATTGGAGATAAGTTAGTTTCTTGGTGCTCAAAGAAGCAACATACAATTGCTTTGTCATCCATAGAAGCTGAGTATAAAGGAATGGTAGAGGCTGCAAAAGAACTGATATGGTTAAAGATCTTGTTGAAGAATTTTGGAACTGATCAGAGTACTCCAATTATTTTTGGAGACAATATGAGTTCATTATATTTGGCAGCTAATCCTGTTTTTCATGATAGGACTAAACACATAGAGATTCAATATCATTTCTTGAGAGAAAAGGTACTTGATAAAGAGATTGAAGTATTAAAATATACTCCAACAAAAGAGCAAGTTACAGATATGTTGACAAAAAGCTTAGATGGACCTAAGCTACAGAAGTTCAAGGAGATGGCAGGAATAAAGAAGAATGGAATAATCACAATTAGTGATTGAGGGGGAGCTGTTGGAACAAAGAAATCCCAAATTGATGATTATAAAGAACTTGAAGCAAGTCAATGATCAGAAGGAAGTCAAAGAAGCCATTGGAGATAGTGAAGAGATCTCAGAAGAGAAGCTTGTATACATATGTATATTACAGATGAAATATCTTGTAATATGAGTGTAGATGATCATTAGAATGATAACAAGTAATGTAATAGACACAAGATGAGACTAGAATCATATGTATATAATTCAATGATGTAAAGAAATAAGTGAGAGTCATTAGAAGACAAGTTTCTATGAGATAGATGTGTAGAGAGTTATCTTCAGAAGTTAGCATCAAGTCTTTCTCAGATTTCTCTCATCCTGATCATGGGGATCAAGAAATCTTTTGTACACATCTATTCTGGAAGCTAATGAAGCTATGTTCAAAGTTTCATGGTCTAATTCCTTTCATGTTGTGAGTATGATCAATAGGAACATGTATATGTAAAGTCTGCAGGTAGACCTCTCAGAGTCACACACTTTTTGTGTCAATGTTTTAGTTGGATCTCAGTGCACAGTGTAAATTTTTAAATGATTGACCATTAAAAATCTAAGTTAGAAGGTAAGGAAGCTATGGCTAAAAGCATTTAGAAAAACGAGACTTGTGTTGTGAGAAATCAACCTTAGAAGTTGACTATGTCAAAGTCGCTTATTCAGGAAGACAGTCTCTAACATACATTTGATCTTAAAGATCAAATTAAAGTTTTAATGATTCTTTTGAAGGAGTAATGGTTGATATGATTGTGCAAAGGTAGCATGGAGGTATGTATATCATTAGATTGAAGAAATCTAAAGATATGTAGAGGTAATGAAGTCAATCTTTGAAGGAGACTTCTTGAAGAAGAAAAATTTTCACTCAGAGAAGTTATAGTGAAGAGCTTAATAAATTAAGGTAACATTTGTGTAAAAGTTTGGTCTATAACTGATATAGAGGTGCTCCTAAATTAGTAAAGATTTAGAGGTCTCCAATAGGAGACTGGGTGATGGTTTATAACTCTAAATTAGGACCACATCCATGAAAGCTTACTCTGAGGTATAAGGGTCCGTATCAAATTGTGCAAGATCTAGGTCAAGGGACATTCCTGGTAGCTGATATGTTTGGCATGAGAATGGAAAAAGCGATCAATGGATTTCATTTGAAGAAATTTCAAGGGAAGTTGCCGCTGCATATGGATTGGTTGTCATCTAATTTGGTGCAGGTGATGCTTAATTCTAAAAATAAGATTAGCAACATTACTAATCACAAAAGTAAGAAGGCCTATTTGTCTACATTTTCCCTTGTGGTCGCATGTTTTCTGGGAAATTGTTGGTTTAAGATTACATTAAGTACCTTCTTAAGATTACATTGGTCTTCATATGAAGAACAACAAAAATTGGATGAGTTGCAAAAATTTCAAGTACAGAGTTTACAAGATGAATTGCAGAGGAAGACACAGGAGCATGAGGAAGTGTTGTCCCAGTTTCAAAAGTAGCAGACATTGGAAATACTCAAGATGTTACAAAATGAGGAGGTTAGGATGGATGCAGTGCTGATGACTGAGATGGAGATGGTAACTCTGAAGCAACAAATGCATAAATGTATGCAGGAGTTATGGACAAGAACTAAAAAAAGATTACAGGATCTTATAAGGTATCCATTT
>CM035437.1:60276660-60319160 GCA_020310875.1 Ceratopteris richardii | reverse complement strand
GAGACGTCTAGCTATAAGATGAGCTATCTCTCATACAACGCTTCGAACTCTGCTATGAGTTATACTTCGTTGATTTACCGAAAAAACTTGTTTTCTGAGAAACTGTAACTGACAGAAAAATTACTGAAATATGTTTACTGAGTAAACTGTTATACGCCGAAACATGCGTTTACAGAGAAGGTACTGAAGCACGTTTAGTAACGAGTCGTGACAGCAAACGATAAACTAAGCTTCCTACCGTAACACGAAATAACTTCAGATTCTTCACAAGTAAAGATTACGCGCAGACATCCACATGAACATGTGTTTTCGATTTGAGAAGATGTGTACAAGTAAGCTTGGCCTCTTCTAGCTCAAGCTACAGAAACTCTCCTACAGTGAGTAGTTTCTTATTACCATCTCTCTTCAGATGAAAAAACCCGACACTTCAGGCTTGTGTTATTCATCTGTACATACGCGATCTATGGCGTCTTCTGAGAACTTCTAACTCTCTCTTCACTCATACGCAATCTATGGCGTCTTCTCTCAGTCTCTCGTTCCCCTCTGTGTATCACTGTGTCTCTCGCATATATCTGCGTCACTCGCATTCACGCACACACACATTTTCTTCAACCTTTGCTGTATATATATATATACAATTTCTTTGGCGCTCCTCTGCTCTGTCATTCTTAAATTCGCGTTATGCCGCGGTTAATTGCTCTGTTGTGCGGGCACCGCGCACTGACTTCGCATACTGTACACCTGTGCACCGATTTTCTGAAGATTCCGTTTCTGTCTTGTTTATTGCGTCAAATTCGTGAGTGTTTCCTTAACAGCTCCCCCTCAATCACTAATTTGACCTCTTCCGGTCTTTCATATATCTTTCTTTCTTTTATACCTGCCATCTCTTTGAATCTGTTTGTCTTTGTTCCATCCAAGCTCTTTGTCAGAATATCTGCAATTTGATCTTTCGTAGGAGTGTAGACTATTTCTATCTCTTTCTCCATTACTTTTTCCCTTAGGAAATGGTATTGAATCTCTATGTGTTTTGTTCTTGCATGAAACACAGGATTCGCTGCAAGATACAACGAGCTCATATTATCTCCATGTATAATAGGTATACTTTGATCTATACCCATGCTTTTAAGTAACGTCTGCATCCATATTACTTCTTTTGATGCTTCTACCAGTCCTTTGTATTCTGCTTCTGTTGATGATAAAGCTACTGTGTGTTGTTTCTTCGAACACCAGCTTACCAGCTTATCTCCTAGGTATATCATATACCCGTGCGTTGATCTTCGGTCATCTTGACTTCCTGCCCAATCTGAGTCACTATATGCTCTGAGCTTTATATCTGACGTAAAAGGATAATATAATCCTTCCTTTATAGTTCTTTTGATATATCTGAGAACTCTTTGTCCTGCAACCCAATGTTGATCTGTCGGACAATGCATAAACTGTGAGAGAACTCCCACCGGAAAACTAAGATCAGGTCTTGTCAGCGTAGCATATATTAAACTTCCTACTAACGATTGATACTTCTTCATATCCTTGAATTCTGTTCCACTATATTTGCTGAGTTTATGATTTACTTCAAGCGGTGTTAAAGCTTCTCTGCAATTTTCCATGTTGAACTTCTTCAGTAAGTTCAGGAGATACCTCTCTTGTGTGACATATACACCATGATCTGTATATGTGATTTCCATTCCTAGAAAGTATGATAACTTTCCAAGGTCACTGATCTTAAATTCCTTTTCTAGCAGTTTCTTTACCTCTGTGATTCCTGCATCTGAGGTTCCTGTAATTATTATGTCATCTACATAGATACAAATGTAGATCATTCCTTCTTCTGTCTTTTTGATGAGTAGACTTGCATCTGCCTTCGAACTTTGGTATCCAAGTTCGTTTAGATACTTCACGAGCCTGTAGTTCCAAGCTCTTGGAGCTTGCTTCAGTCCATAGAGAGCTTTTCTTAACCTGCAAACAAAATTTGGGTATCTGGAGTTTATAAATCCTTCCGGTTGTTCCATATAGACTTCATCTGATATGTATCCATTCAGGAATGCATTCTTTATATCTAGCTGACTTATCTTCCATCCTTTTGATGTTGCTATAGCAATCACTGTTCTTATGGTTGACATCTTTGCCACCGGACTGAACGTCTCGTCATAATCTATGCCATGCGTCTGAGCATAGCCCTTGATAACCAGTCTCGCTTTATGTCTGGCTATCCTTCCATCTGCAAGTTTCTTTATTTTGAACACCCATTTATTTCCAATTACTTTCTTACCGTTCGGTTTAGGAACAAGCTCCCATGTCTTGTTCTCTTCCAGTGCGGTGAATTCTTCTTTCATTGCTTCTTGCCATTGCTTCTTGTTTTTGGCTTCGTCATAGCTCTGAGGCTCTTCCTCTTCTTTAACCATATATGCATAATCTTGTTGAGTTATATATGATGTATCATACGAGTATCTTTCCGGTTGTCTTCTTACTCTGTTTGACCTTCTTAGCTCATATTCTTCGTGTGTGTCTGAGTACCCGTCTTCATCTTCGTTCCTTATACCTGTTCCGGTCCTGGACGTACTTGCCTCTTCATCTTTGTTTACCTGTACGATTGATTTTCCTTTCTCTCTTCTTTTTATCTCTTCTTCAAATTCTTCAGCTGTATGACTCTGATCTGCATACCAGCTTTTCTGTTCATCAAATGTTACATCCCTGGAAACAGTAAAATGTTTGGTTAGAGGACTCCATAACCTATAACCCATCTGTTTCTCGTCATATCCGACGAATACATATTTCTCTGCTTTTGGTTCAAGCTTATGTCTCAGTTGAGACGGTACATAGGCATACGCTACTGATCCAAACACTTTGCAGTGATCAAGTGTTGGCTTCTTTCCCCACCAGGCTTCATAGGGGGTCATTCCTTCTAAGGCTGTACATGGTAACCTGTTTACCAGGTATGTAGCTGTATTTACGGCTTCAGCCCAAAGGTAATCCGGGCAATTCTTTTCTTTTAGCATAGCCCGTGCAAACTCGACTAGAGTTCGGTTTCTCCTTTCTGCTACACCGTTTTGTTGTGGTGTATATCTACAGGTTATTTCTCTCTTAATACCTGCATTCCAAAGATAGTCATTGAATTCTCGGGAGAAGTATTCTCCCCCTCCATCAGACCTCAGTCTTTTAAGTTTTCGTCCGGTGAGTCTTTCGGCATATGCATGAAAGTGCCTGAAAGCTCCGAACACTTCTGATTTCTCTTTCAAAACATAAAGAGTTATCCACCTTGTTGCATCATCAATGAATAAAACATAGTACCTTGATCCGCTGATTGATCCTTCTTTCGTTGGTCCCCATACATCTGTATGTATGAGTTCTAGCACACCGTCATGTTTGAATCCTTTCTTCTGGAAAGGTAACCTGTGGGCTTTTCCCATTTGACAGGCTTCACATTTGTGAATCATATGTTGGTTCTGTACGTTCGGTAATCCTAGTACAGACTGATTCGCTATCATAGCTTTGATTCCTTTTTCGTGAAAGTGACCTAATCTCTTGTGCCAGAGATCAAGTTCTGTAATTACCTTTTCATCATGCGTGAGCAGCGCTTGGCCAATGTTCCCTTGTACTCTTAAGGTAAAGAGTCTGCCTTCTTTCTTACCAGAAACGATCTGAAAATATCCGTTCTTGGGATCTTCTACAAATACTCCTTTATTTGTAAATCTGACCTGAAAACCTTTTTCGACTATCTGTCCCACACTGATCAGATTTTTCGGTATCGTTGGAACATACAAAACATTGGTTAGCAAATCTGCTCCACTCTTGCATTTCACTTTTCCGATTGATTGTACTTTGTGTCTTGTATTGTCACCTGTTTGAACAGTGTGACTCGCACTTCCTTTTTCCAATTCTGACATCAGTTCTATGTTTCCTGACAAGTGATTAGAACATCCAGAGTCAATGTAAAATACCTTTAGATCTTCGTTATCTGATGTGTTGATTGAGTTCATCATCAACGATGTATGACTTTCATTCTGTGTGTCATTTGTGTAGTTGTTGTAGGTGGTGTTGTAGGATTGGCTCTGTCCCCAACTTCTTGTTCCACCTCTACCGTAGCCTCCTCTTTGGTTTTGTCTTCCTCTTTGGAAGTTACTTTGATATCTTCCGCTTCTACCTCTGCTATTACTGTTCTGGCTTTGATTTGATCCTTGTTGATTGTGCCAACAGTCATGCGCCAGATGATTACTTAGTCCGCAAATCCAGCAAACTTTCTTGGTGGTATTCTGGCGGCTTCTTCCTCTTGCTCTTCCTCTGCCAGTGCCTTTACCTTTTGCGTAATAGGCTTGAGAGCTCGACTCTTCTTCGTCCTTTGACTTACCCTTTTCTTTCTTCTTGTTCTTCATATACATTGCTGAACTATGTCCTTTTTCTGCGTCTCCTTTCAGGTCTTGCTCATATGTGAGCATCAAACCAAGCAACTGATTTAACTCTGGTACAAAATGATTTAGGGAGAGTTCAGTTGATAGTACGAAAGGTTTCCACCTTTCATCTCCTCTCAAACCTGTGAGCACTTGCGCTATCAATCTATGATCTTCGACTTCTTCATTTATGGATCCAAGACTATCTGCTAGATCCTTCATTTTAGTGACGTAGTCACTGATGCTTTGACTTGGCTTCTTTTTGAATGTTGTGAACTCGGACCATAGGCTGGCCTTCCTAGCTTTCGTAGTATTTTGGAAGTGATCTTCCAATGCACTCCATATGTCCTCTGCTTTCTCCAGACCTCTAATGTGTGGTAGTAGATGATCTGACACAGTGTTGTAGATGTAGGCTCTTGCCGTTGCATCTTTCTTCTGCCATAGCTTTAGGGCGTCTAGTTCTTCTTTTTCTGGTTGACTATCATCTTCGAAAGTGGGTTTCTTTTCTTCTCCGGTCACGTACATCATTAAGTCCTTACTCATAAGTAAGGCTTCCATGCGCATTACCCATGCGGGATAATTATCTCTGTCCAGTTTATCAATTTGGACATGATCTGCCATGATCTTCTTCCACTCGTGGAGTGATCCGGCTCTTATACCAAATGTTGGGAGATTAACTCGCTCTGATACCAATTGTTGGCGAAAAACTTCGGCTCTAACGCCTACTGTTGTGGAAATACTTTCGCCCTGAAGGTGGATTTCGCGACAAGGCGTGAACTCTGTCAGGCCTGCGGAAAATGCCGCGCCACCGTAGTAGAATGCTAAACTAGAGTGATTCAGAACACCTCTGTAATCAACAGTAGCTCAGCCTAATTAACGTCGCTTTAACTGCGTTATCCTGCAACACAAGTTCCACCGGAACTTCACCAGACTGTTACTGGACTGACACCGTAGTTGTGCCGGAACTTTACCGAAATAAACTTAGTTCTGTTCGTAATTGCTTCAGATGAACTTATGTGAAGTAAGGAAGTGGTGTGGAGTTTCTTTCACCGAATGAACTTCCTTCTGGAAACTTCACAGTTCTGAACTGCTACTTTCCGGTTAACTTTTGTACTGTGTGTACATCTTCATTCCACCGGAAACTGTGATCAACTTAAAGTAGAGACGTCTAGCTATAAGATGAGCTATCTCTCATACAACGCTTCGAACTCTGCTATGAGTTATACTTCGTTGATTTACCGAAAAAACTTGTTTTCTGAGAAACTGTAACTGACAGAAAAATTACTGAAATATGTTTACTGAGTAAACTGTTATACGCCGAAACATGCGTTTACAGAGAAGGTACTGAAGCACGTTTAGTAACGAGTCGTGACAGCAAACGATAAACTAAGCTTCCTACCGTAACACGAAATAACTTCAGATTCTTCACAAGTAAAGATTACGCGCAGACATCCACATGAACATGTGTTTTCCATTTGAGAAGATGTGTACAAGTAAGCTTGGCCTCTTCTAGCTCAAGCTACAGAAACTCTCCTACAGTGAGTAGTTTCTTATTACCATCTCTCTTCAGATGAAAAAACCCGACACTTCAGGCTTGTGTTATTCATCTGTACATACGCGATCTATGGCGTCTTCTGAGAACTTCTAACTCTCTCTTCACTCATACGCAATCTATGGCGTCTTCTCTCAGTCTCTCGTTCCCCTCTGTGTATCACTGTGTCTCTCGCATATATCTGCGTCACTCGCATTCACGCACACACACATTTTCTTCAACCTTTGCTGTATATATATATATATACAATTTCTTTGGCGCTCCTCTGCTCTGTCATTCTTAAATTCGCGTTATGCCGCGGTTAATTGCTCTGTTGTGCGGGCACCGCGCACTGACTTCGCATACTGTACACCTGTGCACCGATTTTCTGAAGATTCCGTTTCTGTCTTGTTTATTGCGTCAAATTCGTGAGTGTTTCCTTAACAGATAGATAGATAGATAGATAGATAGATAGATAGATAGATAGATAGATAGATAGATAGATAGATAGATAGATAGATAGATAGATAGATAGATAGATAGATAGATAGATAGACAAACAGACAGACAGACAGACAGACAGACATACAGACATACATACAGACAGACAGACAGACAGACAGACAGACAGACAGACAGACAGACAGACAGACAGACAGACAAACAGATAGACAGACAGACAGACAGACAGACAGATACATAGATAGATAGATAGATAGATAGATAGATAGATAGATAGATAGATAGATAGATAGATAGATAGATAGATAGATAGATAGATAGATAGATAGATAGATAGATAGATAGATAGATAGATAGATAGATAGATAGATAGATAGATAGATAGATAGATAGATAGATAGATAGATAGATAGATAGATAGATAGATAGATAGATAGATAGATAGATAGATAGATAGATAGATAGATAGATAGATAGATAGATAGATAGATAGATAGATAGATAGATAGATAGATAGATAGATAGATAGATAGATAGATAGATAGATAGATAGATAGATAGATAGATAGATAGATAGATAGGTAGGTAGATAGATAGGTAGATAGATAGGTAGGTAGGTAGGTAGGTAGGTAGGTATATAGATAGATAGATAGATAGATAGATAGATAGATAGATAGATAGATAGATAGATAGATAGATAGATAGATAGATAGATAGATAGATAGATAGATAGATAGATAGATAGATAGATAGATAGATAGATAGATAGATAGATAGATAGATAGATAGTTGCCCCACTTATAAAGTACCAAACATATGAGTCTATTGTAGACATACATTGTTCATGAGAAGATGGTTCATAACTACAAACAGTGATAAATGCCCATTCTTGATTCTAAACAAGATTCGCCTTTGCAACAATCATTCCATCCTCTTTCTTCCTTGCCTCTTAGCAGCTAGTTTTGGATAACTCTTTATGACATGATCATTTCCTTTATAGTATTTGCAAAACAATTCCTGCTTTTCTGTTTTCTTCTCGACCATGTCATCCTTCTTTGATTGTATAGAATTAGCAGATTTGTGCTTACTAGTAGACGAGCTCCATTTACATTTGCCCTTTTGACCACCAAGGAAAGCTTGATGTGCAACACACATAATGGACATGTTCTACCTAGACTAATCTTCTTGCAATAGAGCACAAACTAACTCCTCAAATGTTAAGGCATTTAGATTTCCTTTCATCATCAAATGAAGAGTAGAAGCAAAACTCTGATATGAATTGGGAAGATCATTTAGAATAGTCTGCACAAGCAAACTATCAAGCAAGACTTCATCAACAAAAATCGACTGTTCCTTCAAATATTTGATCTTTTTCAAGAAACTATCCATGGAATCTCCTTCATTCATGTGCTCACTCTCCAAATGTTTTTGAATGTAAGCAACATGAGCCTCATTCCTTGCCTAGTATAAAGTGGTAAGTGTATCCCAAGCATCCTTTGCTATTCTACAAGAGCAAATGTGAGGAATAATGGCATATTTGATAGACAAGGATATCAATGCATGTGCATGAGCATCTCTGCCATCCCAACAAATTGGCTCTACAATAGGTGCAACAAGAACCACAACACGAACATGAACATGAAGAATATCACCATCTTCAATGTCCTCTGCATCACCTTTAGCAACTCTGTTTGCATGTGTAATAGGATGTTTTTCAACACCGTGCACAATATTCCATAGTCCTTTTGCAACCAATACATGATGCATCAAATAAGCCCATAATGGGTTATTGGTATAGTCCAACTTATCCTCAACAACCAACATATGGAATGCATCACTCCTCTTAGCCATGGCCGTTGACTAAAATACTCTAATGCGAAAAATGAATGTATCTCAAAAAGTTGAACAGAACTACCCTATCGAGTTCCGCTAAACATGTAGTAGAGTTTGAGATGCTTATATTGGTGAATCAAAACTTGTATATATCTTTGGCACAAAAAGATGAAATTCCTACACAAGCAATTTCATAGTGCGTGTGGAGGTCGAGACAAGCTCAGACCATAATTATGACACACAAAACAAAGCTATTTTTAACTCCTTATCACCCTGAGTATGCTCACCAATTTTTGTGCGATTTTGAGACTGTGACTAGAGGGATGCCGATGATGCCCTAGATGAAGTGGCAACCTTCTGTGATACCAATTGTTGGAGTTTGAGGTCTATGGAAGTGCAAGGAAGAAGAAGAAGCTTGGAACACAACACACAATACTTAATGTATTACCAAGAGAATGTACAAAGATAAGTGACATGTTAGGGTTATAGGCGTATATACAAGCTGGGGAAAAAAACCTCCTAAAGAGGAAAAAAATGCCTCGATGGCCCTAGTGTGTTCACACATGTCACTACCTAAATATATCAACATGTATTACCAAACAAATGTACAACAATAATTTATCCATTGGGGCTATAGGTGTATATACAAGTTGGGGAGAAAAACCTCCTAAAGAGGAAAAAAGTGCCTCGGTGGTCCTAAGTGTGTTCACACACATCACTACCAGAATATATCAACAAATCCACCCTAGAAGTTATGCGATTAAGTAAGATTTTTCTTCATTCTAGAGCTAAATTAAATACTAAGAAAGATGTACACATGTGGATAGGGGCTAGTTGGATATGATCAATGGATGTCTCAACCTAGTTGGACATGATGAATGAGAAACTAATTCATCAAGAAATCAATAGGTCAAAGTTAGAGTGACTCATCATCATTATCATACATGAATCAATTATAATTCTACTTTATTTATTTCTTAAATTTTAGTTTTTTAATGATTTCTTTATTTTTTTACTATTGACTTCTCAAATGACACAAGCTATTTCATGGAGTATATATTCTACCTAGAACCATTTCATTTATCATTGATTTGATTCACATAATTCATGCACCCTTGGATTACATGTGTTGCTACATGATTTATTTTTAACATGTGTCTTTATGGTTTCCAAGTTTCTTAGATTGGCATATAGTTTGGATCATGATATAATGTTCCTTCTTTTGAATCATTATTGTGTTTTATTTATAATTATAATTGTTTTATCATTCTCATGTTGGTGGTAAAGGTTCATCTAGATTGATCCTTATCACATGTACTCTTTGTAATGCATAATAGTAGTGGATGGAGACTTTGTTCTCATCTCATAGGCTCCTCAATTTTGCAACAATAGATTTTGCACGTACTCAATAGATCCCTAAATATATGATATTTCACACAAGATCACTATAGTATCCATGATCATCAATATAATTTTCTCCATCACCCATAACATACATACACATTAATAAGTGTACAAATTAGAAAACATGCTTTCCCTTTGATGGAAGTAATAGTTTTAATGACGATGCTTAGATAAGGATAATGATAATTTTGGACAATTTCACTCCAAGATGTGTAGCAGAAGTTAGAGAACCTCTTCTAGAAACTATCCTGTACAAAACATGCTTACTAAAACCTGATTCAGTCACAAGTCAGAGATCCAAAGACTTTGAAATTGGTCCCCACATAGTAGACTCTCCTAGCAAAGATAAACTGCCTATAATCTCAGGTTAAGCAAAAAACTAAGGTTCACAAGAAATATTCCCATTCATTATTGGAGAATCATCTGATAGAGATATTTGAGTCACATAGAAGCATTAAATGGATAACTACATAGAGAGATATCACCTATGTGCCTTGTAGCACATTCTTGATTGTCATCTCCATAAATGTTCACGTTCAAGTGAGTTCTATATATAGAGGTTAGGGCATACGACTTTTCACCTACCCTTGCATCTTCTATCATGTCTTGACCTTTCACTTCTTGTCCTCTGTCCTTCCATTGCCTTGGGTGACTTTTGGTGCTCCAAATCACTTCATGTGGGTAAGGTCGCATAGTTTTTGAGTATTCCATCTCTCTAATTATATTTTGGCTTTTGTCTAAGCCATAAATACGTTTTCACCTTTTACGTTAACATTCTCCTTTAAGGTTATGAGTGTACTCTTTATATTTTCAAGGGCTAGCTTTCTTTTGAGCTTACAACAAATACATAAATGATGAAGAGGTAATAAATGAGAGATGAGTATGTGTCAAGCTTCACAATTGGAGCTTTCACAAGTTCCATAATTTTCAGCACTCCCCCTCAAGCTTCAATTGGGAGTCCATGCTACTCTCCAATTCTTGTCCTCTTCATCTTTTGCATGTATGTCCCTTGTATGTCTTCCTTCGATAGGTTGGTAAACTTCCTTCTTTTCTTCCAATCTTCTTTGGCTTCCTTCCAACCTCATCGTTGCTTCTTTCCCTCTTAGTGAGAGCTCTTTGTGAATACCTTTGTTGCTTCACTCTCTTTCTTTTTGCCCTCTCTTTGCAACCCTCTTTGTATGCATTCATGGCTTCATGTCTTCTAAGCTTGCATGCTTTTCTTTGATCCTCCTTTGTCTTTGGATCATCCTCAACTCTGTCTTTCGTTGCAATTTGTTTTGCACCTCCTTTTGATGTTGTCATGACTGTCATGCTTTCTTCCAACTTATTTTCATGACTTCTTTTGTGCATCATGGCTGCTCTTTGCCTTCTTGACACCCCTTTCATAGTTGTGGATTCTCCTAGTCCTTGATGGCTATTCATACTCTTTC
Source organism: Ceratopteris richardii (assembly GCA_020310875.1). Classification (NCBI taxonomy): domain Eukaryota; kingdom Viridiplantae; phylum Streptophyta; class Polypodiopsida; order Polypodiales; family Pteridaceae; genus Ceratopteris; species Ceratopteris richardii. Next base: position 60,308,115 of record CM035437.1, on the reverse strand, counting down.
TTTGAGTGTGATTACTATTCAAATGTCAAAATTCCTTTAGCTCAACTTTGTCTTCTTTGGACTCTTCGTGGATCTTCCAATCCTTGGAAGCTAACTTCCCCTTGCTTCATGATATTTTCTTCATTCTTCGTGTCTGATTATATACTTACAAATTCAACAATAGGTTGATCATACATGAACTCTTTCATGAGTTCCTCTTCATGTGAAGCATTCATAGCTTCCACATCTTCCAAGTTTTCTTCATCACCTACAAAACAAAACAAGAAACCATCAATGTGATCAATGGTGCCTCTTGCACTTGAAAAGGCTTGTCATTCGTCTTGGGATGGTCTTACTTGCCTTTACATAGGCGTGTCACTCTCTTTCGTGGTCTTACTTTCCTTAACCTTTCACTAGACCCTCAGTTGATCTTTGGTGCTTCTTGCACCTCACAAGGCTTGCAATTTCTCTTAGGATGGTCTTACTTGCCAGCTTGCCACTCCTCTTCGGATGGTCTTACTTACTAGCCTCAACCTTTTACTAGACCTTCACATGGTCTATGCTTGGAACTTACCACCACACAAAATGTGGATTTTTCTTGCCTTTTACATCAGCCCTTAGCTTTGAAAATGTACTTCTTTATCTTCTTCAACCTCAGCCATTTGTCACACTTCTCATGGGTGACTCTTCCTTCTAGCTTGCACTTGCTTGTGCTCCTTGCAACCTTGGGGAATGTCTTCAAGTCCTTGTTGAGTCTTCAATGCATTATGGCAGACCTTCTTTGGAGTCTTCTACTCCTACTCTATTGGGAAGCTCAATCATAGGCTTCAACCTTCAAATCTTCAAACCTTCAAGTGTTTGACAAACATGTTGCTTGGGCTCCTTCTTTCACTTTGGCTCCAAGATTTGTGTCCTTGCTTGTTTGAGGCTTTGCTCACTTGCTTTGGTTTGTCCAAATAGGAGAATTGAGTTGAATTCCTATCTCAACTCAAGAATCAAACACATTTAGTCATCATCGCAGGAGCATACATATTTGCTTTTGCAATTTTACCTCAGTGGGTTTGTCCACAACAAGATACATTCACAAATTTCATACATAGTAGCCTTGCATCTTATCAATCTTCATGGCATCCAAACATTTGTTATTTTAGCTCATATATGGCTGAGCATGACCAACCTTTAGTGCTTCAACATATAAGCATGCATGCAAATTACCAATCATTTGAGCATATATTGAGCTCTCTTTGTGCCAATTCATATGGCTACACAAACTTGAAAATGTTCAACATTTATAGGCTTTATAAAATATCCTATTACTCATCCATACATCATGGATCATACATATATTCTTCTTAACCATACATGCATACATTCTTTCATGATTGACCTCAATCATCAACTCCAAATTCAATTTATATTCAACCTACACGTGGCTGTCCAAAATTGTCATTCATTTTGAGCATAAACTTGACATGCATGCATACATAAGCATCTTCATTGCATACATTTCTTGCACAAAGTAAGAAGCATATAATGCTATCCTCAATCTTAAATTTTTATCATGTACCTAGTAGAATTTTGCACTTCATTCAATTGAGTGCAATATATCAAACATGCATACAATGCTCATATACAACTATATATAGTTTCTCATCCAATATTCTTTGCTTGAATCTTCAACTCCTTCTATAGGTTCCTCATAGGTCCTAAACCGAGTGATTAGTATCACTTATAGCATGCCTCAATCATCAAGAATGTAGTAGAGAGTAGGACAAGAGAGCGTATGATATCAAATAACATAAAGCAATAAATTTTTCTTACATAAAAAAGCTTTAACTCCATAGCTCATGAGTGTTGCATACTCCATAGGCTCATAGCTCAAAGCTTTCCTTTGCCATCTCTGCATCTTGTTCGAGATCTCTTTATGGGTCCATGGGCTCCAATCCCAGTGCTCTGAAACCAAAGCTCTAATATTAAAATGTGGAGAAATTTCACTCCAAGATGCATAGCGGAAGTTAGAGAACCTCTTCTAGAATCTACCCTATATGACACATGCTTACAAAAACCTAATTTAGTCACAAGTCAAAAATCAAAAGGCTTTGAAAATTGCAATAAATTAGCTAGACTCTCTTATCTTTCTAAAAGCTAAAGAACACTCCATTTTGAGTTCATATGACCAAACAACCGACTGTATAAAGATAGACTATCTATCATCTCAAGTTAAGTAGAAAACTAAAGTTCACAATAAATGGCCCCAATCATTACTAGAGAATCATTTGATAGAGATATTTGTGCTACACAGAGTATGAGATAGACTTTCCAAAAAAATATGATATGCATTAAATGGATAAGTACGTACAGAGATATCACCTTCACAAGGTGGTTGTGTACAAAAAAGGTATGCGACTAGAATACATATGTGGCTTGTAGCACATTCTTGAGTGCTCTTCTGATATTCATTAGTGCAAGAATGGCCAGCATATGCTTCTACTCCATCTTGTTGTCATCTCCACAAAAGTTCACATTCAAGTGACTTCTATGTATAGAGGTATGGACATAGGACTTTTCACCTACCCTTGCATCTTCCTCTTGACCTTTCACTTATTGTCCTTTGTCCTTCCATTGCTTTGGGGGACTTTTGGTGTTCCAAATCACTCCACGTGGATAAGGTCACATACTTTTTGAGTATTCCATCTCTCTAATTATATTTTGGCTTTTATCTAAGCCATAAATACATTTGCATCTTTTACTTTAACACTCTCCTTTAAGGTTATGAGTGTACTCTTTATATTTTCAAGGGCTAGCTTTCTTTTGAGCTTACAACAAATACATAAATTATGGAGAGGTAGTAAATGAGAGGTGAGTATGTGTCAGCCTCTTAATTCCATAATTTTCAACAATAACCTCTTTTGCACCCCCCCCCCAATTTTGACAATCAATATGATTTCCTTCATGAAAATCATTTAAGTGGGTTTTTTCTTGGTCAAAATTCTAGGGTACTCTTTGCATGAGTGAGTCTTTGTAAATTCTTTGAAGAAAACTTCCACCATGTTCACTGCTCTTTGGGTGTTCTATAATCAACCTATTTTTTTTAGAACAAATCAAACTCATCAAGTTTCATCATCTTGTTTTATCTCTTATTTTTTGAACCTCAATAAATTTATGCATTATAAAAATTTAGTTTAGAACATATCTTACTATTCTTTGAGACCACTTCTTGTGATTGAATTTCATTGTCTAGGAAGACTCATGAATCATTTGAGTTCATATGGGTTCTAGATTTCTTATAACTTATTAGAAAGCTCAAGCAGTGACTCTCTTAGTTGCAACCTTGGATAGTTACAGACCTAATTTGGGTCTTCATACATGAAGTGTCATTTTCTTTAACCAACATTTTGTGAGTTTTGATTGAAGTTTGATAGTACCTCCGTAATATTCACATGATTGTATTGACACTTGAAATCATCATGATTTGTGCATCTTTTTTGGATGAACACCACTTGTTGAGATACCAAGCTCAACATGTGATGATCCAGGATGACACATATCACTTTTTTCATTTCTCTAACATGTATAGTGGTCACGTCGGTATATGTCAGGGACACTTCATTGAGCTTTATTAGATTTATCTACTGAGAATGATGGCACATTTGTTTCTTGCCAGCTCACTCATCCACAGACATTAGGTTTTTCCTTATGTACTGGTCTTTATATATTGCACTTGTTGTATTCTTGTTTTAGGTCATTCTTGTACATTCCTTTTTATGTAGTAGAAGAAGAAGATCATTCTCTTCCTTGCCTTAATCTGAGTGTGTGCTTCTCTTTGATTGTGAGAGTGTGTGTGTGAGCTCTCTTATCTCCTTCCTTGTGACATGGTATTAGAGCCAACATGGCTATAGAGAGCTCGTGGAGAAGGTAAGAGTGAAGAGTACGCAGCAAGGCATGGAGATAATGCGATTCACAAACGACCTCCATTTGCTACGAAAATCTTTGTTTGCCATCTCAACCTCCGTTTCGAGCTTGCAAGGTGGAGCCCATAGGAAAACCAGGTCAATTTCAGAAACTATAGCTTGCGTTGTGTTCAACAACACTCATATATTCCAGATCCAAAATTTCAAGTGATTATGTGTACTGTTAATACACGAAAACTGTGCTTTTCTAAGATCAAACTATCACATCATAGTGCAACTGTGTTCAAGCAGAAGTGCTGCTTGTAGTGTTTTGCAGTGTTGTGAATTGCTACAAAAATGGCAAACGTAGATGGAATGAGTCAGCTTATGAGCCATAAGCTAGACAAAACAACTTCCATGCTTGGAGATTCAGAATGAAGAATTTCCTAATGGGAAAAGGCTACTAGAAGTACATCAAAGGAGAGAATGAAAATGCTCCACAGTTACCAAAGAGGAATCATACTGGAGAACAGTTAAGAGCATATGAGGAATGGAATCAAGGAGCACAAAAGGTAATGTATTGGCTATCTGTTAGCATACATGATAGCATGATTGGGTCGAGACTCCGAAAGAGGCTTGGACTCCGAAAGATGTCGGTAAGTGACTATACCCTAAAAATCAAAAGGATATGTGAGTCACTTGCATCTATTGGAGTGAATGTAGATGATGATGATACGGTGGAAGTATGCCTTCATGGTTTAGGAGCTGCATATAAGCAGTTCAGAACTTCTATACAAATCAGGGAAAATATTCCCAATTTTGTTGATCTGGTATCTATGCTGATTATTGAAGAAAAGAATCTTAGTGAGGATTCAAACTCCCGAGGAAAGCCCAGATTTGAGCAGGTATTCTACTTTGGCAGAGGAAGAGGCAGAGGTAGAGGTTTCGGAAGTGGAAGAGGAAACAATAACCAAGACCAAGGTCAACAACAATATCATGCAGGAGGAAGAGGACAGTTTCGAGGCAAGGGGAGCCAAAGAGGAAATTTCCAAAGAAATGATTCAGGTAATGATAGTAAAGGATGTTGGAATTGTGGTAAACTTGGACACTTTCAATGTGATTGAAGGTTGAAGAATCAAAATAATAGAAGGCAGCATGTTCATGAGAAGCTGTTCATGGTTCAACATCACATGATGAATATGATGTGTGCTGGTGTTTCAAAATCGAATGATAGTGTCTGGTATGTTGATTCAGGTGCTTCAAATCACATGACCAGTCATGCAAAATGGTTTAGTAGTTTGTAGAAATTGTCAGTTCCTAGATATGTTGAAATAGATGATAACACATCATCCCCTATCGAGCATACAAGAAACATAGGATTGTCTATGGAGGACAGGAAGGTAAAACATCTTGCTAATGTGCTACATATTCCAAACATAACAAAGAATTAGGTTTCTATTGGACAAGTGGTTGACCAGGGATTACAAGTCAGGTTCAATGCTGATGGGTTATATGTAGAAGAATACAAACGGATGGAAGATTGATTGCCAAAGGAAACAAAGTGGGTAGGATGTTCACCTTAAATGTGAAAATTCTTGAAATGAATGCAGTCATGTTTGCAAAAGGTGCAGGAGTTATTGTTGACATAGAGGTGTGGCACAAACGGATTGGACATGCAAACTTGCAAAGGCTGAAAATGCAGTCAAAGGAGATTCTCCATGGACTACCAAATTTCAAGGTTTTAGATATGCAAAAGGTATGTGCAGCATGTCAATTTGGTAAACAGTCAAGATCATCGTTTTCGCATGACAAGCATGTTAGTGAGAATGTGCTAGAAATAGTACATACACATGTTTGGGATCCTGCAAAGTCCACATCTATGGGTGGTTGCAGGTTTTATGTTACTTTCATTGATGAACATACACGGAAAGTGTGGGTCTATTTCATGAAAGAGAAGAGTGAGGTAATTCACTCACTTTCAGAATTTTAAAGCTATGGCGGAAAAGCAGACAGGGAAGTATATTCAGACATTAAGATCTGATGGAGGAGGTGAATACATGTCAAATGAGTTCAACAATTTCCTAAAAAGTCATGGAATTGGACATCATTTTTCATGCAGGTACACACCACAACAAAGTGGTGTTGCTGAATGCAAGAATAGACATATTGCAAAAACAAAAAGAGCCTTGATGGCTGAGAAGAATATGCCTCATTGTTATTGGGCAGAAGTTGTTCATACTACCGTATACATCATGAACAAAACTCTGATTGTTGTTTGTACATCAAGTTACACCTGACGAGAAGTTTATAGGTAAAAAGTCAAACTTATCACATCTGAAAGTTTTTGGTTGTATTGCATATGTACATGTTCCAGATGAATTGAGGACAAAGCTTGATCCAAAAGTAGAAAGGTGTGTCTTCATTGGATACTCCCTTGAGCAAAAGGGATATAAATGTTATAACCCACTCACACGGCAGGTGAAGGTGAGCAGAGATGTGGTATTTGATGACATGTCAAGCTTCTATGCAGATGCCAAAGAAGGAATGAATCTTGAACCAAATGACAAAGAAAATGCTAAAAAATCAAGTCTAGAATCTCAAGTTTTGAGTGGACCAGATGCATCACCAAGCAATAGTTCCAACTTGTAGAGCAAATTTTTGAAGGACAGAATAAAGGATGGCACCAAGGGACCAAAATTTGAATTTGGGCGCCAAGACGTCCAAAATTTGAAGTTGGGCGCCAAGACTCCAAAATCTGGAGTTGGGTGCCAAGACGCCCAAAATCTGGAGTTGGGATCCAAGACATCCAAAATCTGGAGTTTGGCACCAAGACATCCAGATGGTAGAGTTGGGCGACTGCATGCCTAAGGCATGCCCAGACAAACAGACCTGACAAGGCGGCCAAGTGGGGCCCAACCACTCATCATTACACGACAAAGTCTGGTACTGGAGGCGACGGTGGCCAGGATGACAAATGAAACCGCCTAATGCATTAACTTCCCATTACTCCCATGTAACAGACTTTTAAGACAATAGTTACGCAATATAACACAGGAGAAGTAGCAGAGAAGATAACAGATATAGGATAATCTCAACAATTTTCTACTAACAGCAAGTACAAAGATGATGGTGTTGTCCACCCGTGCGCTCTCAAGGTAGAGCTTAAATGGTGGTCTAGACAAATCTAGATAGGGAGATACAAGGTAGAGGTATGCTGGCTCAACTTGATGTCTTAGGTAGTGTAGAAGTCATGTATATATAGGATCATGGGTGGCCTTCCATGGACGACTATACATGGGCGGTAGAGCGTGGGCGGCCAGTGCCCGCATAATTGTCATACACGGCTTAGACCAGTTGAACCGACCTAACAAATATAAATGATTTCTGACTCCGATAGGGAATATTCTATGGAATATTCCCTTTACCGTCGCGCCGGGGGCGTTGCCCCCAGACCCCCCACCAGCGGGTCCGCTGGCCCCCTGAGACACCCCACCAGCGGGTCCGCTGGCCCCCTGAGACCCCCCAACTGGGGCTGCTCCCCGCTGCCCCAGACTCCCCAATTGGGGACCCTGGTAACTCCCTTTCCTTACAATACCTTACATGGTCCAATATGACCTTCATCCAACATGCAAGTTGGGATTCCCATCAATTGGGTAATGCACGCTTGGCTTCTCCTCATAACAGGGGCCTTACAAAATGTGCATACAATCATGAGGGGTAGACATTGATCATATACTAACACCCCCCCTCAATGTTTACCGATGAAAAATCAAGTAGGTTTCAGTCCTATGCCCATCTGTTGAAGATGCCTGTTGAGCTACTCTCTTCCAAGTGCTTTAGTGAATATGTCAACACAATTCGCCTTTGTTGGGCAATATTCTAGCTCCACAATTTCATCTTCAATTAGCTCACAAATGTAATGGTACTGTACTTCTATGTGCTTGGTGCGAGCATGAAATACTAGGTTCTTTGCAATAGCCATACAAATTTGATTATCACACTTAAGTACAGTCGCCATATTTGATGGAAAGCCTAGATCTGCAAGAATTCTCCTTAACCAGACTACCTCACAAGAAGCAAAACAAGCTGCTTTGTACTCTGCTTCAGTGGAGGAGAGTGCGAGAGTTCGTTGCTTTCTACTTACCCAAGAAAATATTCCTGAACCAAGTGAGAAACAATATCCAGAAACTGATTTTCTAGAATCACAATCTCCAGCCCAATCTGAATCACAATATCCTTGGAGTGTATCACCTGTGGTATAAAAAATACCAAAATCCAAGGTTCCTACAATGTACCTTAGAATTCGCATTCCAGCATTCCAGTGACTCTCCTTAGGTTTGTTGGAAAACATGCTTAATACTCCAACAACATAGCAAATGTCTGGTCTAGTGTTGCACAAAAAAATAAGACTTCCAACAAGCTTCCTATACTTCTTAGCATCTACATCAGGCATGTTATCATCCATAGATAGCTTATGATTTACCTCCATAGGTGTGCTAGTTGGTTTGCAGTCCATCATTCCAAATGCCTTGAGAATCTCTTTGGCATATTTTTGTTGTGAGATGAAAATGCCATCCTTCCTTTGCCATACTTCAATTCCCAGAAAAAAATGGAGTAGACCTAAGTTTGTCATTTCAAACTCAGTTCCCAAGCTGATCCGAGTTTGACTGATGAGTTCCTGATGATCTCCTGTAATGATCAAATCATCTACATATACAATGAAAACAACTAGCTTGCTATCCCTTTCCGTTACATACAAGTTAGCATCAGAAGTACTTCTTTCAAAACCCATATTTTTGAGAAAATGTTCTATTCGTTGGTACCAAGCCCATGGAGCTTGCTTAAGTCCATACAAAGCTTTCTTCAACCTGCAAACTTTATTTTCTGAATTGGGCACCTCAAAACCTGGTGGTTGAGATACATATACCTCCTCCTTGAGGTGACCATTCAAAAATGCAGATTTGACATCCATCTGGAAAATAGGCCAAGCCTTTTGTGCAGCGACTGCAAGTACCGTCCGAATAGTTGTCATGCGTGCTGTTGGTGCAAAAGTTTCTTGAACATCAAATCCTTCGATCTCTGAAAAACCCTATGCAACTAATATTGCCTTATACTTTTCTAATGTTCCATCTGCTTTATACTTAGCTTTCCAAATCCATTTAGTACCTATTACCTTCTTCTTTGGTGGCAAGTCAACTAGATCCCATGTATCATTTTTTAGTATACTATCATACTCCGACTGCATTGCCGCTCTCCAACCTGGATCATCAAGGGCTTCTTCAATGGTGGTAGGTTCCTTTATCGAGCCCATGATATCTACCATTAGAGCCATGTTAACAATGTGTTCTGAGGCTCTTCTTTGCTCCTCTATTCTCTTTGATCTTCGTAATCCATCCGATGATGATTCTGGTACATCTACATGTGGATTGTGATCATCAAAGAGTTGTTGTGCCCACTTTGGTAGTGGCTTATGTTGTGCAACTACAACTGGTTGGCTTTTTATTGAGGAAATTTCTCCATCAGATGTTTCCTCCTCCTCAACTTTAACCTGTCTTTTGATAGGCACAAGGTGAGATATTTCTCTGTTTGATGAGATAGTAGATTTACAGTTATCTTCTACTAAGTGTGATCGTTCATCAAACACCACATCTCGGCTAACAAAAATCTTCCTTGCCTCAGGATCCCACAACCTGTATGCTTTAGACTCTTCACTATATCCTAGGACGACACACTTTTTGCTTTTTGAATCAAACTTTGATCTTGTTGAATCAGGAATATGTGCATAACAGAAACAACCAAAAATTCAAAAATGCAAAACTGAAGGCATTTTACCAGAATAGGCTTCTTGAGGAGTCATCCCCTTCAGAGCTTTTGTGTAGCTTCGATTGAGGATGTAGACTGCTGTATTAACTACTTCTGCCCAAAATGAATCAGGCATGTCTTGAGCCTTTAACATACAACGAGCCATTTCAACTACTGTCCTGTTCCTGCACTCAACAACACCATTTTGTTGAGGTGTATGAGCTGTGGTAAGTTGCCTTTTCATACCATGCTCCTTACAGTAATTGTTGAATTCTGTTGACAAGAATTCACCTCCTATATCTGTTAAAAATTTCTTCAGTTTCCTTCCTGATTCATTTTCTACATACTTATGCCACGCTTTAAATTTTTCAAAAGCATCAGCCTTCTCTCGAATGAAATAAACCCACATCTTTCTACTATAATCGTCGACTAACAGCAAGAAGTAGAAAGATCCTCCTAAAGCAGGTGTAGATATTTTACCGTAGAGATCAGCATGTAGCAACTCTAGAGGAGCTTGAGATCGATTGCTGGTCTCTCTTGGAAACGCCTTTCGTTGTTGCTTGCCCATCATACAAGCTTCACAAAGGTTCTTGCAACTCTGAAAATGCAGCAAATGAGCAACCATCCCTGTTCTTTGCATCTCCTTCAAAACTGCAAATCCGAGATGCCCAAATCGTTGGTGCCATAACTTGCTTACATCTTTATCTTTTGTAGCAGTTAAAGCACTTAACTCATACAAGTTACCTACAACAGTACCTGATGAATCCATGATTTCTGCACCACTCTTATTGAAGTGAACTTCGAGTCCACGATCTGTTATTGCAGAGACTGACAACAAATTTCTTTTGAGTGTAGGTACATAGAGAACATCGGATAACTTTTTCTCAACACCTGGAGAAGTGATAAACGAGATGGTTCTAGTTCCTTCGACTGGACACTTGGAGTCATTTCCCACCACTACATTGATGGATTCCCGCAGAGGCACTAGGGAACTATACCAATCCTTTTTACTGGTCATATGGCGAGAAGCTCCACTATCTAAAATCCATGGTTCATCAACACGAGCTTGAGCAGATGAACATACCTATTCAATAGCTACCCAAAGTTCCAGCTCTGTGTTGTTTGCAGACTCTTTGTTCTTCCATGATGATTTTACAGTCCCATTCCGTTCATCAGCTTGCTTCTTTCTGCAATCCTTGATGGCATGGCCTTTCTTTTCACAATAGAAGCAACTTCCTGTGAACTTTTTCTTCTTTGGCTTCTTTTTTTATCCTTCAGAAGAGCCTTTACCTTTTGCATTTGCTGAGAATGCAACATCACTTGTACTTTGCCGATTCTTTAGCCGCATCTCTTCTTCTAAAAGCATCGCACAAAACTCTTCAAATGTAAGAGTAGTTGGTCTTACCTGAGTGTTAAGGGCTGTTCCTAATCCATCATACTTTGCTGGAAGAACACGTACACATCTTTGAACCAGCTCTTCTGGTGTTATAACAACACCAACTGCAGCCAATTGATCTTGAAGATGCTTTATCCATTTGATAAAATCTTCAGCCTTTTCAGAATCAGAATGCTTTTCATTTGCCAACTGATTTTCTAAATTCTGTATCCTAGTGTGGTTCTTGGTCTCATATTGATGAGCCAATATGCCCCAAGCCTCATGTGCTTTAGTAGTATGTTGAACTAAAGTAAGCACAGAATCACTTACACTAGTGACAATCGCACATAATGCATCAGCATTCCGCCTCTTCCAAGCTCGTAGAAGATCTGGATCTGGCTGAATCATCAATCTTGAATTTGTTGGATCTTCAACTGGTATAGGCTCTGGATCCAATCCCATCGGTCCCATGACAGTGTCAAGTAATTCATAGGAGTCCAAAATTACAGAAATTTTGAACTTCCAGAGTGTATAGTTGGATCCATCCAGCTTCCCTTCAGTGAATGCAGGTGGACGAATTCGAATAGGTGCAGCATTAACATTAGCTGAAGCAAGTCCAGTGTTCGACGATGAAGCCATCATGTAATCACTCGAATAATCTATTGATATTCTAGTCTGCTAGTAGGCTAAAATGGTGATACTTCTCAAGCTATTCGAACCTTACGGCTCTGATACCATGTAAGACAATAGTTACATAATATAACACAGGAGCAGTAGCAGAGAAGATAACAAATAGAGGAGAATCTCAACAATTTTCTACTAACATCAAGTACAAAGATGATGGCGTTGTCCACCCGTGCGCTCTCAAGGTAGAGCTTAAATGGTGATCTAGACAACTCTAGATAGGGAGATACAAGGTAGAGGTATGCTGGCTCAACTTGATGTCTCAGGTAGTGCATAAGTCATGTATATATAGGATCATGGGTGGCCTTCCGTGGACGGCTATACATGGGCGGTAGAGTTCTGTAGATAGTAGAGTTCTGCTCATGTTATTTGCTTATGCTGCTTATGTTAATTGTTGATGTTACTTATGTGAGAACACTTGGAGTTGCATTCTGTTCTTCCTTTGCTTGGTATGATCAGCTATGGTATGATTAGTGGTATGATTAGCTGTGGTATGATTAGCTAATGGCTTGTATTTTGACTGGGATACATTTGGCTTTCTAGTTAGTATGGTCTTGTGCTCTGTTTTGCTCCATGCTCGCTGCTGCTGTGACTCTTACTTCTAAGTGTGGTCTCTAGTGATGATATGAAGGACTCGTGATAAGTGTCTATTATAGTAATGTGATATGTGCTCAGGTGTTTACATGTTCTCTAGGAGTAGTGCATTTTGCATTCCCTGCACCCACACACTTCACTTCACCACCTACAGGTGAAAATTTGGCATGCCCAGTGGGACAGGGCTTCTCGAGATTTCCTTTTCCTTGAGAAATCACTTAGAATTGAGTACCCTTTTCCTTGAGAAATCACTTAGGGTTGAGTGCCCAGGGCCCCTCTCCTTCTCCTCCCCCTTCTTAACTTCTTGGGCGACTACTCCTCCTCCTCTGGAGTCTTGGGCGACTCCTCCTCCTCTTTTGGCTTCCTAGGCGACCCTCCTCCTCCTCCTCCTTCTTGGCTTCTTGGGCACCTACTCCTCCTTGTCCTCTCTTGGCTTCTTGGCTTGGGTGACTCCTCCTCCTCCCCCTTCCTAACTTCTTGGGCGACTCCTCCTCCTCATCCCCTTCTTGGCTTCTTGGGTGCCTACTCCTCCCCCCATTGGAGTAACCTCTTCTTGGGTGAAGAATCCTCCGGGGCGACCTCTTCATTGGGGCGATTTCCTCCATCAGAAGTAGTTCCAAAGATGGTCCATGACCCACACCAGAGCTAGCAAAGAGAAGCAGCTAAGCCCTAAGAAGACACCAATCAAAAGTTACCACAGAAGAAGGCCAGACCCTTACCTAACACCCATCAGAAGTCTACCTGCCTCAAGCCTAGCTTCTAGAATAGAAGGGTTAGACGACAAGGCTAAAACTCAAAAGACTTTACCTCAAGACACTGCTCTTAATAAGGCTATGGTAGAGGAACTCTCCGCTCTTTTTTCAACAATGAATATTAGATTTTCTTCATTTCATGGTGGTGCTAATGAAGATCCTGAAGATCATGTATGAAGATTTCTTTCAATTTGTAAGAGTAGGGGCTTATAGCAACGACAGGACGCATTCCTTGCTCTCTTTCCATCAACTCTTGAAGGACTGGCGGACAAATGGTTCAGCCAGTATGCGGAAAACCATTTCCAAACATGGGAAGCATTGAGGACCGAATTCACAAACGCATTTCAGCCAGGTAACTCTACAGAAACAACGTTAGATGAACTTGAGAATCTAATCTTGCATATGGGAGAATCATTTTCAGAACTTATGACACGGACAAGGTCACTCGTGGCAAGATTGCTGGAACCACCAGGGGATTTCCTTGTTAAGAAGTGGGTGGAGAAGGCCTTGCCGAAATCTACACAGCAGAAGCTGAGAGAGCTTTTGAGATGGGATGCCACTTTAAGAGAATTTGAAAACAGCTGCCACGAGGATTGAGGCTGCACGGGTTCATTTTGGAACACATCCAGGTAAGACTTTCCCCCAAGATGAAGACATGGTGACAGCCTTGAGGAAGGAACTAGAGACCTTAAAGCTTCAAAGAAATCGAGAAGAGGACAAGGGTACTTCGGAAGGTCTCGCTCAAATATGACAAGAGCTTGAAGAACTCCAAACATTAAGGGAGGTAAGAACTGGACTATGGTGTTCTCTCTGTAGTACTCAAGGACACACATCACAAGAATGTCCAAGGAGGCTAACATGCTAGTTTTGTGGAAAGGGTGGCCATGAGGCCAAGGATTGTTATTTTTTGAAGGGTCTTGGAAATCAGGCTATGATGCCAAGACAACCTCTAGCAGCTCAATGGGTAGGGGTGGCTCAGTCCTCCTTGTTAGGGCAACCACCCTTACCATCCACTACAACACCTCCTGTAGCAACTTTTTACACCAATCAAGGACCTCAACGGCAAGAAGGTAGGCCTCGTCAGAACCGACCACCTAGGCCTATAATGTGTTACAGATGCGGGGAGTATGGACACTTCCAAAGTAAATGTTCACTTCCTGAGGATGCCCCACCATGCAAAAACTATCCTGAAACACGCAATCATTATACGAAGGACTGCCCAAAGTCAATGCCGTCTACAAGCACACCAGGTAACTCTTGCCCCCTACATATGATCACAGTATCTAATGATGAGGGCAATGTAGACTCTCCAATGGCCCAAGTATTCCAACTTGAGGAACTTCCCAGAGTAATGACTAGGGCACCAAAGTAGAAGGCAGCTTTGAAAGATGCTGCCAAAGAAGCAATAGATTCAACAAAGGACAATGGAAAAAGGACCATGGAGCATGAACCTTCTCAAGAATCCAAACACAACCAAGACAAGGAGAAAATCTCACTAGGAAGAGTAGGAAGAAATGAAGACACTCTTGAGCAGGTTGTTGACAAAGCTTATGCAATATCTAAGGAGGACCTAAGGCACTTTCAGAATGGATCTACTTCAAGGAACAATCAAGAAGGCTTTCTCACTACAATTCAAGTCTTGCAGAGCACCTACCAATAGGTATCTTTATATAACTTGTTAGCTATGAGTCCAGGATTCAGAGGAGAAGTAATGGCTGCCATAAACAGGTTAGACCCTGGCACCATATTAAGTGGCGGGCAAGGCTTCACTTCTCTAATTTCTCAACAAATACCTATACCCTCAACTTATAGCTCAGAACCATCTAGGATGGAACCTCTTACGGATTACAAGAGCCCTAGATTGACGGTAAGTATCAAGGGAACTCCCTTGGTAGGAGTTATAGTTGATGGGGGATCTGGTATTAATCTGATGCTTGAGTACACAATGACATTGCTAAATCTAAAACCAACTAAGGATGCTCATTTTACAGTATCATTGGCAGACCAAAGCAAGGTAAGCCCACTAGGCGTAGTGGAAAAGGTTGAAGTCGTCATCCATAAGCTAAAATTTTTGTTGGATTTTGTGGTAATAACACTCCCAAAGGTGAAGGGAGGATTCCCTCTTTTGATAGGAAGGCCATGGCTATGCCACAGTAAAGCAGTACATGACTGGGGTAGTGACACCTTATGGGTGGCCGGACCAGACAAGGTGATGAGACAGCTTCAGATGGAAGGAGGAACAGATGAAGCCCTAGGTACTTCTCAAGTTGTTCTCCATCCAGAGCAACCTACAGAGGAAGGCAAGGAAGATAACAATGGAGAAGACGAACAACAAACTATACAAGAAGGAGCAAACATTTGGGCCACACCTCCTCCACCATGGGTTCTGGAAAATCAAGAAATATCAGGACAAGAAAGGGCGCCTTCACCTCCCTGGGCATCTCCACCTCCTAATTCAAGTTGGGCATCTAGACCTCCTAATCCAAATTGGGCGCCTGCTCCACCTCCAAACAATTGGGCGACTCCACCTCCTATTTGGGTGCCTCCTCCACCTCCAAACAGTTGGGTGACTCCATCTCCTAGTCCAAGCTGGGCGCCTCTGCCTCCAAGTAGCTGGGTCACTCAATAGGCTTGGGCTCCATACTCTTCTCAAGGGCCTCCACATTGGGCACCTGAATGGGCAGCTTATCCTCCATCTTGGGCTACCCTTACAATTGGCTGGGCGGCCCAATGGGCATCTGGGAAGCCTCACACAGAGCCATATAAAACAACATCACCTGACATCAAGGAAGAAGTTGATATAGGAGAAGAAATATCTAATGAAGATCTAGGCGACATCATGGATTGGATTGAGGAGACCAATAATGTTTCATGCTTTACAATAACAATCAAGAAAAAAGAAGAAGAAGAACCTACTGTGGAGTCTGTGGTATTAGGAGAATCAGCTAAAGATTTCCGAAGAGGTAAAGTTTTGAAAGGAGTTGAAGGAAGAAAAGTGATTGAAGCAAGCCAAATAGAAGAAGAACTAGTAGAAAGCATTTTCCCATTGATGGAAGTCCCAGTAGGATGGACACAGGAAAAGACCCAAGAAATCACCATCAATGATAGTCCAGCATTCACCAAGCAAATGTTGTTTAAGGACGAGGAAGAGGCAATTTTGGAGCCAGTTAAAGAAGTCAACTTAGGGGAAGAAGAAAATCCACAAAATCTTCTAACAATTTGGCGACCCTTAGTCCTTCCAACTTGACAAAGTGGGTGACCCTCCTCCTCATGCATTTTTATGGGCAACCCTCCCTTCTCCACCCTTCAAATGACTTGGATCTCCTTCCCTGCTCCTTACTTAGATATGACATGGACCAACTTCCCCTCCCTCCAGGGTTAAGTTAAAAGTCCTCATCTCGATTCTCCTCCTCATTCTAGCTTCCTTAGAATCTCAATGAGAACCACTTATTACTCACTTCTACCCGTGGCAACCTCTTCCAAATCCCACCTGGGGCAACCCTCCTCCAAACTCTATTATCATGAGCTTGACACCTACTTCCCACCTAAGGCGACATACCCCCCCAATTCCCACAATAGGGCGACCCCTCCTCCCACCTCTCACCTTAGGCGACCTCCCCTCCTCATCCCTCATAGTGGCGACCTTTCCTCCAATCTTCCACTTGTTGGGCGACCTCAACTTCCCGCATCTCTAACCTGAGCTTGGGCGATATCTCCTCCTCTCTATAGCCACTCTATCCTGGGCGACCTTGTCTCACTCTATCTAGGCGACTTCCCATCCACCTATCACACGGTGTAACTCAACCTCCCCCTTTATGAACGAACATCTTGGCGAACACCAATTAAACCTATTACCCATATCAGGTGAATATTCCATCAAAGGTCGTGGGCATACACTCAAAATAGGGCATCCACTCTCAGTCGGGGGCATCCATTTAATATCAGTCACTGTCCAGCGCCAGTGATTCTTCATCAGCATCACCGATTGGCCATCATCATCATCTCTGGGAAAATCTACACGCGCCACCACAGTCATATATTGATTTACTGCCCACAGTCATATATTGATTTACTATTAGGCCAGCATCATCACTCTGTCCAGCACCATCACAATAATTTACTGCTCCTATCCAGCATCATAAATCGATAATCAGCATCTGCATCCTCTTCAAGGCTCACCAATCACTCAGCCGATTGAAGATCGTAACGAAATTGCATTAGTCTCTCCTCAGCACACAGACCCAACCCCCGAAGTTCAATTTGGTAGCAAGGCATTTAGAGAAATCTTAGATCCAAATTCGTTGACAAGCTGCTGAACAAGGCCAGTAACATCAACAATGGGCTGTTCTCCACACCCGTGCAAGGAGATAGAGCAACGCGCTAAACGGGGAGTATCTCAAGGAGGTGAAGAAACACTCATCCAGAAAGAAGAATCCACTCAACTCAGAAAGGAAAATGAAAGGGAGCAAAGGAGCATGTAAACCCAACTGAGGTAATGGCCTACCAGTTACTCATCCAGAACGTAATCTGAGAAGTCATATCTCTCCTCAGCACCAGCAATTTCAACCATACTGAATACGAAAATAGTAAATCAATACAAGAAGCATCTCAGTTTTCTACATTGAACATGGCATCATCTTCAGTAGAAATAGAAGAAACATTTTCTGAATTTAAAACTGATACTAAAAGTGCATCGGGGCAATCATCTGGTGATTCTAGTGATTCACTCTATGTGGTCTCTAAGGAGAATCCCTCCGAGTCAGAGTCACTTGATGAAGAAGTCCAACAGGATCAGAGCACATCTCCAGCAGCAAATACTCAGCCAAGTACTCACATCAAGGACTTTGCTACATCATCAGCAAATGTGGCCACAACCACAGAGATCATCATTTCCATCCCTGGGGAAATCTCCTTGAAATTGGACTTAAGCATATGTGGTAAGCTTCAAAACTCATTTACTTTAAAAGAATTGAAGAATATGGGTTTACTCACAATAGCAAATGCCAAGCTCCCCTCACTTAATGACCCTCAGACTTGTGGTATGGAGATCTTAACACTCTTCAAGTCTTTTCGATCCCTTTCTGGAGGAAGGATCACTTAAGACAAACTCGCCCTTATGTTGGGAACACAAGGGATTGCAGAATCAAAGAAGGCAGGCAGTTATGCAGAGTTGGTTGTTCTCGATATTTTGCAGGCATGTACGACTAGTTTCTCCACTCCAAATTGTAGTCAAGTAATGATGAAGAGGCTCCTATTATTCAAGGCATTCTTCCTCATGAAGGATAATTTACATTTCACCGATGTGAAAATATGTGAACCTCTTCTTTGCTTTGCCCAAGCAAAGCCCTACCCGGATGAAGAAGAAAAGACCAAGAAGCTGAAGGCTGAAAATAAGGAACTCAAAGGAGCTAACAAGAACCTCTTGGCTGAAAATGCCCTGCTAAAGAGGCAAAAGGATGCACTAAAATCCAAATTTAGTGCATTAAAAGCTTTGCTCACATCTTCTGACACGGAGGACCTCATCCCACCACCAGCAGTAGAAGAAAACGACCAGGAACTTATTCAAAATGAAGACCAGCAGGACACTTCAGCTGAACATCGAAGGCCGGGGAAGGAGCCTACATGTGACTAGTATCATGGTCATTTGGTAGGAGATCATTATTTTTTTTTTGTCTAGTTTCCTAGTATTTTCTTTTGTTGCATAGTGTCATAGTTTTCATGATTGCACCAGTTGTATAACTCTTCAGGGGACTTTATTTTGTACTGGCAGAACTCATAGTTATTTTTTGGCAGCTCATGATGTATTACTCCCATTTCTCTCTGGAATTATCTGATGTAATCACTCCATTTATTCTCTTGTAACACCTCAATTATTTATTTTTCCCTTCTCTCCCTTCTCTCCGAGACGGAGAGACACTAGTGCGGGCAACCTGTAGAACAAATTTTTGAAGGACATAATAAAGGATGGCACCAAGGGACCAAAATCTGAAGTTGGGCGCCAAGACGTCCAAAATCTGGAGTTGGGCGCCAAGACATCCAAAATCTGGAGTTGGGCGCCAAGACGCCCAAAATCTGGAGTTGGGCTCCAAGACATCCAAAATCTGGAGTTGGGCACCAAGACGTCCAGATGGTAGAGTTGGGCGACTGCATGCCCAAGGCATGCCCAGACAAACAGACCTAACAAGGCGGCCAAGTGGGGGCCAACCACTCATCATTACACGATAAAGTCTGGTACTGAAGGCGACGGTGGCCAGGCTGACAAATGAAACCTCCTAATGCATTAACTTCCCATTACTCCCATGTAACAAACTTACCTATTGTACCGGTTCCTCACCTCTATCCTATAAAAAGGGGAAACCTCAAGAGAGGGACACAGGAATGATAGAGCATATAGTGCACGTTATAGGAGAATATAGCTGAGAGTGAGAGCAGGCTCAGAGTCTGTAGATAGTAGAGTTCTGCTCATGTTATTTGCTTATGCTGCTTATGTTAATTGCTGATGTTACTTATGTGAGAACACTTGGAGTTGCATTATGTTGTTCCTTTGCTTGGTATGATCAGCTATGGTATGATTAGTGGTATGATTAGCTGTGGTATGATTAGCTAATGGCTTGTATTTTGACTGGGATAGATTTGGCTTTCTAGTTAGTATGGTCTTGTGCTCTGTTCTTCTCCATGCTCGCTGCTGTTGTGACTCTTACTTCTAAGTGTGGTCTCTAGTGATGATATGAAGGCTTCATGATAAGTGTCTATTATGGTAATGTGATTTAATGTGCTCATGTGTTTACATGTTCTCCAAGAGTAGTGCATTTTGCATTCCCTGCACCCACACACTTCACTTCACCACCTACACAACTCAAATCCATGGAGTGGAAGATTGCGTGGAAATTTCAATCCAACAAATTCATCAAATACATCCAAGAAAGGTAAAGAAAAGCCATCTACTGGTCATTAAACATGTGCAGGTTTTGAAGACGTTGATGGAGATTCAAGTGGTTCAAAAAAGAGTCTCGATGACGAACTTGGATTGCCCTCTGTAAAGACTCCAGGGGTTAGGAAGGCACATGCAGATGATAAAAGGAGAAGTGACCCAGGACCAAGAATATCTGGGAGGATGCGAAATTCTATACAATGATTAACATATGATAGTTACATGGCTCGTCATTGTGCCTACATGACAAAGGTAATACAAGATGATGAACCTTCTTGTTTTGAAGATGCAATTGTGGGAAAAAGCTATGGATGAGGAGATGGTTGCACTTTATGGAAACAAAACATGGAAGTTGGTTCCATTGCCGCAAGGAAAGAAACCCATAGGCTGCAAATGGTTTTACAAGGTAAAGCATAATGCTGATGGTAGCATAAGCAAGTATAAAGCACGATTGGTAGCTAAAGGATATGCACAGACATATGGCATTGATTATGAGGAAACATTCAGCCTTGTAGCTAAAATGTCTACTGTCAGAACACTTGTTGCACTAGCTACAACAAAAGGATGGACTTTGCATTACATGGATGTGAAGAATGCTTTCCTACATGGTGAGTTACAGGAAGAAGTATATATGGACCAGTCGCAAGGATATGAAGATTCAAACCATCCAGAATATGTTTGCAAGTTGCAAAAGGCTTTGTATGGGATGAAGCAAGCTCCTCGTGCATGGCGTGCAAGGATTGTTAATTACTTAACCAGCATTGCGTTTTCCATGTGTGATGCAGATCATTCACTATATGCAAGGAAGGCTGATGATGGCATCACAATTGTGGCTATTTATGTTGATGACCTGATTGTAGGTGGTGATAATGAAGAAAGCATTAAAGAGGTAAAGCAACTTCTTATGCAGGAATTTGACATGAGAGATCTTGGTGTGTTGAGCAATTTCTTGGGCATTGAGTTTATTCATACAAAACAGGTATATGGATGTCACAAAGGCAATATGCCTTGAATATGCTACAAAAGTATGGTGTGGCTGATTATAAGCCAATTTCTCTGCCATTAGATCAGAATTTGAAGTTAGATACTACATCAAGTGAAGCGTTGAAAAATGCTACTATGTACATGAAAATTGTGGGAAGCTTGATATATCTCACAATTACGAGGCCTGATCTTAGCTACACTATTGGACTTGAAAGTCAATTTATGCAGGTTTCGAGGAAGCCACATTTGGATGCTCTGAGGTGCACTCTACGTTATGTGAGTGCTACTTTGGATTATGCATTGTTTTATGAAGTTGGAGTAGATTTGTAGCTTCATGGATACACCGATGCAGATTCAGCTAGTAGTACTCTAGATAGAAGATCTACTAGTGGCTTTCTATTCTCACTTTGAGGTGCAACTATTACATGGAGCAACAAGAAGCAACCCACTGTTGCTTTTTCGAGTACAGAGGCAGAGTATAGAGGTGTTGCAATGGAAGCATGTGAGGCATCATGGTTGGAGATGTTACCTACAGATTTAGATTTGGAAGTGCAAAAGCCTATCAATATCTATTGTGATAATCTTAGCAGCATATAGTTAGCATGGAACCCTATTTTTCATGCTAGAACAAATCACATCGAGGTACATTATCACTTCATCAAGGAGAAAATATTAACAGGTGATATTGATCTTGTTTATGTGAGAACAGATGAGCAAGTTGCAGATCTTTTCACCAAAACACTTGGAGTTGAGAAGTTGAAGAAGTTTCGAGAGATGCTTGGATTACAAGATATGACGTTGAGCTTGAGGGGAGAGTGTTGAGATACCAAGCTCAACATGTGATGATCCAGGATGACACATATCACTTTTTCATTTCTCTGACATGTATAGTGGTCACGCCGGTATATGTCAAGGACACTTCATTGAGCTTTATTAGACTTATCTACCGAGAGCGATGGCACATTTGTTTCTTGCCAGCTCACACATTCGCGGACATTAGGTTTTTCCTTATGTACTGGTCTTTATATATTGCACTTGTTGTATTCTTGTTTTAGGTCATTCTTGTACATTCTTTTTTATGTAATAGAAGAAGAAGAAGATCATTATCTTCCTTGCCTCAATCTGAGTGTGTGCTTCTCTTTGATTGTGAGAGTGTGTGTTTGAGCTCTCTTCCTTATCTCCTTCCTCGTGACACCGCTTACCCCGACCTAGTTGATAAGCATTTTAGATTTTATTTTTTGCAAAAATGAACCAATTTTCCTTCTTACAATCTGGAATTCTTTTGAACATCTGATTTCTTTAGAGAATTTTCTTATCTAAGTTCATTTCTAACTTCTTGTCTATATTTTCTGTGTCTAATATATGTTAGGTTTTGTGATATAAATGTTGCTCCTATTCATCTGGAAGTTTGAATCCATTTTTAACTCATGCATTTCAGCCATCTATATGGTATTCCTTATGAAGAAAAATGACAAATTTCTCTCTTCTACAATTCTATCTTATCTTGTGTACCAGCAAATTTATTTGTTAACTCTTATTGGTGCATTCTTAACTATGTTTTACATCTTTCAATGAAATTTTTCCATTAGAAACATTCCTGTATGTATCTATGCTTGGAGAAAATAAATGAAGAATTCCTCCAAGTATTATCTTCATAATTAGCATCCCTAAGCCTAAATTTAAAAAAGTATGTTTTCCCCTCAAAAAACGTTACAAACACCCTAGTTTTTATCATAGATACTCAACTTTCTTTTCCCTAAGAGATTTTTTTAACAATTTTTTATTTTTGTGTAGGTATATTGAGCCATAATAACATTTATTTACTCATATTTGGTCTTTATATAGTTACAATTTCCCTATGTAAATGTGATTTGACTTAAACATTAGTGCCTTGTAGAGTTAATTATGATAGTTATGGAATTTAGATGGTTAGTTCTGATCTAACCTAAGTTGATCCAAATTTGGTCTTATTTTATTCTTACTTATTTTTTTCTCAAATACATACATTTATTCATACTTGGAATTTCATTCGCAAGAAAAAAATTAGTTTCCATTGTTTCCCCAAGTAGTCATAGACATTCTCAAACCCTAGAGAAGAATTGACTTGATAAAAATAAAAATTATAACCTTTTTTTCAACCTTCTTATTTGGTTTCTCAACATCATAATCACAATGTTCCACTAACACACTATAAACTGACATGGTCTATTTCTAGGATAATCCTAAACATTTAATTTCAGTTCTAGTCAAGTGGCATATTTTCAAGAAAAACATATGATTATAGGAATGGTGCACTCTAGAGAGTACAAGTAAATATATGATAATCTTACGAATGATTTTCATTCCAAGGAACACATAAATAGCTATGGTGCTCATATGAGATCAACCAAGATGTAGAATCATTCACCTCATACTCATGTGTGTACTTGTAGGATCATCATGAGTGGAAATGTTCATGAGACTGGGAGAAACCATTTGTAAAATCACTTCTCATCAAAAGGACCACTGAAATGAGCATAATGAAAATCAAGATACCATGTTGTGAAGATCAACTAGCTTGAGAGGATCCTTGCAAGATCAAAATGGCAATTTCATATATGGTGGGAAACCTCAAGCAAGTACCCATCTTGATGATTATTAGAGACATATTGGCCCATCACCATCTTCATTTAAATTTAGATATTTCATAGTGGCATAGCCCGTGTGTTAACAAAATCTCAAACATGCAGCTTGGCATATAACTAACTCCTAGAAGTTGTAAGAATGCAATTATACAAGAGAGATGTATGTTGTGGAAGAGAAGAGAGAAAATATAGCAAAATTTGAAAGTTTTCTTACTAATAGAAAATACAATAGTAATGGTGTTATCAACCCATGCTCTCTCAAGGTAGAGCTTAATTGGTGATATAGACATCTCTAGATGGGAGATTACAAGGTAGAGGTATGTGTGCTCAACTCAATGTTAGGACAAGATTAGAAATCATCTATAAATAGGCCAATGGACAAGTGTCACCTTTAACAAACATCTAGACATGGGTGGTTGTATGTAGGTAGCCACCATCCATGTGGTGATTTTCTGCCCATATGTGGGTGATACACAAGATTCCTTGATGCATAGAGTGCCAAAACAATGAATCAACTTCATTATCTACAATATCATACAAAAATAGCCAAATTAGGCTTCAAGGTCCGAATTGAGCTCAGATTTGCAGATCAAGAATTGTATGATCCTCAAAGCGGGCCTAGCAAGTTAAAACACCTCGATCTTTAGCTTATGTTTCTTTGAAATCTAACCAAAGTCTCAATTGGAAGTGAGAAAAGTGTACATAAGCCATCTACGAGACATAAATGATCCAATACATTATTCAATGCATCATGTAAGCTAGGTTTCCCACCGACAAGGTAATGCACTATTGACTTCTCCTAATATTGGGGGCCTAACAAATGTGCAATACAACATACAATCATGAGGGGTAGGCATTAGCCATATACTAAAAAAGTAACCCAGATCCAAAGAAGAAAAAATATATTGTTCCTCTTCATGCTTTACTTCTTTAAATTCATCTAGCATATGTCTAAGTCTCCAAGAATACTCCTAAATTTGTCCCATTTTCTCAAACATGTAGACTCTCCCCTCATGTACCTAATGGCTTAGAAGCAAGTACAAAGATAATGAAAACCAAGTATCTTTTTAATATAAAATTGGTTTGATTATTGCATGGAATCATTTGAGGCTTTAAAATTTTAGAAACTAATGTGCAAATACAATGCAAATATTAAATCATACCATCTAAACAACCACAAGGAGGACAGATTGATCACGTCTCACCCCAAACCAACATTCAAGACTTGAAGAAAGAACTCCTACAACTATTTCATTTATGTTTTAACAAGAAAAGTATGATGTATAAATATTAGGAAAAGTAGAATGAAATTTTAAAATTTACATTTCGTGTTTCATGTCAAAAGTAATGGTAAAATATAATATTTTTATTGTTTACAAGTTCTTTCAAGAACCTAAAAATTTTTTACAATCTCAAATTTCATAAAAGAAAAGTAAAAGAAGCACCGTAATGGTAGAATTTGAGTCTGGGAAGCCTTAAAGCTACATAATTTCCACAAAAGGAAGCTCCTAAGCTTGTTCCAACGAAAAGTGACAAGAATGTAGTCATGAAATCAACAAAACCTCTCACATTATTGACCTATGACCTCGCATCTATATATATCCCTTTTAATATTGTAGCTAATTAAATTTAAAAGCATACAACCAAGTCAAAAGAAGATCATAAAAAATAAAGTTCAAGTGTTTGAGAAAAATGATGTCACATTTTTCATAATTAAGATCCACAATTTTTTATTCTCTAAGAATTTTTCTTTTTCACGTTATCAATATTTTATATGCATCAAACATGATAGCAATGCTAATTATGAATGTTCATGGATTGGATTCAAAATTAGCATGTATTTCATAGAAATATAGCACATAGCTGAAATGGAATGTGCAAGTTTGTTGAGCTTCGCTAGATTTCCTAATTCACTTTTTCCATCTCAAAATGGAAGAGATTCATGAGAGTCTTGCCACACAGACCTCTTCATGAAAAGTGTATGCAAAATATGTCAAATTTCATGAATTCACATAAGATATCCATGAACATTAAGCAAAATTGTGTAATCCTAATAGTGCATTGTTTAATTAATAGAAAAAACAATGCAATATGCCAAATTCATATAAAATTCAAAATGTGGAGAAACCTACATCAAGATACTTGTAATTAGCAATATAATGTTTATACCTCATTTTCCTTTTGGAAAATATCAAATGCTAAAATTTTTATCTATAATAAGATATGGTTTTCTTGTTGCAATTTTTCAGAGTTTATCAATCCATTTTCCTTTTGAGAGCTTGTATATCAAGAAAATATGCAATATTTGAATTCCAATCTATTAAACTAAACCTTATGAGAAATTCACAATGACTCCAATCCATTCAAAAAAGTTTGTGTAGCATTTATATGCCCTTGTTTTACCCAAAATAGACTCAAATAAGCAATTAAGCACACCAATCTCTATGAAATTTCATTATTTTTTTTCTTGATCTTAGTTTACATACTTTTTCTTTTCCAAAGTAGAGACCTTTAAAAAATCCTTTTATTACATTATGCTTTACTATTACATTGCATAAATTAAGACAATCACATTGTAGTGATTTTGGTGCAAATAAATTTTCTTTCTCGTTTTCTTGAGATGAGATTTAGAAAAAATGAATATGAGTTAACACAATTGGTTGGTATTTTAGACACATTGCTGTTATTCCCATTTTATGTAAGTTTATAACATATATTTTGATGTCTTCTATACATGACATTTGTTTTACATTTCATTGTATTGATTGGAAAAAAATTTAATGCCTTTAAATAATATAATAATACCTTGCTTAGGATTTCTTTTCAGCCACCAAGCATGCATTCTTATGCTAAAGCCTAATCAAATCCTGAATTCATCTTGCATAAATTAAAATAAACATAATGGAAAAAAACGTACTACTTGTTATCATTAATGGATTTCATGCATTCTCTTTTAATATAGATAAAAACACCATTCAAAAGTACTGCTGCAAAAGTTTATTGAGCTAAAAACAATTGCAAAATTAACAATGATGCACTGAATTGTGAGGTCCATAAACATTTATTGATAAAAACTTTGAAGATTGTTGAAAGATTATCGCTGTTTTGCTTATATTGCTCATTGTCAACGTTTCATTTTTCAAACAAGGCTAGAGTTATTCCAATTTAAGGAAATTCTCACTCAAAGGAATCTAGAACGTACAACCAAGACATAACTATCAATATGCTTTATGATAGATTATTTTATATCGTTTGCCATCGGCTCGCCAAGAGCAAAGTCTAAAGACACCATTGTGCGATCAAATTCTCTGCATAATTGCATTGGAAGAGTGCCAAAGGCATACTACAATAGAAATCAACGAGTTGTTTAGCAACGGATATTGACTAAGACACAAAATTTGATGCCATCATTGCAAGTGCATCGATTGTGAGTGGTAATAATATCCTTAGCATACATTTTTCGAGCAGCAAGACCTAGGAGAGCGGTAAGGTCGTGAGTCTGCTTCAAGATGGCACCTATCTTGCACTTCTTTGAGTACAAGATCCAAGCCCATAACAAGGGGAAGAGAAAGGGATGGTAGGAGAGAGAATCCCACATCCCATGCATTTACAGAAATCAAGAAAAAGGAAGGCAAGAGATCAGAGCCTTGGTACCTTAGGAAATGGTGAACTATCCTCATAACATCTTTTATACGAGGCAATTCACCCATCAATATAATCTAAATAGATTCACCCAAATATGCGACTACACCATGGATCATGGTACTACTATGTTTTTCACTATCAATCTGATCTCAAAAAAAGGAAAGTTTTGAGAAGCAAAAATATGCGACTACACTATGGATCATGGTACTACTATTTTTTCACTATCAATCTGATCTCAAAAAAAAGGAAGTTTTGAGAAGCAAAAAATTTTGAAAGAAAATTCCTGATCTCACAAACTGAGCATACGTTGAAATTTCTGTTACAAGTTCGTCAAAGATTACTCTTAGGTTCACGTAAAACTATGCAAGTTCCACACACATTTAACATTCACACATACCAGCTCATAGAGATGCAAATTACAATTTGAAAGGTCCACTTGAAGAGAAACAGAATACAATGTGTCTGAAATCCATATGCATTACTGTGTACGCGAGTGTGGACCAACAATTCTCACCTAGTTGATCGCTCTTGGTATTAAAACATTATAGAGCCTTTTATTTTCTGAATAACTCGGTATAAAATTTTGAGGCAGGAGTATCTAACATTTTCAGTGTTTTGCATCCCAGGATCGTAATCCTACAGTTACAATCATCTTATGGAAAAAGATCCAACACTAATTTTTCAACATTGATTCATCTAAAAACTTTCCGTTGTACCTTAAATATAATGTTGATATTGATATGAATTTGACACTCCATTTCATCCCATTTTTGGATATGGACATCAGCTATATTCTTATAACAGCTTTACTAAAACAATTATGAAGATCTGATGAAAAAGCAGGATGCCTGTATCTCAGGGCAAATGGATACCAGTCACAGGACTGGTGTTGACAATAACTCAAACAATGTTTTCTGCATTATTTGAATGTAGTATCAATTACAAGTTGAAAAAATTATATAAAACTATCTCAAGTCTTACAAGTATAACTACAAATTATCAAACAACATAAAAACATACAGTCTGCAGGCATATGATCCATGTGTACGTTTAAAATCAAAGCAAAGATAGAGTTTGCAATGCAGAGGGTCAGGTAGCCTTTATGATACAAGAAAAAGCTGAACAGGTAACTACCAATCTCAAGAAATAACTGCTGCTGCTAAGTATTACGCACAGAAATGTCCCATCTAACACAGCAACAGACTATTTTTGGTAGTCCTTGCAAAATGCTAATCCTCATACAATCAACTCGGTAATTAATTTGGTTGTGCCCGCCGTTGATTCATCCTTTGAACAGTGACTCATTGATATCTTTAAGCATGACCGGACGGACTCCAGGTATCCAAATGCTACCATCACAAAGCCCAAGCCACAAGTGGTATTTGTGCTTTATACTAACTGCTCCAGTAGTTTCTAAGTTGTGCCATGTGCATCAACAATCCATCTTTTCCTTGATATGAAATGCAACTTGTCATAATCCAGGGAGGGGATCTGCCAATCTTTTCCTTCAATGACATAAGAAAATCCTTAATGTTCTCAACTGGCTTCTTTCCTCCATTCTTTTTCTTCTTTTTCCTGTCACATTTTGTGAAAACGATTGTCATGGGTACCTGCAGGCATAAGCATAAGTTTTAGAAACATATCATACTGAGCATATCCATATGGATGAACAAATGATACAAATGGACATGCACTCTCTACTCTTCATTTGCCATTCAGATATAGAAGTAGCTTCATCAATTAAAGAGAATGCCCTTGCTATACAGGTGATCTGTTACAGGAAATTTCCACAGCTGCATGTTAAAATTATTCAATTTATATTACAATTATTCTCCCTTCATCCCTCCCCCTCCCTCTCCCTCCTCCCCTCTTCTCCCTCCCCCCCTTCCCCCCTTTCCCTCCCCCCCTCCCCCCTCCTCCCTCCCCCTTCCCCCCTTTCCCCCTCCCCCCTCCTCCCTCCCCCTTCCCCCCTTTCCCTCCCTCCCCACCCCCTCTCCCTCCCCTTCCCCATCCACCCACCTGCACATCCATACATACATTTCTCGATTTATGTGTGTCATCCTTGTACAGGAGACATGCTAACCTTCTTTGTATTGTTCCAATTTCATCGGATGTCCCCAAAGAGACAACATACATACATATATACTTATATGTATACACATACACAAATTTATCTATTAAATTATCTAATTATTTACTTAATAGTTTATTTATTTATTTGCTTGCTTATATTTACGTTTAAATTTATATTTATGGTTATATCTATATCTATATATATCAATATATATTTAATTATACATTTCATTACCTTATTTTTATGTAGCCAGTCTGCATATTCTAAGTCGATTTCCTGTGGCAGAATGCTTGCATCAATCAGAAGCATAACACACACCAAACTCTTAGATTTCAAGAAGAAATCTTTTGTGAAGTTGTCCCATGTAGCTCGAACACTTGAAGGTGCCTTTGCATACCTGCAAGTAGATGGACAGAAATATAACTTCAATGAAGGGACCAAAGAGAGAAAAGGGGAAATTGATGGATAGGAGAAGCATACCCATAGCCTGGTAGATCAACCAAATACCACCTTTTGTTTATGATAAAATGGTTGATGAGTTGTGTTTTGCCTGAAAAAAACAAATAGAGTTAAACTTCGCAGTTCATGAGAAAAAAGCAGAGTATATTGCAGCAACCAACATGATCCCTCCTTCCACAAACGACAAAAACTCATCCAGACCCTTTCCCATTCTGACTAGAGGTCAGGAAACAAAATTTAAAAATATATATATTTATATATATAAATAAAAATAAAACAGTTTTCTATACGGCTGATGCGACACCTCTTGGAGTGCCATTGCAGCCATACATGAAGCTTTCCAAGGCAGATTGCCCAAAGCAGCCAATGACATGGAAGGTGTTCCATATGCATCAGCTTGTGATTCACTTATGGATGCTATGTTGTTACTTGGCCTGACATAACTCATTCAGCATTGCGGTAGGAGATGCCATTTATGGCTGATCCAAGCAGGTCAGAACCTTTTGATGCTACTTTGTATAGTCAAGCGATTGATTTCTTGATCTATTTATGTGATACATGTCCTTACTGAATCTAGGTTCATGCACAGTCCGCTCAAAATTCACTGGAAAGCAGTTCAGAGAATTTTTCAGATATTTGAAGGGAACTTCCAGTTATGCTATGGTATTTCTGAGATCGTCGCTTTTTTTACTTGAAGGTTTTCCAGATTCTGATTGGCCAGGTGATAAAGACTCAAGAAGAAGCACAAGTGACTAATTGTTTCTTTCTAGGAGATTGTCTTATCTCTTGGTTGTCAAAGAAACAACCTACAATCTCTACATCTTCAAGTGAAGCCGAGTCTAGGGCTGCCTTTACAGCTACACCTGAAGCTATTTGGTTGGAGAAAATTTTCAGTTACCTTGATGTACAAATTCATCTTCCTATGCAAATATTTTCAGACAGTCAGAGTGCTATTGCTATTGCAAGGAACCCTATTCATCATACTAGGACAAAGCATATTGAGGTTCATTACCACTACATTCAGGAACAAGTATCTAAGAAGCACATTGAGCTAGTCTACATACCTACAAGTGAGAATGTTGCAGATATTTTTACCAAAGCATTATCCAGAGATAAACATCAAAAGTTTTGCAAATTATTGAACCTTGTACCATTATGACACTTAAGGGGGGGTTGTAAGAAACAATGTCAGAATAGCACAAAACCTTAAATTCCAGCAACCCTAATTTTTGGGAATTTGGCCAAATTTTGGTCACAGAAGGTCAAAAATTATCATGTGCTCATTGGATAGTACTTGAGGAGAGCTTTCATTTGGTATATAACATTCAGTCATCAGAGGTCCAGATTAATAGAAAACCCTAGCCCTAATTTCTGTCCAAAAGTGTGTTTTTACATAATCTTGTTCCTCTCAGCATGTAGATCAAGAAAAGCTCACTCTCATATTCATATGAGGGCTAAAATTCAAGATCACAGCTGATTTCTAATCGAAAAGTAAATTTAGCGATTTAAAAAAACTAGCGCTATTTTGGAGAATTTCGCTAATTTTTGCGTATATTTTGTGCTTTTTAGAAAAACCTTTCACTAATCAGATCATAGGCTATATAATAGCACATAAGGGGTCAATTATGTCATCGTTCATCATTGTTCAAGCATCAATGCAAG
>CM035437.1:60056660-60269160 GCA_020310875.1 Ceratopteris richardii | reverse complement strand
TAATAAAAATAAAAATTTATTTTGTTTATTTATTAAAATTATGTAAAAATAAAAAATTTTTGATCTATTTCTTCACGGCTAATTTCTCAATCAAGTATAATAAAAATAGGTGCAAGTTTTTTTATCTTTTGTTGAAATGTGAAACATTCCAACAAAATCTCTAAGTTCTTTTATACCCTAATCTTAGTGTTATCCTCCATAATTAGTCATTTCCTATATCCCCCAAAGAAAAATCTATTTTGGAGAGAGAACCTTTACATAGGGCATATACCTATGTTGCTCAAAATCATCTCTAGATAAAGCTTTCGAAAATTTTGTTAGTATATTTTGTATTGATATGTTAGAACTTAGAACACATTAGTATCATCAATTCACTTTTTTCCCCCCTCCTTAGGAGGTTTTTTCCCCTTCCTTGCATATACATCCATTGTTGAGACGCGAGCCAATTGGAGGCTCATAGCCAAGCTTTCCAAATGTCTAGCATGTGGAAAGTCATTGAGGGTTTGCAGGAGGATGAAGAGGAGAAGTTTGATAAATTTACGGAAATCGCGAAGAATTTGGCTTCTAACATTGGGGTCATTAATGGATGGCCCCCTCCTCATCCATGGCATGTATTTCGATTGGACTCCAAAGTCTGTCAGCTTATCAACTATCGTATTCGGATATGGAATGCGCTCAGATGGAATGATACTTCATCTGCTGAAGGGATTTCGTTGTTGGGGGGATACGAGAAAGAGTGTGAGAGGGTCCGACGTGCAATAAAGGATAACTGCTACCTTGTCATGGTGCACATGGTGAAAAAGAGCAAGGACCTCCTTCGGGAGGGGCAGCCTAAGAAATTCTTTCATCTTTTGAAGGCCGTTTGTGGAAGGGGAAGAGCTCGCTCTTCCAATCAGCCCAATCAAAATAAATGTGGGGAACTTGTGATGGATCCTGTTGAACAACTTTCTAATTGGAAGGAGCATTATGAGGGTATCTTCGCATACCTAGATGAGAGGAGCCGAAATGCTGATAAGTGGACTAGACATCCTTTTACAGTTTGGCCGAGGCTTACAAGAGTTAGCCAACCAATACAATGGTTTGAAGTTTGCCTCGCCTATAAGAAGCTTAAGAGATATCGAACCGCATCGTCGGCACATTTTGCTCACTTTTTCATATTCCTACAAAACTTGGTGAGCATTGTCAAAGAGACATACACTACATGTGAGATTGAGGAAACATTCGATTCAAGCTTTGTTTCGACCCCCAAAGCACAATTGCAATGACTATGCATGCAATTTCACCCTTTTGTGCCAATTTTTGTTCAAGATATTGTTTGCCAGTATGCGTACCCCAAATTATGCTAAGTAGCAAAGCTCCATATAGTATATCTATTCAAATTTTCAAGAAACAAACTATTTTTTGCATCACGGACTTGTCACTTCTCCTTGCGGTGGAGCGAATTTTTTCTACATCAAGATTTTCTGCATCAAGGTATAATCATTGGCCATGGCTAAGAGCAATGATGTATTCCATATGTTGGTTGTTGAGGATAAGTTGGATGGTTCCAACCACCTATTGTGGGCATACATGATGCTCCATGTGTTGGTTGAAAAGGGATTGTGAAATACTATAAAGGGAGTTGAAATATGACGTATGCCATCTACAAATGTTCAAAATGTAGCTTAAGCACATGGTGTTGAGGATGTTGAAAGCCATGGTTCTAGTGTAATTCCTATTCTTCGTCCTCTTTCAACTCCTAATTTGACTATATCATATACACCACTAACACCCCCCTCACTGTTGTGCAAGTTCGATGTTTGGATGGGAGAGATGCACAAATTCATGCTTTGATTGCTTTTGTCTTTCAAGTGAGCCATTATCCCTCATATTCACTCATGGAAAACAACCGATGATGTTTCAGATACCCTTAACACATTGCATCCTATAAGAAATGAGGCTTGTGTTGCTTAACAAAATTGGGTTGCCTTGTTCCTCATTTAACGTCCATACTCTAAGAGTAGAACTTTTATTCGCCATTGAACTTTTATATACTCTCAAAATATAAATGTTCAATGGTGAATAAAAGATCTCCTCTCAAAGTATGGAAGTTCAATGAAGAACAATGCAGGAATGCAACCTTAACATCCATGTGTGTCTAACAAGAAGTACCATATTCAAAATTCATCATACATAACTTAGATGTGGAACTACAATAAACATACTCCTATATTAAGCTAATTTCTAGTAAAATGATAATTCAAACAAATCTCACTTCAACAAGCCAACAAAGTTTATTTTCCAAATAACTCGACCATGGTTAACCATCTCGTATAAAAACAAAAGAAAATAAAATAAAAAGGAGGTAACAAATAACAAATGTGGGCAGGTGGGCAGATAAGCTCTCTACTTCAATCACACTTATTCCTGGTTGATCTAATGATTTCAAAAGAAACTAACTATGAAGTAAAAAAGATCCAAAGACCTTGAGGAAAAAGCAATCCTTTTCAACAAGCGAAGAAAACAAGTGACAAGGCTACACTACAAAAGATGCCTCATTGAAGCGAGAAGCAAGAAAAACCAAAACAGTTAAGAAACTGCACCGTATTAAGCTTCATAGGGAATATTCGAATAAAGAAGAGCCAATCAAAAAATAAGTTTGCTAGTATGCTCTTGCTAGAATGTCTTGACTAAAACCAAAACAATCTTATAATCAAAGATATAATACAATTGTTAACTAGGTACACTTAATCTCACAAAACCCTCTACGAAAAATTTCTCCACCAAAAGAATCCACGCTTACAAACAGAAAACCTTAGGAACAAATAAAAGCAATGACACAAATCTCATCTATTATAACAAAGTTTATGATATGTGACGAGAACAAACACCTGGTTTCTTAGAAGTTTGAGCAAGATCTTTCCTTTGCACTAGCAGATTTACTAGTGAAGATTTCCCAACATTAGACCGGCCTACCATTGCAAATTCTGGAAGCTTGAGGGGAGGACAATCTGCAGAAGATATGCTACTCTTGACAAACTCTGCTTGTTTCACTTTGCTATCTTTCGCGTAAGGACCAATGTATATATTTGAACCCGGCAATATTGGAAGAGGCTTCTCAGGAGAAAGCGAAACGCCAGGAGGAATGAACATCTCCGTGACTTCTTCAAGCTCTGAGGATTCTATCTGATTGGTCGGCTGAAGGTTATCCGAGTCGTCATTAATGCTCTTCCTACCTCGATTGATGGTTCCCTTCATCCTATCCGTACCTTCCACGTCTCCAGACCGCATTTTCAAAATCTTTTCTTCCGCGTTATCCAGTTCGATCGCTTCAAAATTTGCGTCCTCATCAAAGACAGTCCCCTCTGCACGATTTTCTTGTTGTTCTTCTCTCTGATTCTTCCTCTTACCTGAACTCTCGGGGGATAAAATCTGTGCTCCAGCCATGCGTGGTGTGATGGAAATCTTAACCTCTTTGCCATTCACGTCTGCTTTAAAAGAAAAGGTTTTCGGTGTTTCAGCAGGTCTCTTTGTCTCCAACTTTGAGTCTGCCTTCGCTGTGATATTGTGCATGGCACAGCAAGAAGAGGAAGAGAACCCATGACGAGCGGCAACCTTCCCGGAGACGGGCGAAAATGCAAGTCCGAAACCTTTCACGCACAGGCTAGCCATATCCAATCCAATCAGTACTCTGTGTCAACTTAGATATTTTGTACATGTTGATGACAGCATAACATCTAATCCACTTCATTTACAGATTTGAAGGATAAATTTTGATGGATTTTTTTTCTTTAAATAAGTTATGTCTTAAACCCACGCTTTCATTACGCTTCAAATTTAAAAGAACACTCTGGCCTGGTGGTTGGGCCTCTCGCCTCTTGAGGCGGGGGCGAGGGTTCAACCCCTGGCAGCAACATGTAGGGACATATAAATCTCAGGAAATGATGTATGTGGTTGTTGGCCATCGTTTGACCATCCCCGCGGTAGTTGTGACCGCTGTTTAACCCAGTTGTAAACCCCTGTTCTTGTGGGATAAAGGGGGTCCCATGGGTACTATGCCCTTCTTTGTACAGTTGTAATTTCAAAGTTAAAGTCCGGGGGAGTAGGCCTCGGCCGAACCTCCATTTAAAAAAAAAAAAATTTAAAGAACAACTCTCGCTAGTATCGTCCCAGCTCGTTGGCCTAGTGGTTGGGTCTCTCGCCTCTTGAGGCCGGGGCGAGGGTTCAATCCCTGACAGCAACATGTAAGGGACATGTAATCTGGAATGATGTTGCATTGTGGTTGAGTGCCACCGTTTGTCTATCCCCGCGGTAGTGTTGACCGCAGTTTAACCTAGTCTTGCAAACCCCTGTTCTTGTGGGATGAGGGGGGTCCCATGGGTACTATGCCCTTCCTTGTAGAGTTGCAATTTCAAAGTTAAAGTCCGGGGGAGTAGGCCTCGGCTGAACCTCCATTTAAAAATTAAAAAAAAAAACTCTCACTAGCATCTATTGTATGCCCAATGCCCATTAACCCAGGCAGATGCTTGTATTTTAATTCGTGCATGAGCTACAATTAGTTTGCATGCATGTGTATATATATGTGTGTCTCCATGTCTTGAACATGACATGAGGTCAAATTCAATCTTAGCAAGTAAACAAGCTATGGAGTTTCTAATGTTCCGATTACTCGTGAAGTATTTAGCATATTTACTAACCATCTTTGCCCTCTTCAAAAAAACTTGTGCTAAAATTTATCGTGAAAATTTTAACTATGGTAAAATGTAAAGCATTATATGTATATGTATATTGTGGAGCCACTCTGATGTCTTGAGGAGTCCCCTCACTTTTGGGGACTATCTACACAAAAAACGAGGTCGCCTGATAGCTCCATCTTCGAGGTCGCACGGAGTTCTTCGTGATAACCCGCCGCCCAGCCGTGTACCCCCTTCTTGAGTTAATACTCCTTAATTGGAGTGAGTACTGTGGCATCTCACATGAGTGCCACATGGCACTCATGTGTGTGCCCTTTTAGTGGAGCCCAAGAGATGGTTCACACCATCTCTTCTATATGGACTCCCTTCATAACCTTTCCTTCCCCTTAACTCCATTTTTTTCATCAAAAATGGTATTGGAAGGTCTAGAAATCAAGAGGGTGGTACTCCCACTATATCCCCATGTATAAAAATACATGGTCCTGTCTCCGTGTTGTTTCCCCATATCCTTCCGCTTAAGAAAACTCTTGGGAAAGTAATCTAAAATTGGGAAACCGTCTCTGAAGGGTGCTAACCCGCTCCCATGTGGCACTATCTTCTGAACTATCTTTCCACTTAACTAGACACTCTTTATACAAGTGACTTCTCGTCCGTTTCTCTCGAGTGCGTAGTATGCTCTCAAGCTCATGTGGAATAGATTGAACAGAAATAGGCTCTACTACCTCACTATCTGGAATGAGGTTGTCAGATTCACTTTAAGCCGGCTAACATGAAAAACTAGATGGATTTGACTATTCTCTGGAAGTTGGAGCTGGTAAGCCATCTTTCCTATTCTCTTAAGTATTTGGAAAGGTCCACAATATCTAGGAGATAGTTTTGGACAAGGTCCCGTTTTCATGGTTTCAGACCTAGATGCAACTCTGAGATAGACTTGCTCTCCTACCTCAAAGTTGATATCTCTCCTTTGAGGGTCAGCATAGGCTCTAACTCTATCCTGAGCTCTCCTAATGCTGTCCTTAGCAAGTCTAAGCATATCGTTCATCTCTTCCAAGAAGTCCTTTGTAGCTTGAACTTTTTCATTCTGCAAGCCTATTGCATAAGCATAAATGGACTATGTCCCGTGGAAGAGTGCTTGGCACTATTATATGCAAACTCTACTATAGGTAAGTACTCTTCCCAATTAGTTTGCCATACATAAGCATAAATGGACTATGTCCCGTGGAAGAGTGCTTGGCACTATTATATGCAAACTCTACTATAGGTAAGTACTCTTCCCAATTAGTTTGCCTTTCATTTACATATGCTCGAAGCATATCCTCTGGGATTTGGTTAACCCTTTCTGTCTGCCCATCCGACTGTGGATGCTCGGTCGTACTCATGCTAAGCTTCGTATCCAACCTTTTGAAGACCGCTCTCCAGAAGTGGCTAGTAAACTTCCTATCCCGATTGGAAACTATGTCTATCCACAATTACCCAGACCGAGTCGTGCCTTCTCTGTGTCTTAGGTAATCCGACTATAAAGTCCATGGAGATACTCCCCCACTTCCCATTAGGAATATCCAATGGGTGGAGTAGTCCTCCAATTCTCAACCTCTCAGCTTTGTTGACCTTGCATTTATTGCACTTAAGCACATACTCTAGGACCTTATGAAGTCCAGGCCAATAAAACTGCCTCTTAACAAGATCATAAGTCTTGTTAACTCCTAGGTGTCCCGCACTAGGTGTGTCATGACACTCATACAAAATATGCCGTCTCATCTCAGTATCTCTAGGGACACACACCTTACCTTCATATAACAGATATACATCATGGACACTGTAATTCTTCCACTTGAATCCTTCCTGAGTACCCGTCGATACTCCATCCTCACTGGAAACCCGTATATCACGATCCCCATTCTCTATGGCTTCCCAAATCTCAGAATATGCAGGATCAAGCCTACATTTTCCTCTAAGGGACTCAAATAGCTCACTAGTGATCTGAGTAAAACTCAGTCCATTGAGCATAGGCATGCGGCTAAGTGAATGAGCCACTACATTAAACTTTCCCTTCCTATACCTAAGCTCAGAATCAAACTCTTGAAGGGTCTCTTCCCATCGGGCCTTACAACCTTTAAGGTCTGTTTGATTAGAGAGCCACTTAATGCTCTCTTGATCAAACACTATCGTGACTTTGGCACCATATAAATAATGACGCCACTTCTTCAAAGCATGGACTATTGCATACAACTCCTTCTCATAGACGGAGTAATTCTTCTGAGCTGGTTCTAGTTTCTTGCTCTCAAAAGCTACTGGTCGACCATCCTGAACTAGAACTGCTCCTATAGCAAAGTCACTCGCGTCCGTCTCAACCACAAAAGGTTTGTTGGGATCTGCTATGTGTAAAAGTGGAGCTGTAGCAATTGCTACTTTCAACTTCTCCATACTTTGCTTCTGTTCGTCTCGCCAATGAAAGGCTTTCCCTTTCCCTTTAAGCTGTTTCATCATCGGGACAGCAACCTTGGCATAATTCTTAATGAATCTTCGATAGAAACCTGATAAACCTAGGAAGATCTGCAGCTCTTCCAGGTTCTGTGGATGTGGCCATTCCATAAT
Source organism: Ceratopteris richardii (assembly GCA_020310875.1). NCBI lineage: Eukaryota > Viridiplantae > Streptophyta > Polypodiopsida > Polypodiales > Pteridaceae > Ceratopteris > Ceratopteris richardii. The sequence continues at coordinate 60,261,892 of CM035437.1, read as the reverse complement.
AGCCCTTACTTTTTCAGGATCCATCTGGATTCCATCCTGGGAGACTATATGACCAAGGTATCTAACCTCTGTCTTGAAAAATTCACACTTTGACTCCTTAGCAAAGAGCAAATTTTCCCTTAGCACTTGAAATACTTTCCTCAAGTGTTCCAAGTGTTGTTCTTCTGATACATTATAGATCAGAATGTCATCCAAAAAGTCTACCACAAAGTGTCCTAGATAAGGCCATAAAACACTATTCATGAGTTTCATGAAAGTGGCAGGAGCATTGGTGAGACCAAAGGGCATCACCAAAAACTCATAGTGACCATATCTAGTCCTAAAGGAAGTCTTAGGGACATCCTCTGCCCTAATCCTGATCTGGTGATATCCTGATCTAAGATCAAGCTTGGTAAAATACCTAGCTTGATGTAACTGATCAAATAGATCTTCCAACCTAGGCATTGGAAATCTATTTTTGATAGTTACCTTATTAAGTGCTCTATAATCTATACATAGTCTCATAGAGCCATCTTTCTTTTTAACTAGGAGCATTGGCGATGCCCATGGTGAGTTAGTAGGTTTGATGAAGCCCTTATCTAAATAATCCTGCAATTGCTTCTCAACCTCCTCATGTTGAGAAAAACTAAGCCTATAAGGTGGTCTACAAATAGGGTTAGTGTTAGTAACAACCTCTATGGCATGGTCAATGTCCCCTCTCTCAGGTGGTAGCCCTCTAGGTAGGTCAGTGGGAAAAACATCTCTATACTCAAACATAAGATCCTTAAAACTTTTAACCACACACTCTTGCAAAAAAGAATAGTAGAAAGTCCTGTTCATATTTACATTCATAGCATGAAAATATACATCAGATGAGTTGTCTGTACAATGCTCCATATCATGACTATACAATAAAAACATGTCCTGTACATGCTGAGAATAACAGAGACTATACAACTCTAGTGATGAAATGAGAGGTGCACTAGGTACATCTCTCTCTCCCTGAATACAAACTTTACTTCCATTCTTTTTAAAATCGAGTGTGTTGTTTTGATAACTGCGTTTAAGTGTGTCTCCCAACCACCATAGCCACTCTCTTCCTAAGACTAGATATGTCCTCTCCATATTCATAATTTGGAAGTCCATATGATTTGTATAATTCTGCATCTTGACTTCCAATTTGGATACCATAGTATCCCATATTCTTTTATCTTGCCCTTGCATCATAGATACAATGTATTTATGTGCACTAGGCTGCTGGGGAATCTTTAATTTCTTGACCAAAGCATAGTTAATAAAATTTTGAGTGGCAGAGTCATTTATCATGACCCGCACCATGGTCCTGTATACACTACCATGCAGTTTAACTAGGTCATGTGGTCCAAACTGCGGTGACCACAATGACTGAGTCAAACAACAGGTGTGCTCTATATCCTCGTGCATCGCCTCCACTCCCTTGCAGCTGGAGCTGCCATGAATAGGAAGGGTTTGCACTAGGTGGACCGCCTTTTTGCCCTTTTCGGGGGTCGTACTAGACTCTGGTCCCTTTTTCTTTTCTTCCCCCTTTTTGAGTGGACAGTTCCACTGTGAATGGCTAGGAGATAGACACCTAAAACACAGGTTCTCTCTTTTGGCCTTCTCAAACTGGTCTGTAGGTAGTCTAGGCCCTTGTGATCTTTGTTTTTTAGTAAAAACTTTGTTTTTCCCAAAAGGCAACTTCTTCTTGAATTTAATCGTACTAAGAGGCTTGAGGGGCTGATCCGTCTCCATAGGAGTATACTGAGGACGGTTATGGTCCTCATAAATCTGTGCATATTTGATCGCCTCCTCAAACATCTTAGGCACATTCCTTCTAACTTCCCTCTTTATGGCTTTATCCAAGCCCCTAACAAACCCTCTAGTCTTCTGAAAATCATCTAGGCCCTTAAGTTTCAAAATGATCTCTCTATAGTGGGATAGATAGAACAAAAGAGGCCTACCTCTCTGAGTAATCCTATCCCACTCATCCCAATTCCTCTCCTCCTCATTCTCAGGAAGAAACTCTTTTAGAAAAAGAGTCTCAAACAGAGTCCAGTCAATGGGGATAGAATTCGCCTCCTTAAGACTCATCCACCACCGAGGGAGAGACTCGCCTCTAGCACACGATACTCAGGTGGGGTACCCTTCAATTGATGCAAAGCATGCCACTTCTGTAAAAAAGTGTAGATTGCATCCTTATTCCTGTCTCGGTCATCCCCCGTAAAGGTAGGTGGCTTTAAGTCTTTCAGGAGGGGAGCTTCCCTAGAGCTCTCTCCTTTGTGTTTACTAGGAAGAGAGGTCTCTTTCCTAGTAATCTCTAGAGGAATAGGAGGAGTCTCTCTTTCCTTCCTAGCTAGGAAAGAGGTGACACTAGTCTCAAGTGAGATCATTTGAGACTTAAGCTGCTCTATAAGAGATGTGATGCTACCCAAATCTTTCTCTAGTTTAAGGGTTTGCTCTTTCAAGCCTATGAATTGGTCACGAGTGACAAATTCATCTATAAGTTCTTCATAAGTGTATTCTTCCTGTGAAGGCTCTTTCTCTTCTAGATTCTCTTCTATTTCTTGCCCTAATTCTACTTCTTCCATTCTAGAATCAGGGTCCTCTAGTTGCTCTTTAGGTCGAGAAGTGGTTTCAACTACTTGTTTGCCTTTAGTTTCCATGTTTAAGTTCCCTTCCCCCGTTTTCTAACTAGAGTGTATGAAAATGAATGGAAGTAAAGTTCAAATATGCAAGAAGAAGAGAAATATATCACAAGAGCACTTCCCTATTACAAAGTAGAGCTGCGGAAGCGAAATCCAAGTGGTCCTTGATGCTTCAAGCCGCTGATTTTGAATCCTCACTAGGCCCAAAAGAAAATTGAAAATGTCCGCTTGGTCCGGGGAGGTTCTCAACACCATAAACCATCCAAAACAATGCCAAAAACACGTGGGAAAAGCCCCAATCAGGCAAATTGAGTGAAACTGAGCAATTTTCAGAGATGTAACAATCCTCACCAGTCCAAAAATTGCTGCCTAGAACCCGTATTTCAAGAATTTGAGACACCCCAAGTGAAAAAAGTGGATTTGGAGTCCAGATGATAAAAAACTAGGCCCGGGAGTGGGTGCCTAGTTCCTATTGAAGCACTGCAGAGAGATTTTGGTGGGGCAAATCTCGTCGAAATCCAACATCGATGGTTTTTGAGCAAAGCTTAGGAGTGTAGCTTCGAAACATGACCAAGATTTTTGAAATCCGATATCATATGAGGAAGCTATGGTGTAGGGAAGTCGGGTAGGTTAAGGGTAGGAAGTAAGGGAGCTCATTTTCATGGATGGATGACTTAGTGAAGCTCAAAACTGAGGAAACAAGGCTTTTTTAAAACCACCCAAGGCCCATACCCCATAACCATAGCCCATATTACATAGATGCATCATATTTTCCCCAAAAATTTAGCTCATAGCATCCTTTTAGCACTCCAAAATTCTTCAAAACTTCCGAAATTTTCATCCACTTCAGCCTGAATTCTCAGTCCGCACAAAAAGGAGAAAAGTCGAAATGCCTGTCGAATGGAGGCTTTATCCCATAAGTCCTGTGAAGGAGCTCATTATCTCTCTATATATAAAGAAACACATGGCCATTGTTATCATCCACGAGGAGGGGATGAGAGACGTGAGCTCTCAGTCGCTGCGCTCTGTCCTAGGTTTCGGACGTTCGTCCTTGTTGACCGTTTGACTGCACGTCGGTATCACTCTGCCCGCCCGTCGCCTGGGCTCTGGTACCAATGTGGAGCCACTCTGGTGTCTCGAGGAGTCCCCTCACTTTTGGGGACTATCTGCACAGAAAACGAGGTCGCCTGATAGCTCCATCTTCGAGGTCGCACGGAGTTCTTTGTGATAATTCGCCGCCCAGCCGCGTACCCCCTTCTTGAGTTAATACTCCTTAATTGGAGTGAGTACTGTGGCATCTCACATGAGTGCCACATGGCACTCATGTTTGTGCCCTTCTAATGGAGCCCAAGAGATGGTTCACACCATCTCTTCTATACGGACTCCCTTCATAACATATATGTATATGTATATGTATATGTATATGTATCCTTGCCAACACCCCCCTCCCTCTCGCTTCTATCGTCCTCGATAGAACTTTGTTGTGGGGTCTGTCGGATATAATTTTGTAGGAGGTCCCAAGCGAGGGTGTGCTTTGAAATGCGGATACCTCTTGCAAGATCTGCTTCGAGTTTTTCCCAGTCTATGGGTTGAGATTCCTCTGGTGGCGGGAGTCTATAGTGCGTGGAGTACACCAGTTGTTCACAGGCAAATAATTGGAGTAGATGTGTAGGCCTGCTTATGAACACTTCTGAGTGATACTCCCAAAAACCTATAGTGAACATTTCTTCGAAGGTTATCTTATAGCACACCGGTAAATATTTGATTCGACTGTGCCAGGCATAACACACCCGTAGCGATGGTGTCGTACTTATATCATATGCTAAATCTTGATTGCCATGCTTGAATCCCGGGGTGTTAATGTGGGGTGCCTTGACGCGACGGAAGACTTTGAATACTATCTGCATCATGTCAAAGATTTTGACAGTCATATGCGCTGCTACATTATCCATTCATCGTAAGCGAGGGAGCCAGTGGCGAATCATTGCCATCATATAGCCTACAGTGGGTGGTCCACGGGGTGGTGTGAAGTATGGGTAATTGAGCCAGTCCTGGCATTGCTTGTTGTTCCATACTTTAATTGCAAATGCCTTCCAGGAGCGGCGACAAGGCATTGGTCCCCAACATGGGTTATATTTCAAATGGAATGGTGCCTTGACCCATGTGCTCATCATTTGGGATATTCCTATAATAAATCCTGGCACCAAGTAGGTTGAAAGATTTCTCGTCTTTGCGCGTCTCGTGGTAAATCGTCAGGCTCGAACTGAGTTGCCTGAGAAGGTTTCTTGCCTATTTCCTTTTTGATGGCCAGCTGATACTCTGCCATTAACATAAAATATGGCTTATATTGTAGCTCGTGCCCATATATATATCTGCAAGGGGCCAAGTGAGCGAAATATGGGGATTGTAAAATATGCTCTTCGATCATCGCCATTGCATGTAACTGTGCCTCTACACGTGTTGAGTGGGTTCTGCCAAGCTCTTCTACAATCTTCATCCATGCGGGAGTAGGGAGTTCAAATGTCGTCTGGCCCTCGGCCATGACAAGTCCGCCTGGGATGAGTTGGGGTTCGTAAGCTTCTTCAAAAGTGTCCTCCAATGGGATAGTCACTATTTCTTCATCCGCTGGTAGTTCCGATAGGGAATCTGGTTTAGGGGGTGCTTCATATGCTACTATTTGTGTTTGGAGAATTACTACCTGGGCCCTTAGAGCGTTGAGTTCCTCAATGATTTCAGGAGACAGGTCCGCAAGAGCTGGTGGTCCTTGCTATAAAGGTGCTCTTAATTGGAGCAGTTTGTGGTCTTTTTTGAGTTTCTAGTATTCCTCATTCATAATGTCATACTTGTAACATAATCCTAGTAGGAGATGGTTGAACTACACCCTAAGAGAGAGGATTAGGAAGTAATCCTCAACCATGGCTTTTGGGGCAAGTGGTTAGCCCATCACATTCCTAACCAAGAGGTTGTGAGTTCAATCCCTTACATTGGTATCAGAGCCTAGGAAGTAGGCTTGGGCAAAGTGGAATGATCCAATGGCCTCTAAAAAAGGCGCTTGGGCATCCTCCATGTGAAAGGGTAGGATTTGTGGAAGGCGCGCGTCGATTTCAATGATGGACCTTACAATGATTGGGGTGTATCTCTCAATCCGTAGGTCGGATTGAGGCGTGTAATATACCGTTGGAAAGCTCTCGGAACGAACTTTCCAATGAGCTAGCTTGCAATGTGTGAATTCCTTGGGAATCCTTGGATGGAACTTGATTGAGTACATCCTGCCAGTCCCATAGCTGGTCAGGGTACATCCTGCCAGGGTACATCCAGGGTACATCCTGCCAGTCCCATAGCTGGCCAGGGTACATTCCCTAGGAGTTCAAGGGGGGAAGAATGTAACATAATCCTAGTAGGAGATGGTTGAACTACACCCTAAGAGAGAGAATTAGGAAGTAATCCTCAACCATGGCTTTTGGGGCAAGTGGTTAGCCCATCACATTCCTAACCAAGAGGTTGTGAGTTCAATCCCTTACAATACTCCTCTAATAGTATGACATGATCTTCCAATAGCATCTTCATGGATTCGAAGGGGACATCTTTGAAACGACTGGGACTCAAGGGTTCGTCCAGTTGATCTAGAGCAGCTTCGAGGTTCTCTCGATTTTGTTCCTGCAAGCGTTGATTCTCTTCTTTGGCTACTGCGAGGTGGTGTCTGAGTAGTCCCATGTTTCTAGTGAGTGTCGCATTGCGGATGGTTCGAGCCCTTAACAAATTATCTATATCAGTAATGGCCTCTTTTGTCTTCTGTTCACTTTCAAGCTCAAGTTTGTGGTAGGCCTGGCGTAGCTCTTGGTAACGGGTGTTAAGCAATGCATTCACGATTGATAATGAATTGAGCTGTGACTGTAAATCGTTCGTTGTTTGCTGCAGCGTCTGGTAACTAGTGCCAAGAGATGCAAACTCATCTCGCACTTGGGTCATGCATGCGAACATCTGACGAAATGCAGTGTCAACGGTGGGTGATAATAGTAACGGTGGGGTGAGTGCAGATGCTGTGGGTGTGGGTGTTGATGCAAGGGGGAAGGGAAATGGGGATGGGAAAGTGGATGCACTGGTGATTGTGGAATAAAGTGATGTGCCTAAATATGGTGGTGAAATGGATGAAGTGAGTGGTGGTGCAGTGGGTGGTGATATATCCATGTCACTGGACGTGGTGTCGAGTGCCATGACTATGAATAGTGGAGTGATAGTGGGTGCGTGCGTGGGTGTAAATACATGATTTACAAAAGTGGCAGAGTAATTTACAAATGGGGTCTCTTGTACTGCTTGGTTGAGAGGAGAAAGAGGAAATGCGATGGGTCGGGGAGGTGAAACAGGGGAGAAAGTCAATGGAGGGGGGAATGGCAATAGGGGTCTTGGAGGGGTGGGAAAGGAAGGGAAGGATGGATGGAGAAATGGACTGGATAGAAGGGTTGTAGTTCGAGGAGGGAGGCTAGGTTGTTTAGGTGTGGAAAGGGTGAGAGGAATTGAGGTGATAAAGGCTTCTGCTACCACACTATCGAAGGATATTAAGGGTCTGGGAGAAGTAGGGTGTACAGGAGAGACGAGAGGTGAAAGAGGAGCAATTAGGGTGATGGGTACTTTGACAACCGTGGTGGTATGTACAGTATTAGTGTGGGCCGGGGAGTTGATAATGATCGTTTCTTCTGCCACAGATCCTTCAGGAATAAGACGTGCTTCCCTGGCCTGTTGTGATGATTGGGCATCCATCGATACACGAATGTATTGACCCGATTTTGATAGTAATCGAATTCGACGTGGGTCAAATTACGGTAGTGGCTTTCTTTGCAAATATCGTAATGCTTCATTAGTTCCTACTGATTTGACCAGTTCTCTGAAACCTTGGATATATGCTTCTTTGAAGCCTCCTGTGGCGAGTTCTTGTTCTACGAGTGCTTGGCTTTCTTCCTCAGATAGCTTTTTGCGTGTCCAAACGGCTTGCATGGTGCGGTATAGCTTTTTGATTGCTAACGTATAAGCCGCAACTTCAAATGTTTCATCTTCATGCGTGCTTCTGTCACCCTGGGTGTCAGTTTGTTGTCCCCATGTGTCAGTCTGTTCATGCTCTTGAGATTCCTGGCTTCCTTGACTAGCTTCGTCATAGCCATCTTCATCATCTATTTTTGTTCTTTCTTCTTCTGAGCTGGATACTACTTGTCCTTGTGGTTGATCAGGTGGAGTGGCAAGGTAACTTGGTCGTTAATATTCTTGAGAGAAAAATTGTCCCTCAGAAAACTGAAATTCATTTGAAAATGCGTCTGGCATTTCAAAATCGAACGTGGTATTAAGTGGTTCTGCTTCCATGTTGCGTATAGGGAAAGTAAACGCTTCCGCACCAATGGAGGTGGGAATTTCTGCTGCAGTGGTGGTAGGTTCCTGGACAGTGGTTGCTTGAGAGGTAATGATACTAGTAGTACCTTCTGTAATGACAGGTCGTGAAAGTCGTATGCGAATGGGTTGTACAGATGTAGGGGGTTTCGTAGGTGACTGTTCTGGAGATGGTTGAGAAGACGGGGACTCTGGAACTTGTAGGCATGGGATAGATCCTCACATGAGCTTGCCTGCTCGTCCCTTACTAGATTTTTTGGCTTTCTTGGCGGTCCCTTTGAATGCCTTCAATTCTCCACTTGTCATCGCATGCTCTATAAGCAAGTCATATGCCAAACACATATACACAATTCTCATGAGAGCGCAACATCCATGGATAATTTTTTCCTTTCCCATCTCTGTTGTGCTAGATACAACTGATCAATAATCCAACTTGCTAGATCTACTATTTGGGGTCCAATACATGCCAAATACAGTCCAAACCAAATACGTTTGTGGGGCATGGTGAATCGATCCTGAGCTGGAAATGCAAAGTGTTGCATACATATACGTAATGGCTTCGATAGCTCAGGTGTGATGGCCGAAATGTCTTCCCATTTGGTAACATCACCACGCTTCATGGGCTCTGGAATCAACCTTTCTCTCTCTATCGACGTGTGAGTTCCATGTATCTTAATTGCAGCTCTAATCAAATCTTTAGAAAGATAAAACTTCTTAAACGGTGGGTCATTTACTAAGGACAACAAAATGAATGTGCTTGGCAAATCCTTGTTCTCAGAAGCTGTCAATGTGGTTACCAAGTAGTAGCATCTGTAAAAATCTGGTTTACGCAAGGGATCACTTAAGTATTAAGTGAAGCCTGCTCTCGACCAAACATTCTTTAAATCTTCCGTATTTTGGAGCGCTTCAAATTCTCTAGAGAAGAACTGATACTTGCCCCACTTACTGTTGTCAAAAGTCAAGTTGGCATCAAAAATAAAATCTGCATCTGCCAAAGGTCCTGCTAAACCTTGGAACCAATGGGAGTTCCGATGAACTTTTTTGGTATATCCCCTAGGCGGGTCATCGATGGGCATTGGTCAGGGGAATCCTTGAAATTCTAGTGGCTGCGATGTAAGATGGGGTTCAGCCAGTAATTCGCCAAGATTAGTCATTGGTACACTAGGGCCAGCTTCACATGGTTCTTCTGTCTGCATGATGAATGATGCAAGTGTGGAGAATATCTGCTACAAAAGATTAGCACATTAGTATGGAAATTAATCATGATGCCAATAAAGTGAGACCACAATCCCTTTCCATAACCGATGTGTAACCCATGTAGCCGAGTGTTGTGAGGTGGTTTGTGGAATGATTTTTGCAAAACTCATGCAAGTTTCTAGACACCTACATGCTTTAGATAGTGCATACATTGCTTGATGAGATTGTTATTATAAGTGATGTTGGCTTATGGTGTGTGGATTTGTACAAAGTTCAGTTGTGAATGAGTTATTACAAGGATGGTGTTCAGTCGGGGTGGGAGTAATGTTAGACAACGGGATTTGAGGAGACAGTTGGGTACGTTTCGGTATCCATTTCCTAAGAGTTGTTGAGTGGGTGGTATGTTTCTGCTGAGAGACAAAAGGTGATATTGGATGTGGTGGTATTGAGGGGTGAAAAGAATTCTGAGGGGTATATGCTACATGGCTTGAGTGTTCAGCTATAATACACTGTTTGGGTACCCATATCTGCGTGGGTGTGGGTTGATTCGTTAGGTACTTCTTGGCAATCCAAATCTGTCGATTGTTCGTACTTGTGATCGTATAGCCAATCTTGGCCAAGGATTAGGGGTTCTATCAGGTCGTCATCATGGCACACTAGTAGCTTCGCTATCATGGTCACATCATGTATGAGGATAGGAAGGTCCACCTCACCCATGCAAGGGGTTTCCATGCCTCCTAGCCCTATGATGTATGCCTCAATTGGCCGCATTTCTATTCTTGAGTCCTTATAGTGGGACCATCTAATCGCACTAGTCGCAACACCTGAATCAATTAAAGCCCTGAGTTCTTGGCAAGGATTGCCGTGCTCTAGCCTGACTGTAATGAATGGTCTCCTATCCACTATGCTAGGATAAGTACTTGACTTTGCTTGACACATGGCCATGGGGTATCTGGGTGTTGTTTTCAGATGGTTATAATGTTCTCTCCCTAGTCCTTGTCTTCTTAGCTTCATGCGCTTAATGCGTTCTATAGCTTCTGCCTGAGCTTCCGCACGTATTCTATAGCTTTTGCCTGAGCTTCCACACATATTCTATTTTCTTCTTCCTTACGCTTCTTTGCCAATGTGAGTCATCTAAGCATATCCTCAGTAAGAGGTTCTTGATATAACTTGACTCTACAGCCACTAATGTAATGAGGCATTATGTCTCCTTCTAGAGTGGCTATTTGTACTACTCCACTTGTCGAGAGTCTGTTAATGATCATAGGTCCATAACCTCACTTTTCTAGTTTCTGTGCATGCTGTTTCATAGTATACACTAGGACTAAATATCCTTCTTTCAAGCCTTTATCTTTCACATGTGCATCAAAATAGGCTTTCTGTCGCTTCTTTGCTGCATATATTCCTGCTGCTGCTTTCAGCCTAGTTTCTCCTAATCGTTCCAAGTCCATTATTCTTGATGATAATTCACGGCCAGTCCACTGATGTTCTTGTGCAACCTTAAGGGTCGGTATCAAGAAGTCCAAAGGAAGCACTACATTCTGACCAAAAACCATCTGAAAGGGAGTTGCATTGAGTACAGTCTTGTAGGCCACTCAATATGCCCAAACAGCATGGTGTAACTATTTGTCCCAATCTGAACGTTTGTTGTTCACAAGTTTCGTCAGTACGTTACAAAGGATCTTGTTAGTGCTTTCGGCTTGACCATTGGCTTGAGGATGATATGGTGCGGATTTCTTGTGAATCACCATAAAATCCTGTAACAAATATTCAATGACTTGGTTTAGAAAGTGAGTTCCTCGATCGATCACTAACTCTATAGGTAGTCCTTATCTTGTAAAGACATTTTCAAATAAGAATTTTGCACTCGTGTGTGCATCATTCTTTTTTGTGGCTTTGGCCTCTACCCATTTGGTAAGATAATCTATCGCAACAATAATGTATTCGGCATGAGTACCTTTTGCAGGGGGATTAATGGGTCCTACAAAGTCTATACCCACTTAGAATATGCACGTCCTCCCATCATGGGTTTCAATGGCATTTCATCTCTGTGGGTAGGAAATTGAGTTCTTTGGCACACATCACATCTCTTAACATAGGTATGTGCATCCATGTGAAGAGTGGGCCACCATAATCCTGCAAAAAGGATGGCTTTGATTATCCTATCGGGGCCAAAATGACCTCCTGCAACACCTTGGTGTGCAGTCTCTAGTACGCACAAATAATCGCTTTCATGAACACACTGTCTTAGGTATTCGTCTCGTCCTCGTTTGTATAGATTGTCACCAATAAGTGAATAGTCTTGAGCTTCCTGTTCTAGACTTCATTGTCATGCTAAGGTCATTCCTTGAGGGAATGTTTTCGTCCTCAAGTATGTCACTAAGGGTTCACTCCATTCTGGTGTGAGAGACACGTGATATAACATAGCATGTTCTACTGGTGGTCTTTCACAACAAACAGAGCATTCTTTACACAGCTTGTAGACATCTGCCTCCATAGAAGGCCAATATACTCCTAGTCTGTGCAGAGTCTGCAATGTACGATGTTTTGAATGATGTTGTGTCACTCTAGCACAATGGTGAGTACCAACGTGAGGAGATCCACCTCATAATTGTCAATCCGTGGAGACGTGAGGACTAGTATGAAGACTATGAGCAAGTGATGGCACAAGTGTGTGAGTGAGAAGCACACAAACATGCACACACATACACACACGCGCACACAAGGCAAGAACAAGGAGAGGAACAATGGAGTTCTTTGCATTAGTCAAAAAGTATCTTACATAAGCTCAATTCACAAACAATCTATCTCAAAAATGAGCTCTCTAGCTCTTTTTATAGTTTTCTCACTAGCTTTGGCCTTGTCTAGACCTAGTGTCCGGCCTAGTTAAAAATTAGGTTCTAGAGCCTATTTGAGGGCTCAAACGGAGTCTAAAAATTATGAAAATTGGTATGTAGCTAATTCTAATACTCCTCAAGCTCGAGGACTCCTCGACTTGAACAAAATGGAGTCTATTCTACCAAAAACGGAATTTACAATGTTTGCGTAGTGATTAAAATCACTTGAGTTGGAAATTGTTTCTGAAAAAAAATGATTGGGCCTTGTTGCCGTATTGTGCATGACTGCTCCGGTGTGCTGGTATGCTCTTCATCTGACTTGTATGCCAACACTCCCCCCTTCCTAGCGTCTGTCGCCCCTGACAGACCTCTATTCTATAGGATGGTCAATATAGTATTGGATGATGTTGGTGGCTAGTTCATGTTCTCCTATCCTTAATCCTCGTGCTAGACCTTCCAATGCATCCCAATTTATTGCACCTGGGACCTCTGGTTGCGGTGTGGTGTAGTACTCGGAGTACATGGCCTGTTCACAAGCAAAGAGATGGAGCAGGTGTGTTGGCTTAGGTGCAAACACTTCTGAATGGTACTCCCAAAATCCTAATCTGAACATTTCTTCAAATGTTTGTTTATAGCATGAGGGAAGATACTTAATTCATGCATGCCAAGCATATGCTACCCGAATGCTGGGGGTGTTGCTCATGTCATACACCAAATCGTAACTCCCATTGGTAAACCCCGGTTGACGTATCTGTGGTGCTGCTGCATTTCGAAAGGTTTTGAGTACTACCTGCATCATATCCAAGATCTTAAGCATCATTTGGGCCGCCACATCTGGCATGGGCTTTAGTCGAGGCATCCAGTGTCAAATTGTGGCCATCATGTAGGCTACTGAGGGTGGTCCTTGTGGTGGTGCTATGTACCGGTAGTTTAGCCATTCCTTGCATTGTGCGTTGTTCTGCACCTTAATGTTGAATGCTTTCCAAGAGCGACGTCGTGGAACAGGGCCATAGCATGGATTGTAAAGTAGATGTAATGGTGCATTGTTCCAGGTGCGCAGCATTTCAAGATATGTTTCAAGAAGTTTCTGCCGCCATGTCGGTCGACGGATCTTAACTTTTTGTACCTCTGGAGGAAGGTCTTCAGGTTGAAATTGGGTTGCAAAGGAAGATATCTTTCCTGTGACTCTCTGTATTTCTGCATTATAATCTGCCAAAATGATATAGTAGGGCCTATATTGGAGTTCTGATGAGAGGATAAGGCGTCTAGATGACAGGTTCTTGAAGTAATTGGATTGTAATACAGTGTCTTCTATGACTCTCATGGCCTGATTTTGCACTACTGTCCATTCTTCGTGTGAACTCCCGACTTCCTCCACTTGTCGTAGCCATGGGGGCATGGTGCTTCAAACGTATCCTGACCTTCTTCCGTTTGTTGACCTCCTAGGAAGGGTTGTGGGTCATATTCTTCTTCAAACGTTTGTTCCACCGGAATTTGTACTGTTTCCTCATCACTGGGAGCCTCTGGTGGGGAAGGTGGTCTCTCATATTGTAGTAGGCGTGCTTCCAATTCTGTGACCTATTTCTGGAGATCTTTTAGGGCCTCTAAGTATGTGAGAAGTGAAGCCGCTGAGGAGGTGGTTTGAGAGGTAGTCGTTGTGTCTTTTTGTTGTTTCTGCTTCAGTTGACCCAGTTCCTTTGATAACTGGTCATGTACTTCAAGCTGCATAGCATAATCTTCCAATATGATCTTGATATTGTTGGGGGTCACCGCTTGAAACTTTGAGGGACTGATGGGTGCCCCAGGTGTGCTTTCGATCGCTGCTTCTAGGTTTTCTTGATTCTATAGTTGCAGGCGTCAATTCTCTTCATGAGCTGCTGCAAGGTGTCGCTTGAGTAGGGCAATATTTTGCTGAAGCTTTGAATTGTGTTCTAGCTGTGTCTGTAGATGACCTTCTACCACTTGTATTGCTTCCTGGTCTGTGTTCTGTAACTATACTTCTAATATACTATGAGCCTCTTGTAAAGTGTGGAATTGTGTATGGAGGCGAGCATTCTCCTCTTCTACTACAGCAAGACGATTTTGTAGCATCTCCGAGTGCTCTTGCAGTCGTACGTTATGTTGCTCGAGCTGATTGTACTCTGTCCTTAACTGTGATATACATGTGAGCATGGTGTCCAATGCATTTCCTATGGATGATGGTGTGGTTTGTACAATGGAGGATGCAAGGGGAGGGGAGTGGGAAATGGGAAGAGTGAATGTTGTGTCTATTGGAGAGGTGTGTGCTGGTGAAATTTGTGGAGGGGGGATGGGAGAAGGTGGAAGTGTGGGGGGAGGCGGAGGTGCCGTGGGTGGTGAAATGTCCATGCTTTCAGGAGTGGATACGAGTGTGGTGTCTACCATATACATTGGAATGGTAGGTGGTGTGTGTGTGAAAGTGGTGAATAAAATAAATGAGAAGTGGATGTGGGAACTGAAAATAGAGGAAATGATTGAGACCTGGGTTGAAATGTTCTAGAAAGAAAGGCATGGAGGGGTTGGAGAATTGGAGGGATGGGGTTTGGGAGGTGAGATTCTGAAGGCAGGGAGGCCATAAAAGGTGGCGTGGTAGTAGGGAATCCCAAGAATATGGATCTAGAGTCAGGATGACCTATGGCTGAGGGTATGGGGGATGGTTGTCCTAGGGCAGGCTCTATGAGGGACTCAATTATGACAGTGGCGGCATTATATAGGGGGTTTTTGAAGGAGGAAAACAAAGTAGAGCTAGAGGTTGGACTACGAAAAATGAAGGTTTGCTCTGTGGGTTGGGTGGTCAATATGGTATCTACAGTTTCTGTTCGAGGGGGTGATGGTGGGGGTGTTGGTGGTAGTGGTTCAGTGGACTCTTCATGGATGGTCGTATGTTCTTGGCTAGCGGTTACTGCTGCTTGGGAGGTTGTCTCAATGGGTTCGGATGTAATAATAGGCCCTTCTACCGTCGTAATGGGAATCTGAATGTTTTTGCCTGACCGTGGTCGTGTTTGGAATCTCCACAGATCATATTGAATAGGAGGCCTCTCAATCGCTGATCGAATTGCTTCCACTACCCCATACGTTTTTGCTACTAGGAGTAGACCCTCGCTGTATTCAGAGTCCACTCCTGCTTCTTCCAAAAGCTGAGCCATGAGCATCCTATTGCTCTGTTTGGTGAGTAGTTGTTGCGATCGCACTCGTTCCACGATTTGATACAGCCTTCGGAGTTCTGCTGTATAAGCGGGGGCTTCAGTGGTCTCTTCTTCTTCTGCTCCTTCTCCTCCTTATTCTGCCTCTGAGTGTTCTAGTTGTTGCGACAGAGTTCTTTGTTGTTCATCATCCCAATGTACATGGCGGCCTTCTGTGGATTTTCTCCTTCTTTGGGAAGAGGTGCCCTGTTCTTCTGCATCTGAATAGAACTCCACGTCAGAGAGCTATGTATTCTGCAAGAATGATTCAAAATCGAAGGTGCTCATCCCTTCAGTGCTCCCAGTCGCAGGAAATTCGAATTCAGGAGGGATAGGAGGAGCTGAGGGGGCAGCTTGTGTTGTAGCCCCACTACGGTTAACATAACTGATGACAATCTTTTGCTTCTCGTTTTGCCCGAAAACCTTCACTCCAAACACGCGTTTACAACACTATAGTAGCTTCCAGAACTGGGTATTCTAATGGTAAAGGGAGGTACAGTGGTCTCCCCTCGTGGCGATACTTCAGGAGTAGTCAGAACTTCACGTGTCTGGACACACGGAATTGAGCCCCTCATGCGCTTGGATTGATGTGTGGCAGTTTTGAGCCTCTTAAACATTTGTAGTTGTGCCCAAGTTAGAGCACGCTCAATGGGTACATCATATGCTAGGCATCTATATATAATGCGTGTGATTGCACAACAACCATTCACCACTAGTTTCCTAGATGACCTTTTATTTGCTTCATACAACTGCTCCACAATCCAAACAGGAAGCTTAATTGGTAACGCACCTGTCTCCGCCAAGTAAAGAGCAAACCAAATTCTTTTGTGCGGTTGTGTGAAGCGATCTTGGCTAGGGAAAGCGAAATGTTGCATGCACATACGGAGAGGGATGGACACGTTTGGTGTGAGTGCTGCCATATCTTTCAGCTTCAGTAGTTTCTGATCCTTCATGTTAGTGGGAATGAGAGCATCCTTCTCAGATGGTACATGTGTGCCGTGCATATTCAAAGCCGAGCTCACCAATTCCAAGGTAAGTTCAAACCCCTTCAACTCGTTGTTGCCCAGCAAGGAAGGAAGAACGAATGTTCCTGGTTTGTCCTTTTCTGCATTAGCCTGTAATGTTGAGACCAGATAGTAGCATCGGAGGAGATCTGGTTTGGGTAAGGGTGCCTCGAAGTACTCGGCTAGCCATGCACGTTGCCATATGGTCTCAAGATCTTTTGTGTTCTGTAGAGTCTCAAACTCCTTGGAGAAGAATTGGAATCAGACCCATGATCTGTCATACTCGCACTTGGACTCCCATATATACTTGGCTTCTCCTAATGGACCTGGCATGCCATTGAACCAATGAGAATTGGCATGGACTCTCTCTGTGATCCCTGTGGGAGGATCCGGTACAGGTATCTGCTGGAGGTGTTGCAACTCTACGGGTCGTTCAGTCGGTGGAGCATCAATAGGTAGGCTATCCACATCAATCCCTGTAGTACTTACTCCTGCCTGTGAGCTCGGACCTACTGCTTCAGCCATGAGATTACATGTAGTTGTTGATGTTTATCTGCTAGAAGAAGAGAGACACATTAGCATTGCATAGGAAACAAGATGTTATGGTGTTCCCTCCACAATACTAACATGACATTCCAAGTGGTAAGCGGTTAGTGGGTGAGATGTTTGTGATGTGTGTGAATGTTGGTTAGAAGGTTAGTGATCATCCTAGATGCATACTTTTGGGTGTGCAATGTACTGAGAATGCTCCTTCATCAGAGTGGATGGATTTACAAGAGTGGGTCAGGGGGTTTGACACGGGGTTTAAGTCTCCAAACTTGGAAGTTGGGATCGTAGCTTTTATCGGTGATGATGTGTGAAGGCTTGTGGACTGGATTGTTTTGGATTTGGGACCTTTTGGGTACCCATCTCCCAACATTCCTAGGTGTGATCGAAGATGTAATGGTGTGGGGCATAAGTGTTTGCCGGGGGATTTGTGTCGAGAGTGCTTGTGAGTGTTGATTCAATCTTGTGAATGGAGGTGAAGCTATTTGAGCCCGTAAGCAGGTCTTGGGCACCCATATCTGTCTATTGGGAAAGCCTTCATTGACTGCTTTGGAACCCAAATAGAAACAATTTGTTTAGAGTGTGGCCTCGGGTATTCTTTCGTTGTGATCCTCGACGGGGGAGCTCGTTTTTCACCCTTGCGTACCCAGATCTGCTTCATGCCATGAGGTACACTATACTGTACAGGTTGGTGCTCATACTTCTTGATCATCGACCTCCTTTGTGTCGTGTGTTGCCTGGCTTGCTTGCCTCGAATCCTCTTTGGAAAAGAAGGGAACTTCTGATTGACTTCTACACCTTCATCAAGAGTGACAATCTTCTGCACCATAGAACTTTGGACAAGAATAGCATTGTTCATTTCATGTGGGCTCTTGGAGGGACCAGGATTCGGTGCCTCTTCTAGCGGCCTATGTGCTTGATTTTCTAATTCAATCATGATGTGGTTTTGGCCTACCCACGCCTGAAGAAGTCCACTTCTTAGGTTGAGGCTGACTGTATGATCATAGATCCAGTCTTGGCCCAGGATAAGAGGTCCGGTAAGATCCTCGTCTTCACAGACTAGCACTTTGACGGCCATTAGAACCTCTTGAATGTAGAGGGGAAGTTCCACCTCACCAATCCAAGGGGTCTCCACACCTCCCAATCCTATGAGATATGCCTCTATAGGATTGATCTTTAATTGCAGCTCTTAGCAGTAAGAAAGTCGAACTGCACTAGTGGCTGCTCCTGAGTCAATTAAAGCTCTCACGGTCCTTGCACTCTCTCCTTGTCCTACTTCTAGGGTCACAAAAGGTCGTCGATCGATTATTCTACGGGAACGTCCAGCTGAAGCCTCGCACATGGCCATGTGATAGCCTAGAGATTCTTGAGTGTCAGGCATAGGCTGATCTCCACCTTGTCTCCTCAATTTCATTCGTCGGATGCATTCTAAAGCTTCTGCCTGTGCTTCTTCTCAAATTCGTTTCTCTTCTTCTTTATGTTTCTTGGCGGTGTTGAGTCGATTTAGCATCTCTCTAGTTAGGGGTTCTTGATATAACTTGACTCTACATCCACTTATGTAACTCGGTAGAATATCGCCCTCTAGAGTGGCTAGTTGAACTACTCCACTTGTGGAGATCCTATTGATAATCATTGGCCCATAACCTCTCTTTTCTAACTTCCGTGTATGTTGCTTCAAGGTGTAGACCAGGGCTAGTTCTCCTGCTTTCAAGCCCTTATCCTTCACGTGTGCATCGAAATATGCCTTTTGCCTCTTCTTGGCTACATAAATTCTTGTTGCAGCCCTCAATCGTGTTTCACCTAATTGTTCAAGGTCGAAGATTCTGGAGGATATCTCATGGCCTGTCCAGTCATGCGCTTGTGCTACTTTCAACGTAGGTATCAAAAAGTCTAATGGTAGCACTGCATTTTGGCCGAAAACCATATGAAAGGGTGTGGCTTGGAGTACCATTTTATAGGCAACTCTATATGCCCAAACAGCATTGTGTAGCTATTTGTCCCAATTGGAGCGTTTATTGTTCACTAATTTGGTGAGCACATTGCATAGAATCTTGTTTGTGCTCTCGGGTTGCCCGTTAGCTTGTGGATGATAGGGGGCAGACTTCTTGTGTATAATCAAGAATTCTTGGAGCAGATTTTCAATAACTTCATTCAAGAAGTGAGTCCCTCTATCACTTACTAGCTCTATAGGTAGCCCGTATCTAGTGAACACATTCTCAAATAAGAACTTAGCAGTCATCTGAGCATCATTCTTTGTCGTAGCCTTTACCTCTACCCACTTGGTTAGATAGTTAGTGGTCACGATGATATATTCAACATGTGGACCCTTAGCTGGGGGATTAATAGGACCTACAAAGTCTATTCCCCACTTAGAGAATGCACGCCCACCCATCATAGGTTTCAGTGGCATCTCATCTTTACGTATAGGATATTGAGTTCGTTGACAAATGTCGCACCTCTTCACATAGGTATGTGCATCCATGTGAAGGGTGGGCCACCAAAAACTTGAAAATAGTATAGCCTTGATCACCCGATCTGGTCCAAAATGTCCTCCTGCCACACCTTGGTGAGCAGTTTCCAAGATCTTGAGATATTCACTCTCATGGACACATAGTCTCAGATATCCGTCTTTTCCACGTTTGTATAAATTATCACCAATAAGTGAGTAGTATAGGGCTTCTTGTTCTAAACTTCTTTGCCTCGTCAGGGTCATATCTTGAGGGAATGTTTTCGTCCTCAAGAAGGCTACTTATGGTTCACTCCAATTTGGCACTATGGACACTTGATAAAGAGTGGCATGTTCCACGGGTGGTTTAGTGCAGCAGATCGGGCATTCCTTGCATAACTTATGGACATCAGCCTCCATAGTCGGCCAACACACCCCAAGTCTCTTTAGTGTCTGTAAAGTTCGTTGCTTTGAGTAGTGTTGCTCTAATGCACCTACATGTGCTAAGTGCAACCATTTTGCGTACTCATCCTCTTCCACACAACAAGCTAGGATCCCTTGATCTGTATGCTTGTACATACTTCCTGCCATGATCTGGTATTTTTGGGCTTTTACTATCTCCTTATCTTGAGTGCTTACTACTGGATGTTTAGGCCCGTGTGTCAATACTGGCACTAGTGTCTTAGCCCACTGAGGTACAACTTCCAAATTAAATAAGTTGCATCAGGAAGGTCATCTGATACTCCTTGTGGGGCCTCTCCTGATGTGAGTCTAGAGAATGATCTGCTCTCATATGAGTTTTCCCTTTCCTCATCACGACCTCAAAGTCATATTCCATCAGTAAGAGGAACCATCTTACTAATGTGCTTGTATTGCATGGCTTGTTTACCAGGTACAACAGTGCTTGATGATCAGTAAAAAATTTAAACTTATTTGCAAGAAAATAGTGTCTAAACTTTTTAACCGCATACACCATGCCTAATCCCTCTCGTTCGGTAGTGGTATAGTTTTGTTCAGCTGCATTCAACTGTCTACTCGCATAGGCAATTGGAAGATCCATATTACCTTCACTAGTAGGCTGTGCAAGCACACATCCAATGGCATAATTGGATGCATCCACATGCACATGGAAGGGCTTATTCCAATCTGGTGTAGTCAAGATTGGTGCTGAACATAATCATCGTTTAAGCTCATTGAAAGAGTTCTCACATTCATCAGTCCACTCAAAGTTTGTCAAAAGTCTGTACAGAGGCTTTGCAATGATGGCATACATGTGTATGAAACGTCGGTAATAGCCACAATGCCCCATGAAAGCTTGCACTTCCTTGACGTTCTTAGGCCTAGGTAGTTCTGCAATAGCCCTCACCTTCTCTTCGTCAGTGGAGATGCCATTCTTTGACACTATGTGTCCTAGAATCTTTCCTTGCCTAACCATGAAAACACACTTTTCTGGGTTCAGACAGACTTGATATTCTCTACATTTGTCAAATATGTGTCTGAGTTCAGGTATATGTTTCTGTCTAATGTTGGAATGGGCACAGAGATCATCAACGTAGACTTCCAAATTCTTTCTCAAGAACTCTTTAAACCCATGGCACATCAATCTATGGAAGGTTGCAGGAGCATTGGTAAGCCCAAATGGCATTACCCTAAAAGCGAATATGCCCCACTCTGTGGCAAAAGCCGTCTTATGCTGATCTTCTGGTGCAATGGCTACTTGATTGTAACCAGAGAACCCATCCAAGAAGCTGTATACTTCCTTGCCTGCTACCCTTTCTAATAGATGCTCAGTGATTGGAAGCGGATAACTATCTCTGATAGTGGCTGCGTTGACCTTCTTCAAGTTAATGCAGACACATAATTTGCCATTCTTTTTGGGCACCACTACAATGGGGGATACTCATTCAGTGTGCTCAATTTCATATATAAATCTAGCTTCAACCAAGCGATCTATCTCTTCTTTGATCTTGACAGCATAGTTGTCATTGTATGTGTATGGCTTTTGTTTAGAGGGTCTGGCCTCTGAGGTCATGGGGATCGTATGGGAGCATATGTCGGGATCTACGCCTTTCAGGTCCTTGTAACTCCATGCAAACACATCCCTATATTCTCGTAGTAAGGCTATCAACTCCTGCTCCTCATCTTCACTTAAGTCGTGTCCTATGTATGTGCATCGCTCCTCTCCTTCTTCTATGGCCACCACTATTTTCTTGGTGGTTTCTTTGTTATCATAGGCTTCGTGCATCGCATTTTGGCATTCTTATCATGAATCTCCTGTCTTCTATTTCATACTTCTTAAAGTTTTCTGGGACCTCAAACAAGGATTCTTCCTCCTTTGGTGTGGCTTCTCTCTTCTTCCTTTTCTTTCCTTCACTCTTAGTGGTCACTTGTGTGGTTAATCTCACCTCATTTGTAATGTCTTCGTGTCTCTGAGGGTGAGCTTCTACTTCATAGAAATATTCCTCATCTGATGCAAAGGGTGGGTCCATAATGATTGACTCTAGATCGGAGTCACTTGCATCCTCGAATGCATCAGTGCTAGGTTCACATTCTTCAATGATTGGATCGCACATGATTGGCTCTATTGTGAAAACTGAAATGTCATAGCCATCCTCATCACAGTTAGGTGTCCATTGCTCTTCATTGATGGCTACATCCATAGTTGCTAAGATTTCTGCCCAGCCATGAGGTTCAAACTCTTCGTCAGGAAACACTACAGGTGCATAGGCTGGGTCTTGAATTGATATATGGGCATCTTTTGCACCTACCTCTCTGGCTTTTTCCCTCTTCTCTTCTTCTACTGCTATTTTACACATCCATAAGTGGGTGTCTTCATGCATCCATGAGGATCCTGATCCTATGGAATGCACTGACTTAGTGTCATCTTTGGCTCTATGGATGGGATTCCATTGAATAGGGGGTACATCTCTATGAGAGTAATCCTTGAGATTGACTTTGTTTGTAACACCTAAGTGTTGCAAATACAAGAAATTGGTTCCCCAATCCTATACCACTTGCAATTGCCGCATAAATGGTCTCCCCAAAATCATCTCGTAGGCTTGGTTTTTGCTAAAGTCGCATATAGCAAAAGTATGCTCGAACTCAACACCACATGTAGTGAGAGTTATTCCTTCTAGCAATCCTAAGGGTCTCTCAATATGACCATCGGCCATCTGCAATTTCATTCTCGTCGACCTGAGTGCTGGCTTGCCCCAACGCTTCCATAGGGAAGTGGTAGCAATTGCAACTCCTGCACCTGAGTCCAGAATTGCCTTGGTTGTGTATCCCTGATGGGTAACCGGAAGA
The DNA here is from genome assembly GCA_020310875.1 of Ceratopteris richardii. Classification (NCBI taxonomy): domain Eukaryota; kingdom Viridiplantae; phylum Streptophyta; class Polypodiopsida; order Polypodiales; family Pteridaceae; genus Ceratopteris; species Ceratopteris richardii. Next base: position 60,239,338 of record CM035437.1, on the reverse strand, counting down.
TAGGTATTTCCTTCTTCTCCTTCATTCATGTCTCCTATCTTATCCAATGGTATTTCTAGTACTGTTCTGTGGGATCCTACCTGGGAATGAGATTTCGTTACGTTTGGCACTTGTTTGGCTACATGTTTCCACACTTCAGGCTTAACCTTGAGTAGCTCTTCTAAAGTGAGGTTGCACTGCACTTTAGTGTTCTTCACTATCTCCGTATTCCTAGGTATGATCGAATCCTCATTTCTTATCATGCCTGTGGGTGCTCTCATGCAAGTTGACTTAGTTTCCCAGGGGCCTATAAAATGGGGTAATTCCTGCAAGGAATTAGACTCAAAGTCTAATCTCTCATGAGATTGGGTACTCTCATGCTCTCCATAAATGGAAGGAAGGTCTTGTGGGAATTGATCGTGTGTGTCATCCACAAGTTCAATGGGAGGAGGAATTTCACTCTCTTTAGCCCATTTCTCTTCTTGAATCTCTCGTAGGAATTCTGGTGAATACCGATTCATAGAAGAAGAGGTGTCTGGTTTAGTGGAGTTAGGCACATAAGCTTCCATGGGAGGAATGCTTATTCTATCACTTGCCTTCTCCTTAGCTTGGGAGTTGGCTCCTTTTCCAGACTTTGCAATTATCATCTCCAATTTATCTAATAGACCATCAAAATGCAATGGTGTTCTAGTGGAGCTAGAGCAATTGAAGAGGCGACTGACCTCAAACATGGCTTGAGCCAATTCCACCATCTTGGCACACAACTTGGTTCATTCTAGCTCTAGGTCAGCTCTAAGGTAACATCTTTCATGATTCGTTACATTTGGCCCTTCCTGGATCCTGGCCTGATATGCTCTAAGCATCATATCTATGTCTTCGAGAGTGGGATCTGCTAAGACTGATCCTACTCGGGGTGGTGGGTGGGTTACGTGTGGTGGATTAGATGGTTGAGGAATGGAGGGTGAAGGGGATGGTAGTGGCGGGGATGTGTGAGAGTGCGTTTGAGATGTGATTTCTATGATTTTGGCTTTGGTTTCTCGTAGGCTTTCCTCAAGTTCGCTCATCTTCTTCGCCCATTGCCTTTTCATACGTTCACGGCTATGTCTCCAAGCTCTTGTTCTCTTCTTATTCTGGCTCTCAGTCTCGCTAACCTCCGCATTCTTTTCCTGGCCTAAGTCTTGGTTTTGCTTAAGTGCCTGGGCTCTCGCGATGACTTGCACTAGGGTTGTGGAAGTCACACTTCCTATGGAGTCTAGCACTAAGCCAATAACATTGATAGGAGCAATTCTTGGCATATTGGCGGGGTTCTTGGGACACTCTCGTAACAAATGCTCCTTCCCACAATCGGGACAAAAGCCTTGAATTGTCACAGATTGGGTTTGTGTCGGTGCAGGTAGAGGGCAATCACGAATGTGATCTCCTTGACAACGACAGCATGGCCCTCTAGGAAATGGAGGTCTCATTGGCCTAGGTTGGGATCTCGAGTTGGGGTTTGCATACATGACATTTGCGTATTCTGGCTCCCAACTAGATTCACTCGGTTCTTCATAATAATATGACTCACCATGCTCTGGTGATTGCATGTTGTAGGCCTGGGGGCTCTCAACATGGGTGGAGTCAAAACTATGATCACTTGGATCACTTTCTGAAAGCGAGGATGTCACTGGCACTAAAGCTCTATTTATATTTTCTTTCGCAGCTACATACTTCACTGGAATCACATTGGTGGGGGTAGGGGGTTGCTGCGCTAGGACTAGTTGCGGTCTTTGTTGCCCTTGATAGGGTGGTTGATAGGTTTGCTGGGGCCTAGCATACATTTGTTGTGGTTAGGGTACTTTCCTGGTTGTGGATATGGCTGAGGATAATTTTGTCTAACAGCTTGTTTGTTATATGGGCAGTCTTATGCAGTGTGATTGGTGTATCGCCTTTCTATGGTGCAGTATTGGCTGTTAGGGTTCACTTGGGGTTGGGCCATGATAGGGCACACATTAGCCATATGGTCTCCTCCACAGGTATAGCATCGTTTTCCTGGGGCAAATCTAGGAATGTGCTTGCTAGAGACACCTAATTTCAAAGCTACCTTTTCTGCTAGATCCTCAATTGATGTGGATTGTGAGGAAATGAGGCTACTAGAACTATCTGAATCTTTATAGATTTTTGAGAGCTCTAATTCCTCCCCTAGATTATCCTCAATGTCTATGCACATGCGTACACATTCTTCTATGGATCTAGGGTCCTTCAAGTACACATATGATCTGAGTTTGGTACTTAACAATCCATCTAGAAATAAGGCTACTTGCTTGGCTGGAGTGGGTAACTCTGGAGTGGGGCATCTCTCTAGGTATTGCCTAAACCTTCTTCCTACGAGCCTCACTGTCTTCTGAGGTGTTTGCTTGAAGCTGTATATCAAGGAAGATGTGTTATGCCTAATGCCACTCTTGGAAAACTCAGTGATGAATGCTTCAAGCAGTTGATCTATACTTCTGTATTGATCTTGGTGAAGTGGTTGAAACCAAGTCAATGCAGTGTTCTTGAGTGTTAGGCCAAAAGCATTGTATTGAGTGAACAAGTCTTCCACTTGTTCAGCTCTCAGCACTTGCCTAAACTCAACTACATGGTCATATGGGTCTCCTGTGCCATCAAAGCAATTCTTCATGGACTTAACCAATTGTGTAGGCCGCAAGGTTCTAGCATGTTCTCTGGGCCTTGGTAAAGGGAATCTGTGATGATGTTCTTTTGCCTCGATTTGCATCTGCGAGCACACCCACACAGAGACATCGCGTTCATTTCCTCCCAGCCGCCGAGCTGCTCTTGAAGTCTCACATTCTCATGAGAATTAAGACTTCTCTCTTCTTAGTCACTTCTACCTTTCTCCAATTAGATGCCATGTGGCACAAGTGCCACCTCATCCAAGAGGATATACATCCATAATATGACATTTCCTTCCCCTTGAAAATATTTTCGTCCTCGAAAATATAAATGAAATGTCCGTAATGGTAGAAGAAAGTGCCCGGACTCCCCTGAACCCCATGCACTCTATGTACATGGTCATCTCTGTGTGTTGTTTCCCCGTATCCTTCCCCTTAAGAAGTCTCATATGAGATCATCTCAAGGATGGGAAACCGTCTGAGTGGTGCCTACTATCTGCCATGTACACTTCACCTGCATACTATCACTCCCATAACATACTACATCATCCAAATGACCTAAGTCCATATGATGTATCCTCTATGGAGTAATAATATGAAAAGAAAGTGTAAAGTGCCAAACTTATAAGCTTGACCGTATCATAGTGGAGATAATAAACCATAAAATCCTCTGAAGTATAGAACAAAGTCCCATAACAAGTGACTCCAAACCCATCTAAGACTAAATGATAGATTGCCCTTATACCACTCTAGGTCTTCCTAACCTTGAGTGTAATCACAAGTAGTAGTTTTGTCTAAACTACCTTGTGAACTATGCAAATCCATCATCTAACTCACGGTGGTAAAGTGCAATCTCTACATTTCACCAACCAAGAAGTCTGTGGTTTGGCATCCTTTACCATTGGACTACGTTCTATTGGAAGAGCATCTATTGGCACTAGTGCAAACTTTAATATTTCTCTTCCCTGTAGTTTGCCATATGAATGCAAAAGCATTCCCTTTTGAGATTCAGATAATCCCTAAGTACCTATGCTCCTAACTGATGTTTACTCATCATACTCATGATGTAACACCAACTAAGAGTTTGGTACCATAATAGGTTAGATATATCCCTATCTCCTGGAAACTCAAAAGAGAAGTATCATCAATCTACTCCCAGTCTAACTAATGTCAATAACTAGATCATCTCATCTAGTCAAAGATCCTCACTGGAAATAAACATAACTACTTCTCTCTAGAGTCTACAAGTGAGACTCAATCTAACCATCATGACTAACTGATCTCTCTCTTGTCTTTGATAGAAGAGTGCCACTTCTATCTAGACAACCTAAAAGTGAGAAAGTGAAACTCTCTCTCTCTCTCTCTCTATTCAATCTCTTCTAAGGAAAAGAGCTCTAGCAGTGGAACCTATTCCACTTTCCCTTTCCCTTTGAAAGAGATTCTGTTGAATCCATTTTCTCTACTCATCCATAGGTGAGAACATGCACATAAGTTCTCCATACTTTTCCTTCCAAAATAGTGGAGAATCATACTCCCATATGAAGGAAAAAATACATGGAAAAGTAGAGGAAATGAATTCCTTGTGAAATATAAACTAAGAGATGTTTTCTAAACACCTCTTCTCTCTAAAGGAAAACATACTCTATTCTTTCCCTATGAAGAAATTATGTTTTCCTTTCCTTCTTTCTCTCCCAAGGTATAGGAACTAAAGTGAGAGTACTGAACTAAAGTAAGATCCCTCATGGATCTCTGAGCTGATTCCCACTTTCTCCTTACCTTAAAAGAGAAACTCATGAATTTATTTAGTCCTCTCTTCCATAACTAATGCATAATCCCTCATCACATATTCCTATGAAGATGGAGAACAGATCTCCGTTAACTAATGAAGGTGTATGTAGTGAAGAGTGGAGAAAATAAATTCCTAATAAGGGCCAAAGCCCTCTACTAAAATGGTCAGCAATGATGTGACATGATACCGTAAACATATGTGTATCCATAGTGAAGAACTATCTCTGCCAACCATACTCTGTGCATGGATCTATACGATCCAATAACCTAATGGAATTATCCTTCCTGAAAGCACAACATGAGTATGTGATATCCATGGTGATAAAATCACCTACCACATTCTCTACTGGAAGAATAAATCTTCCCATACTGTGAAAGATAACTCCCAATCTTAAGGAGATGTCTACTAAGAGCTCTCCTCTGATCTAGTGAGACATGATGCCATGAATGATGAGTCCTTTTCTCCCTGGCCATAGAAGAAGAGTGCTCAAAGGGAAGTAGTTTCCACCGTCCCATACCAGTGAAAACTTCTTCCAATTCACGGTGTCATACCTACACTAAACCGAACATCTATTCCATATAATGGAATATATAGGTGGACTCCAATGAATCCCATATACTAAAATCATATCAGTGGATTGAAATGAGTCCCATGTCCTTGAACTAGTTAGTTTGGTTCTAGTCAACAATGTGACAATGGATATCCCTTTTGTTCCAAACCAACTTGTTCCTAGGTACCAAGATTAAGCCTAGGTACCTCTCTATAGATCCCAAGGTACATATGTATGTATTGGGTACCCCAACTATTCCTGACTAAGGGATCTATGCTCTATACCATAGAGCTAGTGTCATGCCTATGACCTTCCTAATCATCACTCGAATCACATAAGCATCCGTCGATGCTATCTTATGAAACCCATCTTTATGATCCCATCCATTTGGTTTCCTTAGTAGTGTAGCAAAAATGCTTCACTACTTGGTCAAGTGATGTGCATGAGTGAAACTAGTCACTCTTTGGGTATTGATCATGATACCCCATAGTCTCCTAATTCTACTGTGAGACTCTTGTGAAGATAAATAATTCTTGACTAACTTGGAGATTATCATAAATGTATCTCCCGTGTCTGTATGCAACTTCCTAAAACCTATAGGATTGCTTGTGCACTTTACTAATGATGAAGGTGTAGCTCCTTCCGTTAGCAATCCTATGGTCTAAATCCATAAGGATTATGTATAGGGATCCTGCTACTACCGAAGTTGCCTTATATATAATACTCTGATGGTCCTAAGTCCATCAAATACATGCTTATAAGCATGTCTAAAACTTATTGATGTTTGCAGAAATGGCATGTTACGATGCCATAACATTCTTACCTAAAAGCAAGTGCGTATATAACGCCATGCGGTAGGAAAAATTTCGACAGCATTTCCCCAGGAAATGGAATCCCCAAAAAATTTAAACCATAACTCAGTGGCACTCAGGCCACCCAAAAACATAGGGCTTGACAGGCCCATGGCATGCACGCCATAAACTTATATATGGATTCCATGACCTGCAAAAACACAAAAGTATTTGCTAGCAACCATTCCCGGTGTTGCATAGCCATATGGTTTCTGTAATCTTCTTTCCTGCAAACAATCAAAAAGTATACTTCCTGCATGTTGATCCATACTTTTAAGAGCTTAAACCATGATCAACACTTGATGTATGCAATCCCATTCATGCATGTAGATACAGAACATGCCATAACATAAATAAAATGCCAAAAAGCATAAAATATACGTCCCTGAGTATTCTGATTTTGGAATTGCATGCATCCAATCGCTCTCGATAAGCTTCGAGACCTCTGCACCTTCCTCCTCAGGTCCTAACATACACTTTGAAGTGTCCGAAAATATCGGAGCACTCCTCAAAACATAAAGCATGGTCAGGTGATTACAAAAATAATGCAAATTTAGCTCAAAAATGCATTAGTAATCCTTCTGTAGACCTGCCAAAACCACTTTAGGACCTGCAAATGTTCATAAACTGAAATATAAAGCATGTGCAAATAGGTCGAAGTGAAATTACTCAAATCGCCTTTCCGGTTTGAAAGATATGGCTCCCGTAAGGTAATCGCCAAAATCTGTTCAGACTTTGCAGACCTGCAAAAATTTTTACTTTCCAAAATTTTTTCTCATAAACTAAAAGTAGACCTTGTGCTCTTCGAAACGAGCCATAGCACGTCCAATTTGGAGTTTCCTAGCCCAAGATATGGCCATTCCAAGTGGGACATGCCAAACTAGTGGACTGTTGGAGGGGCTGGAAAAAGTGTAAAAATGTGATTTTTGGGGTGCCCAAAAGCATTCTTTCATCATACAAATCCTAAAATTCTCTCCATAATCTTAGAGAGTGGTATATGAAGATGCCTAGGCCTAGTTTCACCTTTCCAAATCCTCCCTTCGAGCATGCTAATTCGCTCCCCAAAAGAGGCCTAAATCAAGATTTTGCTTTTATGCAAAAACTTAAATGGGAGCTCTTAGCAAGCTTCTAATCCACTTTAAATGTGGATTTCTCTTGGATTATATACAATAATCCATGGGAAGCCTCTAAATGATCTTTTTCTTACTCCAAGAAGTGGAGTTTGGCAAAAGATTAATTTCTGAAATTTTCCAAAAAATGCGGGAAGGGGGTCTTTGAGGAAGTAAAATTCCTCCTTCACTTATCATTTTGATGAATCTAATGATTCGCCTAAGAATTCCATACACCATATTCTCAGTATATATACTTTTTCCCATCCATCCATATTTATCGCACCTCTTTTTCCCTCTTCAAAAATGGGAATTTCCCAAATTTAGGTGCTGAATTTTTTATCAGACTGTGATGGAAGGGGGTTTTGTGGAGCTTCAAACTCCCATCAAACTGAGGTATTTTATGGATTTCTTGATTGTATATGGAAGTCAATACACTAAACTATAAGTGTACATGGTTTTTTCCATAAATCTATGAAAAATACCTTCTCTTTTCCCCTTCCCGAAATGGCTATTTATCCAAAATAGCTCCTGAAACTTGTATAAAAATCATAGAACTAGGCTACTTTGGAGGTGCCAAAAACTTAATCTTTGGTGTATTTTGAGGGAATCCTTAACTATAGGTGAGAGTACATGTCTCATACTCTCCGTACATATGATTTCCCTCCAAAATCTTGGCCCCCTAATGCTTCGTTATCATTCTCAAAAATAGAAATTCTTACAGAAATTTCAAAGCATTCAAACCTGGAGAGTGAGCTTATAACTCCTTGCTAATTCACGTAGAGGGAGGTATCACTTTTGATTGCTCCTTGTTGCTTTGATGATCTTCTCATCCTTCTCACATCCACCTCAATGCATGAAAATAGATATGGCCATGCTCTTGGGAAGCTTGAATCATCTTGAATTGTCTTCAATTCCGCTTTCACATCATTGAAGATGTCGATTGAATCCTCAGCCAATATAATCTTCATAGCTCATGTCCGCAAACCTTGAGGCAGTACTCCCACGGAAAATGATTTTGCGTTCCCAACCTGGTGGAGGAGCTGGAATATTTGGAAGGTCGATAGCCCAGATGTGGCTGCCATCCTGTGTTACATCTGATGGGTCATTACAATTCACACCTGGCCTCCAACTACCTACAGTGCTGCAAAAGAAAGGCTTTTCCAACAGTGATTGGCGTATTTCTTGATACTGCCTCCTCGTAGGAATCAACCTCCACTTTAGGCATGAAGCACATTGGACTGTAAACTCTCGTACCTCTGATACCCCTCTAGGATTATTACAGTTCAGTGACTTCTTGTTATTATCTGTATCGAAAGACAACTTCATAGTTTCATTTGACGAAATCGGATTACGAGAGTCTTCATTGCGGTTTCCATCAGTTAGTATTGGAATTGTCGTCTCCGATAATACTCCATGCCTGGTTGGTAAGGAAGAATGAGCATACAACGAATGGAGTTGGCGACGTGGATAGATCATCTCCTTGCTCTCCATGAGGTCACGGGTTCAATACCTGTGCCTCCCATGTGCATGCGTAGAAGCTGCACTTCCATACATATGCTCACATGGAAACGTTGTGGATCGAAAATCGCTCTGATACCAGTGTGATGATGTTCTTTTGCCTCGATTTGCATCTGCGAGCACACCCACACAGAGACATCGCGTTCATTTCCTCCCAGCCGCCGAGCTGCTCTTGAAGTCTCACATTCTCATGAGAATTAAGACTTCTCTCTTCTTAGTCACTTCTACCTTTCTCCAATTAGATGCCATGTGGCACAAGTGCCACCTCATCCAAGAGGATATACATCCATAATATGACAGAATCCGTCTGTATTTCTTGTATTTCTTGGATCTCTATGTCTCTCCCTAGTCTCTGTCCTCGTTCTCTCTCTTCCAAGTGGATTAGCAAAACTCATCTCGGGTCTATCTCTACTCCTCTCTCTTTGTGTTCCATGAGCCTGAGATGTTCTAGCTCCTGGGTGACCATGAGACACAGTGGATCGAGGTTGGGAAAAACAAAGTCAACCTTCCACGTGTATGCGTGTCTTCCATGCTCTGAAACCACAAAGATCCTCTCTGAAGCGTCATCTAAGTAGGTCACTTTGCCTGGGATATCAAGATCTTTGAATTCATAAATGGTAAGAGCTCCTACCTCATTAGGCTTCTCAGGCTTGTACCTCCAAAAAGCCTCATCCGTCTCTCGATTCAAGAGCAAATCTATGTTCCTATTATCCTAGGGAACCCACTCTGGCATGATTATTCTCGTTAGAACCGACTTGCCTCGAGGGGTTTTTGGCTCCTTTCCTAGGTTCCTTTTCTCTATGTCACCTAATTCAGGTTCAGAGATTATGTTGCGAAACTCATCCGTCCTTTCAGGTTGGTTGGTGACCACATACATTGTTCCTTCTTTATCCATGTAGGAACCATTTTCGAACTTGACTACAGGGTGTTCTAATCCAATGGGTTGATCCGGGTTTTTAATTAGGACAACAGATCTTCTTAGGCCATCCTCATAGATGCGTGCACCTAAGCGGTTGGTCTTGATGTATTCCAATTGAGTTTTGTAGGGACCCTCAGGTCTTTCTAGGTATGCCACTCCTGAGCTACCTACAGGTATTTCCATGTTATAAGACATCTCAGAGTCACTAGTTTCTGAGTCTAGAGCGTAGGGGTAATCACTCAATTGTTGGGCCCAAGATCTGGCTGTATGGTTGACGCTAGCCTCGGATGATCTAACACTTTGACACTCTCTCCCTAGGTGTCTATCCAGTCTCAAGTTCATATGCCCTTTGTACGTTGCTGGTTCCTTGATACCAATCACTTGTTCCTTTTAAGTTCCTTTGGATGTGTTTTCTTGTCTTTAATTTAGCATCGTCAGGAGCACTTAAGTGTGTCGTACTTGATGTTCTTCGTCCACTTATTTTAAGTTCTTTTCCTTTAAGTTGTCCCTTGACTGCAATTTAACCTATGCTTCGACTTGAGAAATTAGAGGCTCTTAGAACTTGAGTATTCCTATCGTATCCCTAGTCAATTTGAACCACTACTCGCACTTAGCCTATGCTAAGAATGGACTGAGAGGGTTAAGAGATGTTCCAACCTCAAGTCACTTCTCCCTGCTATGCTCAACTGCCCAAGAAGCGTGTTCCCAAGCTTGTACACAATGGCACTTGCTTTGCTGTCTCCAAAAGCTCTTAATGATCCTGTAAAAATTCCAAGTCTAGCTCCACTTTTCACCCTCAATTGACAGACAATTTAGTTCAGACACTTTTAATGACCCCCCCTTTTTTTTCCCTTTTCTATTGCCAGAAATTTTCTCTAGAGCTCCCTTGGTGTACCTACCCCAAAGAGGGTTAACTTAAAATTACCCTATCTGAAAATCAATGCCAGGAGCTTTCTGACAAGCCCTAGAGCTCAAAAAATGGATTTCATATGAAAAAGTTATGACCGTTCAGGGTTTGGGGGGTTAAACTGACAAATAGATCCTTTCAGAAGTTTAGTGCATTTTTCTAAGGCCTTTTGTGAGTGTGGGAGTAATTGAGTATGCAAATATGCCCAAATTTTAGCCTAAATTTTCAAAAATTTACCCCTCTATTTTTTGCCGAAAATGCCTGTCTATCGCGATAAACGGTGTCTGTCGCGATAGACACTGACTGTCGCGTGGGCTTGTCTGTCGCGATAGACGGGTGTTTGTCACGATAGACGGGTGTCTGTTGCGATAGACGGGTGTCTGTCGCGATAGACAGGTGTCTGTCGTGATAGACGGGTGTCTGTCGCGATAAACACTGTCTATCGTCTATCGTGGGCTTTGTCTATCGCGATAGATGGTGTTTGTCGTGATAGACTGAGTCTGTCGTGGATTTTGGTCTATCGCGATAGACGGGTGCCTGTCGCGATAGACGGTGTCTGTCGTCTGTCGTGGGCTCTGTCTGTCGCGATAGACGGTGTCTGTCGCGATAGACTGAGTCTATCGTGGATTTTGGTCTGTCGCGATAGACGGGTGTCTGTCGGGATAGATGGTGTCTGTCGTCTGTCGTGGGCTCTGTCTGTCGCGATAGACGGTGTCTGTCGCGATAGACTGAGTTTGTCGTGGATTTTGGTCTGTCGCGATAGACGGGTATCTGTCGCGATAGACGGTGTCTGTCGTGTGTCGTGGGCTCTGTCTGTCGCGATAGACGGTGTCTGTCGTGATAGACTGAGTCTGTTGTGGATTTTGGTCTGTCGGGATAGACACGGTGTCTGTCATGATAGACTGTGTTGATCGCGATAGACTGTGTCTGTCGCGATAGACTGAAAAAACGCAATTTTTTTAGAAACTTCTGGTGATTTGGAGTGCTATAATGGTGTGGGTTATCGTGCCAAGCATGCATTCAAAAAATATTAAGTTTTTCTGTTTGTCGCGATAGATAGAGGTTGTCGTCTCGGGACCTGCGCAGAGTCTGTCGTACCTGCGTAAGCTGCTGGAGATGGTGGTACAGCTAGTTCCTGTAGCAAAATCTCAAAAAACACACAAAAATAGATAGCATGCAAGCTCTCTCTCGCTCTCTCTCACAAATGAAATGAGGAAAATGAGGTGGGGAGTGGAATATGACCAAAAACTAAAATTTTTGTGAAGATGGAGATGGAGGTGGGAGATGGTGAGGATGATGATGGTGATGATAGTGATGCAAAAAACTAGAAAAATAAGGAGAAGAAAGGATATTACCTATGACTCCAATGTCTCAACTCTACGTCTTACCATCACACGCTCGTCCTCGAAGCTCTCCCCGACAACGGCGCCAAATTTGGTGTCACTCTAGCACAATGGTGAGTACCAACGTGAGGAGATCCACCTCATAATTGTCAATCCGTGGAGACGTGAGGACTAGTATGAAGACTATGAGCAAGTGATGGCACAAGTGTGTGAGTGAGAAGCACACAAACATGCACACACATACACACACACGCGCACACAAGGCAAGAACAAGGAGAGGAACAATGGAGTTCTTTGCACTGGTCAAAAAGTCTCTTACATAAGCTCAACTCACAAAAAATCTATCTCAAAAATGAGCTCTCTAGCTCTTTTTATAGTTTTCTCACTAGCTTTGGCCTTGTCCAGACCTAGTGTCCGGCCTAGTTAAAAATTAGGTTCTAGAGCCTATTTGAGGGCTCAAACGGAGTCTAAAAATTATGAAAATTGGTATGTAGTTAATTCTAATACTCCTCAAGCTCGAGGACTCCTCAACTTGAACAAAATGGAGTCTATTCTACCAAAAACGGAATTTACAATGTTTGTGTAGTGATTAAAATCACTTGAGTTGGAAATTGTTTATGAAAAAAAATGATTGGGCCTTGTTGCCGTATTGTGCATGACTGCTCCGTTGTGCTGGTATGCTCTTCATCTGACTTTTATGCCAACATGTTGCTTTAATGCACCTACATGTGCTAATTGCAACCAATTCGCGTGTTCTGATTCATCTACACAACAAGCAAGAATCGTTTGATTATCATGTTTATATATACTTCCTACTATTATTTGATATCTTTGTGACTTGCTAATCTCTCCTTCCTTGATCCTTATCTTAGGATTCTTGGGTCCATATGTGAGAATAAGGACAATAGGCTTAGCCCATTCTAGTACTATCTCAAGGTTAAACAAATATGCATCGGGTAATTCATCCGCTATTCCTTGAGGAGCTTCTCCTGTGGTTAATCTTGAGAGGTGATTAGCTCTGAGATGGGTTTTCCGTTTCCTGACTACCACCTCAAAGTCATACTCCATGAGTAATAGAAACCAACATATCAATCATCCTGTGTTACAATGCTTATTGACTAAGTACAATAACGCTTGATGATCTGTAAAGAATTTGAACTTGTTTGCCAACAAAGAATGCTTGATTTTCTTTACTGCATAGATCATTCCTAACCCTTCTCATTCTGTAGTGGTATAATTTCTTTCTACTGCGTTCAACTGTCTGCTTGTGTATGCTATGGGGAGATCTATATCACCTTCATTCGTGGGTTGTGCTAAGACACATCCTATGGCATAGTTGGATGCATCCACATGTACATGGAATGGCTTGCTCCAATTTGGGGTTGTCAATATAGGTGTTGAGCACAAACATCGTTTAAGTGCATTGAATTCTCACACTCATCTGTCCATTCAAACTTGGTCAAAAGAGAGTACAATGGCTTGGCTATGATTGCATACATATGTACGAATCGTCTATAATAACCACAATGACCCATAGATATCTGTACCTCTTTTATGTTATTTGGCCTAGGTAGATCAGCAATTACTTTCACTTTTTCTTCATTCGTAGAGATTCCATTCTTTGACACAATGTGTCCTAGAATTTTGCCTTGTTTGACCATGAAAACACATTTTTTTGGGTTCAAACAAACCTGATATTCTTGACATTTATCAAATACTTGCCTTAGTTATGGGATACGAGTCTGCATCTTATTCGAATGAGCACATATGTCATCGACATAAACTTCCAAATTCTTGTGCAAGAATTCCTTGAAAACGTGACACATGAGTCGTTGGAAAGTAGCGGGTGCATTTGTCAGCCCGAATGGCATCACACGAAATGCAAAAATGCCCCATTCTGTGGCAAAAGCTGTCTTGTGTTGATCTTCTGGAGCAATGGCTACTTGATTATAGCCTGAGAAACAATCAAGAAAGCTATAAACTTCCTTGCCTGCAACTCTTTCCAATAAATGTTCCGTGATAGGAAGAGGATAATTGTCTCTAATCGTAGCAGCATTAACTTTTTTAAGGTTAATACACACACACAATTTTCCATTCTTCTTGGGCACGACCACAATGGGGGATACCCGTTCAGTATGCCCAATTTCGTAAATGAATCCTGCTTCTATCAGATGATCTATTTCTTCTTTAATCTTCGCAACGTAGTTATCATTGTACGCGTACGGTTTTTGTTTCATCGGTTTTGCATCTGGAGTCATAGGGATTCTATGGGAGCATATATGCGGGTCTACTCCTTTCAAGTCTTCGTAACTCCAAGCGAACACATTTCGATATTCACGTAGTAGGACAATAAGCTCTTCTTCTTCTTCATTTGTCAAATCATGCCCAATGTATGTACACTTTTCTTCTTCTCCTTCTATGGTGACTATGATTTTTTTGGTTTTCTCTCGGTTATCATATACTTCTCCAACATCAGCTTTTCTTTTAGGCATTCGTACCATGATTCGTCTATCTTCTATTTCATACTTTTTGAAGTTTTCTGGAACCTCAAACAAAGAATCTTCTTCCTCTGACATGGTTTCTTCCTTCTTTCTTTTCTTACCTTCACTTTTGGCAGTCACTTCTGTGGTTAACCTCACATCATTTGTAAGCTCTCCATGTCTCTGAGGGTGAGTTTCTACTTCGTAGAAGTATTCTTCATCTGATGCAAAGGGTGGATCCATAATAATTGACTCTAGATCGGAATTGCTTGCATCCTCAAATGCATTAGTGCTAGGTTTGCATTCTTCAATAATGAAATCACACATGATTGGCTCTATTGTGAAGATTGAAATGTCATAGCCATCCTCGTCACAGTGGGGTGTCCATTGTTCTTCATTGATGGCTACATCCATTGTTGCTAAAATTTCTGCCCAACCATGAGGCTCGAATTCCTCGTTTGGAAATACTATAGGTGCGTAAGCTGGGTCTTGAAGGGTTCGTGGATGTTGTTCTGAACCTAAGGTCGTGGCTTCTAACCGTTCTTCCTCTTGTTTAGCTACTTTACACATCCATAGATGAGTGTCCGCGTGCAATCATGAGGGATCTGATTCCAATGAGTGTATCAATTCTGTTTCTTCTTGTGTCTTATGGATGGTGTTCCATTGTATTGGGGGTATGTCTCAATGAGAATAGTCTTTAAGATTGACTTTAGTAGTCACTCCTAAATGTTGCAAGTACAAAGAATTAGTTCCCCAATCTTGTACGATTTGCAACTGACGCATGAATAGTCGCCCTAAAATCATCTCGTAAGCATGATTTTTCCCAAAATCACAAATGGCAAAAGTATGTTCAAACTCCACACCACAAGTGGTGAGAGATATGCCTTCTAGTAAGCCCAATGGTTTTTCTATATGTCCGTCGGCCATTTGTAGCTTCATCTTGGTAGGTCTTAATGTTGGCGTACCCCAACGTTTCCATGAAGCGGTGGTAGCGATGGCTACTCCGGCTCCTGAATCTAAGATGGCTTTGGTGGTGTAGCCCTGATGGGTTATTGGAAGATAAGTGTTACGTTCCTCTCCTTCGCTTACATCTCCGATTCTTTCTACGGGTATCTCTGGTACTTTCTTGTGTGATCCTGTCTGTGAGGGAGCAATAGCAAGCTCAGGGAATTGATTTGCTACGTGCTTCCACAATTTTGGTTTAATCTTTAACAACTCCTCTAGAGTGAGGTGACATTGTACTTGGGCATTCTTGATCACTTCCGTGTTCCTAGGGATTACTGATTCTTCATTCCTCACTATTATCGTGGTTGCTCTCATGCTAATAGACTTGGCTTCCCAAGGTCCTCTGAACTGAGGTAATTCTTGCAAAGAGTTAAATTCAAAATGTGTGTGTTCAGTCAGTTGTTCTTCCTCTACCTCATCGTAGATAGAGGGTATGTCTTGGGGAAATTTCTCTTGCAAGTCATCTATTTCTTGAATAGGAGAATGGGTTCCTTGTTCTTTTCTCCACTTCTCTTCTTGGATTTCTCTTAGAAATTCATGTGAATATTTATGTATGGAAGACATGTTGTCTTCAATTTCTGTATTTGGTACTTGAGACATGGATGGTGCATTCCTTTCTTGGGTCTCTAAGGCAATAGGGTTCCTATGCAGATTCTTTTTCTCATTGCTATCAATCAAGTATTCTAACCTCTCCAATAGTCCTTGAAAGTGTAACTCAGGTTTTGCCATATTATTCCAATTAAGATAATGCAAGGCTTCAAGTATATTTTGTGCTAATTCTACCATCTTCATACAAAGTTTAGTTCTCTCAATTTCTAAATCGGCTCGTGGGTAATTCTTACTCATTTCAGCTATCTGGGGTCCTTCCTTAAGTCTCGCTTGATATGCACGAAACATCATCTCCAAATTTTCTGGTATGGGTTCTGCTAACACTAATCTTGATCTCTGAGCTATATTCTCCTGATTAGATTCTTGAGAAGTCAATTCTAGGATTTTGGCTCTAGATTCCTTTAGACTTCCTTCCAACTCAATTATCGTTTTACTCCATTTTCTCTTGATTCTTTCTCTGGAATCTTTCCATGATTTCGTCTTCTTATTACTAGACTCTCCAACTTCGCTAGTTTCGGCTATTTTCTCAGGATTAAGCTGTTGATTCCTTAAGAGCGCCTGGGCTCTTGTTATAGCTTGGATAGGCACATATGTAGGGTTGGATCCATCTGCGTTGTGCACAATACCTATCACATTGATCAGTGTCACTTTTGAAGCATTCATAGGGTTCTTGGGACAATCTTTGATGATATGCTCTTTATCACACTCGACACAAAAGCCTTGTATGTTATAGTATTGTGATTGTTCTATTATCAGAGGATGTGGACAATCCTTTATGAAATGATCTCCTTGGCACGTAAAGCATGGTCCTCTAGGGCCCTGTGGTCTTGGTTGTCTTAACTGGGGTTGTGGGTTAGGGTTGGTATACATCACGTTAGCATAATCGGGCTCCCAACGGGGTTCCAATGGTGGACTATCATACTGATATGTTTCCACATGTTCTAGTGACTCTGTGTAATATGCGGGTGGACTATCTACATGAGAAGAGTCAAAACTATTAGAGTTCGGGTCACTTTCTGTGATTCGGGGTGAAGAAGGCACTAAAGCCCTATTGAGACTCTCTTCTGCAATAGCATATTTGACTAGGATGACATTGGCTGGTGGGGGTGGTTGCTGAGCTAAAACAGGTTGAGGTCTCTGTTGAGCCTGATAAGGATAGTTCTGTGGAGGTCTATAGTAATGCGGCTGAGCATTATATTGAACTTGATACCTACCTGGCTGCGGGTCTGTGGTACTACTTGTTTGTTATACGGGCAGTCCTGAGCCATGTGATTCGTGTATCTCCTCTCAATCGTACAGTATTAGCCACTAGGGTTGGCTTGTGTTTGTGTTGCATTGGGACACACATTTGCCATATGATCTCCACCACAGGTGTAACAATGCTTGTTTGTTGTTAACCTAGGCATCTGTTTACTAGAAACTCCTAGTTTCTGGGCCATTTTTCTGCTAGGTCTTCTATTGAGCTAGACAGTTTTGAGGATGCTAGAGATGAACAATCTGAGTCCTTATAGACCTTTGAGAGTTCCAACTCATCTCCAAGGTTGTCCTCAATGTCTATACAAATTCTTACACATTGGTCTAGCGTTCTAGGTTCCTTCAAGTATACATAGGAGCGTAGTTTATAGCTCAAGAGGCCATCTAAAAACAATGACACTTGCTTGGCCTGTGAGGGTAACTCTTGCATCGGGCATCTCTCAACATATTGTCTAAACCTACATCTTGCAAGTCTAACTATTTCCTGAGGGGTCTGTTCGAAACTATGAATCAACAAAGACGTATCATGTCTGATTCCACTCTTAGAGAATTCTGTGATGAATGACTCTAACAAAGTGATGGATATCTCTAAACTGCCTTTGTTGCAATGGTTGGAACCAAGTTAACGTGGTGTTCTTTAACGTTAGTCCAAAACCATTATATTGCGTGAACACGTCTTCTACTTGCTTTGCTCATAGCACTTGCTTAAACTTTGCAACATGGTCATAGGGATCTCCTATCCCATCGAAGTAATTTTTCATTGACTTTACTAATTGAGTGGGTCTCAATATTCTTGGGTGTTCGCATGGTCTAGGTAGAGGAAAATCATCTCTACCACCTAGTATTCTAGGTTCCCTTTGTCTTTCCACTCTCTCGGTGTCTATTGTTGGTCTATCTCTCCCTATGGGATGAGTGAAACTTACTTCTGGTCTCTCTTTGTTCTTCTCTCTTTGATTACCATGGGCTGAGGATGTTCCCGCACCCTGATGGCTCATGTTTACGTTTGTTCGAGATGGAGGGAAGACACTCACTTCTCCATGTGTAGGTATTTCTCGCATGGTCTGGTACTACAAATACTTGTTTTGATGTTTCATCTAGGTATACAACCTTTCCAGGAGTATCTGGGTCCTTGAATTCGTAAATCATGATGGAGCCTACCTCACTAGGTTGTTCCATTCTATACCTCCAAAATGCTTTGTCAGTTTCCTTATTCACGAATAATTCTATGCGTCTGTTGTCCTCAGGGATCCACTCTGGGATTAGTACTCTTGTTAGTATAGATTTCCCTCTAGGTGTCTTGGGTTCTTCTCCTACTGGTTCTTTTCCTTGGGTTCTCACTTTCGTATTTGGCTGAACTACACCAAACTCATTGGTATGATTTGGCTGAGTACTTATGATGTACATCGTTCCTTCTTTGTCTATATATGCATCTCTCTCAAATTTCACCACTAGACTTTCCAATCCAATGGGTTGATTAGGGTTGTGCATTTGCACCACTTGTCTTTGCAAACCATCCTCATAGATGCGAGCACCTAAGCGGTTGGTTTGGACAAATTCTAATTGAGTTCTATAGGGTCCTTCGGGTCTTTCCAGATATGCTATGTTTAACCCTCCTTCTGGTCTTTCTGTGCTAAAAGACATTTCCGATTGACTAGTATCTGAGCTCAACTCGTAAGGATAGCTATTCAATTGTTGTGCCCACGAACGTGCAGTTGTTCCTACACTTGCTTCTGATGATCTAAGGCTTCGTCAGTCTGACTTACCTATATGCTTGCCCGATCTAAGGTTCATGAATTTACTTCTTGGCACTCTTTGATCATCAATGGTTCTTTGTTCTTAATTGCTTGTTTCTTTTTAAATTCCTTTTAAGTCCTTGTCTTGTTTTACTTTAAGCGTCAGGAATCAACTTTCCATTGTACTTTTGAGTTCTTGTTCTGTCAGACTTAAGTTCTTTCCTTTATGTTTTTGTATCGCACACCTTTATGTTAGTCTTGGACTTGAAAAATTAAGTCTCTTGAACTTGATGCATTCCTATCATCATTCTAATTTAATACACAACGCTAATCATTTAGCCTAAGCTAGTAATTGACTGAGGGGATTGAGTACTCTTCCAACTTCAAGTCAGCTCCTTTGATTGCTCTATTGCCCAAGAAGTCGCACTTCCCAAGCCTTGCGTTCCAAACTACGTTTCTTTGATTGCCCTTGATTGCCCTTGCTAGACCTGTAAAAATCCAATATTTAGACCAATTTTTAAATGGATGCTTAAGCACTTTGATATATACACCTTTGTAAGTCCCTTTTTCCTTGGCCCAAAATTCTTAATTCCCCCTAGCTTTTCTAGTCCCAACAATGGTCAACCTCAAATTATCCTCTCTAAAAATCAATGTGTTCTTTTTTGAAAAAAATAGTTGAGTTCACGTAGTACTCGTAAAGAGATTTCTAATGAGCTATAAAGCTCAAAAAACGGACTTCGGATGAAAAAGATATGAGCATTCAGGCCCTCAGGGGTAAAAGTTAACAATTATGTTTTCCTTCAAATATGAGCTAAAGGGTTTCTAATGAGCTTAGTCACCCAAAAAAAATCTCAAAATGGCCTCAATTTTGCCCAAAAAATGAAACCCTACTTTTTGCATTTGGGGTGGACAATCGCGATGGTCTGGGACAATCACGATGGTCTGAGACCATTGTGATGGCTCAGGTGAACCATCGCGATGGTGTGGTACGATCGCGATGGTCCGAGGGTGCGAGGCATCACGATGTTCTAAGTAAAGCGTCACGATGGTCAAAAGTCAACAATCATGATGGTCTAATCGACGAACAATCACGATGGCATTGGTCAACGGTCAATGCAATCGTCGCGATGGTGTGAGCCCGTCGCGATGGTCACCGGGCGTGATGGCTTGAGCCAATTGTGATGGTCCAACTTCGAGGCGTCACGATGGTGTACCTAGTATCGTCGCGATGGTCTGGCTTGACACATGGCAGATGATCGTCGTGATGGCGTGGGTCAATCACGATGGCGTGGGATTGACAGGATCGTCGCGATGGTCAGGGACCGTTGCGATGGCTCAAGTGAACCGTCGCGATGGTGTGAGACCGTCGCGATGGTCCAGCCGAGCCGTCGCAATGGCATGAGCCAATTGCGATGGTGTGACACAATCGTGATGGCGTGAGCCCATTGCAATGGTCCACCAAAATGCAAATTTTTGAAATGCATTTGTGGATTCGTGTATGCGCTAATGTCGCCTTCCTCGTGGTGTGGTCGCTTACCAAAAATGCAAAACTTGGCAGAGCATCGCGATGGTCTGACACACACGGGAGATTCTGATAGAAAGTGGATTTTTTACCTTTTGGAAGATTTCCTGCTTCTCTGGAGCCTGTACCTGCAAGAAAACTCAAAAACACACATGCACATGCAAGCACAAAAGCTCTCTCTCTCTCTCTCATGCACCAATGAGGGAAAATGAGGAGAATGGGTGGATATGGTGAATTTTCTGATTTTTTTGGAGTGGAAGGAGATGATGCGATGGTGAATAAGGAGTGTAGAGGAGATGAAAAACACTAAAAACTAATTAAAAACAACAACAAAAACTGAAATTTTTACCTTCGAATACCACTTCTTGCTATACTCTTACCATCACACATTCGTCCTAGACTCAATCCCTAGCAACGGCGCCAAATTCGGTGTTGCTCTAGCACAATGGTAAGTACCATGTTAAGAAGCTCCACCTCCTTAATGTCAATCCGCGGAAGAGATAGAGTGATATGAAGATCGTGAATGTGACATGTAGTGAGAGTGATGGTGAGAAGCATAGAGATGCACACACACACATATGTAAGAGACAAGCAAGACACAATGGAAGGTAGGAAAATAGACTCTATTACTCAAGATCTCAATTACAAGCTCAAAATAGCTCTAAGCTCACACTAACCATGTTGCTCTAGCACAATGGTGAGAACCACGTTAAGAAGCTCCACCTCCTTAAGGTCAATCCGCGGAAGAGATAGGAGTGATATGAAGATCGTGAATGTGAGATGAAGTGAGAGTGAAGGTGAGAAGCATAGAGATGCACACACACATACACACACACTACGAAGAGACAAGCAAGACATAATGGAAGGTGAGAAATCAACTATATTGCTCAAGAACACTCTTACAAGCTCAAAATAGCTCTAAGCTCTTCTCTACTCAAACAAGCTAACCTCAAAAATGAGCTCTCTAGCTCTTTTTATAGATTCTAGACTAGTTTTGACCCGTTTCACATCTAGTGATCGGCATAGTTAAAAAATAGGTCCTATGCACTATTTGAGAGGGTAAACGGTGTCTAAAAATAACCAAAATTGATACGCTCATTCTACCTAAGCTCCTCAAGCTCAAAGACTCCTCAGCTTGCACAAAATGGAGCAAGAAATTAAGAAAAGGGTTTTTCTATATTACATATGTTACAATAGTGATAAAAATCACTGTTGGAGATTTTTGACAAGTATTTTAAAACATAATTCTTTGAAAAAATTGATTCGACTGACTCCCTACTCTGCCTTTACATGCTTCTGCGTCTTCTATGCCTCTAGCTACTGCTACTGCCAACACCCCCCTCCCTCTCGCTTCTGTCGTCCTCGACAGAACCTTGTTGTGCGGTCTGTCGGATGTAGTTCTGTAGGAGGTCTTGAGCGAGGGTGTGTTCTGATATCCGAATGCCTCTGGCCAAATCTGCCTCGAGTTTCTCCCAATCAATTGGTTGCGGTTCATCGGGTGGTGGGAGTCGATAATGTGTGGAATATACCATCTGTTCACAGGCGAATAATTGCAAGAGGTGTGTAGGCCTGCTGATGAACACTTCCAAATGGTATTCCCAGAAACCGGTTGTGAACATCTCTTCGAAAGTCTGCTTGTAGCACGCCGGTAAATATTTAATTCTGCAATGTCAGGCATAACACACCCGTAGCAATGGCGTTGTACTCATATCGTATGCAAGATCTAGATTGCCATGCTCCAAGCCCGGGGTGTTTACATGAGGTGCCTTTACATGACGGAAGACTTTGAAAACCATTTGCATCATGTCAAAGATTTTGACAGTCATGTGCGCTGCTATATCGTCCATGTGTTTCAAGCCAGGGAGCCAGTGACGAATCATGGCCATCATGTATCCCACTGTTGGTAGTTCTATGGGTGGCTTGAAATATGGGTAATTTAACCAATCCTGGCACTGCTTGTTGTTCTGTACTTTAATAGCAAATGCTGTCCAGGAGCGACGACGTGGCACTGGTCCCCAACATGGGTTGTATTTTAAATGTAAAGGTGCCTTAACCCAAGTACTCATCATCTCATGATATTCTTGTAAAAGATCTTTACGCCACTCTGGTTGATAAATCTTGCCTTGCTACGCATCCAGTGGCAAATCATCAGGCTCAAACTAAGTAGCATGAGATGGTTTCTTGCCTGTTTCTTTCTCTATGGCCAACTGATACTCGGCCATTAGCATAAAATACGGTTTGTACTGTAGCTCATGCCCTGATATGTATCTGCGAGGGGCCAAGTGAGCAAAGTAGGGCGACTGTAAAATTCTTTCCTCAATCATTGCCATTGCGTGCAGCTGCGCCTCTACTCATGCTGAGTGGGTGGTTCCAAGCTCTTCAACTGCCTTCATCCATGCGGGGGTTGGAAGCTCATAAGTCATCTGGCCTTCAGCCGTGACTCGTCCACCTGGGATGGGTTGTGGCTCGTAGGCTTCTTCAAAGGTTTCCTCCATCGGAATGGTCACATTTTCTTCATCGGCTGGGAGCTCTGGTGGGGAATCTGGCCGTGGTGGTGCTTCATATATAGCTATCCGCGATTCAAGAGTGGATACCTGGGCCCGTAATGCGTTGAGTTTCTTTAAGATGTCAGGAGAAGGGTCTGCAGGAGCTGGTAATCCTTGTGTTGCTGGTAGTCCTTGTGTTGCAGGTGCTCTGAGCTGGAGTAGCTTATGATCTTCTTTCAGCTTCTGATATTCTTCGTTCATTCGATCGTATTCATCGAGCAATCTAATGTGATCATCGAGCAACATTTTCATTGATTCGGAGGGCACTGCTTTGAACCGGCTAGGACTTAATGGTTGGTCTGGGTGATCGAGAGCAGCTTCTAAATTTTCTCTGTTCTGCTCTTGTAGCCGCTGGTTCTCTTCCTTTGCTGCTGCTAGGTGTCTTCTGAGTAAGCCCATGTTCCGTGTAAGCGTCGCATTGCGAACAGTCTGGGCCCTTAACAAATTGTCAAGATCAGTAGTGGCCTCTTTGGTTTTCTCTTCACTTTCTACTTCCAATTTGTGGTATGCCTCGCGTAATTCTTGGTACCGAGTATTCAATGATGCATTCTCAATCGACAATGAATTAAGCTGCGACTGCAAATCGTTGGTTGTCCTCTACAGCTGCTGATAATTATTTCCAAGAGATGTGAACTCATCTCTTACTTGCGTCATATACGTGAACATTTGTCGAAATGCTGTGTCTATGGTGGGTGATAATATTAATGGTGTGCTAAGTGAAGATGCAATGGGTGTAGATGCAAAGGGAACGGGGAATGGGGGTGGGAACGTGGATGCTGTGGTGATTGTGGAAAATTGTGGTGTGCTTAAATATTGTGGTGCCACAATTGAAGTGAGTGGAGGTGCAGTGGGGGGTGATATATCCATATCGCTGGATGTGGTGTGGAGTGCCGTGACAGTGAATAGTGGTGTGATCGTGGGTAAGTGTGTGGGTGTAAATACAGGGTTTACAAAGGTGGATGAGTAATTTACAGAGGGGTTGTCTTGGACGGCTTGGTGGAAAGGGGAAGGAGGGGTTACGGTGGGTCGGGGAGGTGAGACTGGGGAGAAGGTTAATGGAGGTGGGAATGGGAAAAGGGGTCTTGGAGGTGTGGGGAAGGATGGAAAAGATGAATGGAGAAATGGGTTGGATAGAAAGGTGGATGTGTTAGGTGGTAGACTAGGTTGAGTGGGTGCGGGAATTGTGGGATGAATGGGCGTAAGGACGACTTCTGCTACTCCACCGAAGAAAGAGGATGTTGTTCTAGGAGAAGGGGGGTGTATGGGGGAGACTAGATGGATGGGAGGTGATGGGGGAGCGGTTGGGGTGGTCGGTACTTCGACGACTGTGGTGGTATGTACAACGGTAGTACGGGGTGGGGAATCTACGAGATTGGCTTCTTCTACCAAAGAGCCTTCAGGGATAGGACGTGCTTTCCTGGCCCGTTCTGAAGACTGACTGCCGGTGGGTACCTGAATGTATTCACCCGGTTTGGTTAGTAAGCGGATTCTGTGGGGGTCATACTGCGATAGCAATTTTCTCTGCAAATACTTTAAGGCTTCAGTGGGTCCAACTGATTTGACAAGCTCTCTGAAACCTCTGATGTATACTTCTTTGAACCTGCCCGAGACAAGCTCTTGTTCTATGAGGGTTTGGCTCTCTTCGTCAGTCAACTTCTTGCGCACCCAAACCTTTTCCATAGTACGGTATAACTTTTTGATGGCCAGTGTATAAGCTGCTGCTTCGAAGGTTTCTTCTTCGTGTGTGCTCGTGTCACCTTGGGTGTGCGTTTGTTGTCCTTGTTCGTCTGTTTGCACATGTTCTTGGGATTCATGAGTTCCCTGACTGGCTTTGTCATCGCCTTCATCTTCGTCGGTTTCTGTTCTTTCTGCCTCGGAACTAGACACTACTTGTCCTTGTCGTTGATCTCGCGGTGTGGTAGGGTAGCTGGGTCTTTCATATTCCTGAGAGAAGATCTGGCCTTCTGAAAACTGAAATTCACTTGAAAATACGTCCTGCATCTCAAAATCAAATGTGGTATTTGCTTGTTCTGCTTCTAAATGGGGTATCGGAAAAGAGAAAGCTTCCGCACCGATAGTGGTGGGAACTTCTGCCGTAGTGGTGATAGGTCCTGGGACTGTGGCTTCTTGAGTAGTGATTGTGCTGGTAGTGCCCTCCGTTACAATTGGTCTTGATAACCGTATACGAATAGGTTGTACTATGGGAGTGGCTTCTGTCGGAGACTGCTCTGGAGATGGTTGTGGTGAGGGTGATTCTGGCACCTGAAGGCAGGGGATAGTTCCTCTCATTCGCTTTCCTGCCCTTCCTTTGCTGGGCTTCCTAGCTTTCTTTGTTGTTCCCTTGAAGGCTTTCAACTCCTCACTTGTCATTGCTCGCTCGATAGGTAAATCGTAAGCTAAGCACATATATATGATTCTAGTCAGTGCGCAGCATCCATTGATGACTTTCTTTCTTTCCCATCTGTGTTGGGCTAAGGAGAGCTGATCAATTATCCAGCTTGCTAGATCCACTGTTTGAGGTCCTGTGCATGCTAAATATAAACCAAACCATATGCGTTTGTGTGGCATTGTGAATCTGTCCTGAGCGGGGAAAGCAAAATGCTGCATACATATCCGCAGTGGTTTTGAAAGCTTAGGTGTGATTGCTGAAATCTCTTCCCACCTAGTAACGTCCCCACGTTTCATAGGGTCTGGAACTAGCCGTTCTCGCTCTGTGGGCGTGTGTGTTCCATGAAGCTTGATGGCAGCTCGAATCAGATCTTTAGAAAGATAAAATCTTTTATATGGTGGATCGTTCACTAAAGATGGCAAAATAAAAGTTCCTGGCAGATCCTTGTTCTCTAAAGCTATCAAAGTGGTGATTAAATAATAGCATCTGTAGAAGTCAGGTTTAGGCAAAGGGTCACTGAAATACTCTTTGAAGCCGGCTCTTGCCCAAACATGTGTTAAGTCTTGTGTGTTCTGTAGTCCTTCGAACTCTCTTGAGAAGAACTGATATTTTCCCCATGTACGGTCATCAAAAGTCAAATTAGCCTCAAATATAAACTCAACATCCGCCAATGGTCCTGCCAGCCCTTGAAACCAGTGAGAATTGCGATGAATCTTCTCAGTATAGCCTCGAGGAGGATCATCAATAGGCATGGGTCTTGGGAAACCTTGAAATTTTGGCGGTGGAGCCGTCGGATGGGACTGTGCGAGTAAAATACCGATAGGTGCTACAGGTGCGCTAGGGCCTGCTTCTGATGGTCCTTCTTCGGTTTGCATGATGATTGTCGTGCTAATGGAAAAGATCTGCTACAAAAGATTAGCACATTAGTATGAAAATTAATTATGATCCCATTAAGGTGAGACCACAATCCCTTTCCATAGCCGATGTGTAACCTGTGTAGCCAAGTGTTGTGATGTGATTGATGCAATTTTCTTGCAGAACTAGTGCAGGTCTCTAGACACCTATATGTTTTCAGATATTGCATGTAGTTCTTTGATGAGATGTTATTACAGGTGATGTTGGGTTATAGTGTGTGGATTTATACAAGGTTCAGTCATGAATGAGTTATTACAAGGTTGTAGATTAGTCGGGGTGGTAGTTATGTTAGACAAGGGGTTAGGAGAAGACTTGTTTCGGTATCCACTTCCTAAGAGTTTGTGATCGGGTGAGAGGTCTCTGCGGAGGGACAAAAGATGATATAGGATTTGGTGGTATGGAGGATTGAAAAGATTTCTGAGGGGTATATTTTACATGGCTTGAGGGTTGAGCTATAATACATGGTTTGGGTACCCAAATCTACGTGGGTGTTGGTCGATTCGTAAGGTACTTCTTGACGATCCAAATTTGTCGAATGCTCGAACTTGTAGAAGAAGGTTGAGGAGATGTTGGATACTGATTCTGCTTCTGCCTTGACTTCTTCTTGTCATTTCCTGCGTTGTTGAAATCAGTCGGTGCTTTCTGTCCTTTTGGCACCCATATTTGTCTTGTGCCGCTTGCTTTGTGTTGCTGAGACTGCTTTCCTCTTTGTGTCGTCTGATGTTGTCGTCGGTCTTGGTTCCTTCGTCGTGGTTGACTCCTTTGTGGTTGAGGTGGAGAGGTCAGATGGACACTCTGCTTTGGAAAAGAAGAGAGGTCCAACACTTGCGAAACCTGCCCATTAGGAAGTGCTCTGTTTTGTACTTTTAATCTAGGCCAGTCCACAGTAAGTGTGGAAGGATGGGCACCGCAGGGTGCTTTGCCCATGTGTCCGCTGATGTAACCCACCTGACCACTGATCGTCTCCATTTGTCCACTGATTGTGCCCATTTGACCAAGTGGTGGGGTGGCTGACCCTTCTAATTTGCAGGAAGCCCAAGGGAAAATCTCCTGACGTCCTTTTGATTGACCATTGTCCATCGCCAAGCCCGCGTGGGTTGGTGTAGACGTAACATGACTGATCTGACCAAAGATCTTCCGGTCTTCTGTCGCATGCATTTCATAGGGTCTATGGCTACAAACCTCAGTCGGAATGCCATTAGGGAAGTCAAGCGGTATCACTCGCTTCTGATCTAAGGTTCCAATCTGCAAGGAGCCTTGTCTAAGATTTAGGTCCACTGAGTGATCGTATAGCCAATCTTGGCTAAGGATTAGGGGTTCTATCAAGTCGTCGTCATGGCACACTAGTAGTTTCACTGTCAAGGTCACTTCGTTTATTAGGATAGGAAGGTCCACCGCACCCATGCAAGGGGTTTCCATGCCTCCTAGCCCTATGAGGTATGCCTCAATTGGCCGCATTTCTATTCCTGAATCCTTATAGTGGGACCATCTAATCGCACTAGTCGCAGCACCTGAATCAATTAAAGCCTTGAGCTCTTGGCAAAGGTTGCCGTGCTCTAGCCTGATTGTAATGAATGGTCTCCTGTCCACTATGCTAGGATGAGTGGTTGACTTTACTTGACACATGGCCATGGGATATCTGGGTGATGTTTCTAGATGGTTATAATGTTCTCTCCCTAGTCCTTGTCTTCTTAACTTCATGCGCTTAATGCGTTCTATAGCTTCTGCCTGAGCTTCAGCTCGTATTCTATTTTCTTCCTCCTTATGCTTCTTTGCCAACGTGAGTCGTCTAAGCATATCCTCAGTAAGAGGTTCTTGGTATAGCCTGACTCTACAGCCACTAATGTAATTAGGCATTATATCTCCTTCTAAAGTGGCTAATTGTACTGCTCCACTTGTTGAGAGTCTGTTAATGATCATAGGTCCATAACCTCGCTTTTCTAACTTCTGTGCATGCTGTTTCAGCGTATATACTAGAACTAAATCTCCTTCTTTCAAGCCTTTATCTTTCACATGTGCATCAAAATATGCTTTCTGTCGCTTCTTTGCCGCGTATATTCCTGCTGCTACTTTTAGCCTGGTTTCTCCTAATCGTTCCAAGTCCATTATTCTTGCTGATAATTCATGGCCGGTCCACTGATGTTCTTGTGCAACCTTAAGGGTCGGTATCAAGAAGTCCAAAGGAAGCACAGCATTCTGACCAAAAACCATCTGAAAGGGAGTTGCATTGAGTAAGGTCTTGTAGGCCACTCGATATGCCCAAACAGCGTGGTGTAACTGTTTATCCCAATCTAAACGTTTGTTGTTCACGAGTTTCGTTAGTACATTACAAAGGATCTTGTTAGTGCTTTCCGCCTGACCATTGGCCTGAGGATGATATGGTGCGGATTTCTTGTGAATCACCATAAAATCCTGTAACAAATATTCAATGACTTGGTTTAGAAAGCGAGTTCCTCGATCGCTCACTAACTCTATAGGCAATCCATATCTCGTAAAGACATTTTCAAATAGGAATTTTGCAGTTGTGTGTGCATCATTCTTTTTCGTGGCTTTTGCCTCTACCCATTTGGTGAGATAATCAGTCGCAACAATAATGTATTCAGCATGTGTTCCTTTTGCAGGGGGGTTAATGGGTCCTACAAAGTCTATGCCCCACTTAGAAAATGCACGTCCGCCCATCATGGGTTTCAATGGCATTTCATCTCTGCGAGTAGGAAATTGAGTTCTTTGGTACACATCGAATCTCTTTACATAGGTATGTGCATCCATGTGAAGAGTGGGCCACCATAATCCTGCAAAGAGGATGGCTTTGATTATCCTATCTGGTCCAAAGTGACCTCCTGCAACACCTTGGTGTGCAGTCTCTAGTATGCTCAGATAATCGCTTTCATGAACACACTGTCTTAGGTATCCATCTCGTCCTCTTTTGTATAGATTATCGCCAATAAGTGAATAGTCTTGAGCTTCTTGCTCTAGACTGCGTTGTCGCGCTAAAGTCATTCCTTGAGGGAATGTGTTCGTCCTCAAGTACGTCACTAAAGGTTCACTCGAGTCTGGTGTGAGAGACACGTGATATAATGTAGCATGTTCTACTGGTGGTCTTTCACAACAGACATGGCATTCTTTACATAACTTGTAGACATCTGCTTCCATCGTAGGCCAATACACTCCTAGTCTATGCAGAGTCTGTAATGTTTGATGTTTCAAATTATGTTGCTTTAGTGCACCTACGTGTGCTAATTGCAACCAATTCGCATGTTCTGATTCATCTACACAACAAGCAAGAATCTTTTGATTATCCTGTTTATATATACTTCTTGCTATTATGTGATATCTTTGAGACTTGGTAATCTCTCCTTCGTGGATCTTTATCCTAGGATTCTTGGGTCCATACGTGAGAATAAGGACTATCGGCTTAGCCCATTCTGGTGCTATCTCAAGGTTAAACAAGTATGCATCGGGTAATTCGTCCACTATTCCTTGAGGAGCTTCTCCTGAGGTTGATCTTGAAAGGTGGTCAGCTCTGAGATGTGTCTTTCCTTTCCTAACTACGACTTCAAAATCATACTCCATGAGTAATAGAAACCAACGTATTAGTCGTCCTGTGTTACATGGCTTGTTGACTAAATACAATAGGGCTTGATGATCTGTAAAGAACTTGAATTTGTTGGCCAACAAGTAGTGCCTGAACTTCTTTACTGCGTAGATCATCCCTAATCCTTGTCGTTCCGTAGTGGTGTAATTTCTTTCTGCTGCGTTCAACTGTCTGCTCGCGTAAGCTATGTGGAGATCTATATTACCTTCCTTTGTGGGTTGTGCTAACACACATCCTATGGCATAATTGGATGCATCCACATGCACATGGAATGGCTTACTCCAATCTGGGGTTGTCAGTATAGGTGCTGAGCACAAACGTCGTTTGAGTTCATTGAATGAATTCTCGCATTCGTCTATCCATTCAAAATGGGTCAAAAGAGAGTACAATGGCTTGGCTATGATTTGCATACATGTGTATGAATCGTCTGTGATAACCGCAATGGCCCATAAATGCTTGTACTTCTTTCATGTTAGTTGGTCTAGGTAGATCTGCAATGTGTCCTAAAATTTTGCCTTGTCTGACCACGAAAACACACTTTTCTGGGTTCAAACAAACTTGATATTCTTGACACTTGTCAAATACTTGTCTTAACTCAGGGATATGTGTCTGTCTTATATTCGAATGAGCACATAAGTCATCGACATAAACTTCCAAATTCTTGCGTAAGAATTCCTTGAAGACATGACACATGAGTCGCTGGAAAGTGGCGGGTGCATTTGTTAAGCCAAAAGGCATCACACGAAATGCAAAAATGCCCCATACTGTAGCAAAAGCCATCTTGTGTTGATCTTCTGGAGCAATGGCTACTTGATTATAGCCAGAGAAACCATCAAGAAAGCTGTAAACTTCCTTGCCCCCAACTCTTTCCAATAGGTGTTCCGTGATAGGAAGAGGATAACTGTCTCTAATCGTGGCTGCATTAACTTTTTTAAGGTTAATACACACACGCAATTTTCCATTCTTCTTGGGCACAACCACAATGGGGGATACCCATTCAATATGCTCAATTTCGTAAATGAATCTTGCTTCTATCAAACGATCTATCTCCTCTTTAATCTTCGCAGCGTAGTTACCATTGTACGTGTATGGTTTCTGTTTCGTGGGTTTTGCATCTGGAGTCATAGGGATTCTATGAGAACATATGTTTGGGTCTACTCCTTTCAAATCTTTGTAACTCCATGTGAACAAATCTCTATATTCGCGCAATAGGGAAACTAATTCTTCTTCTTCTTCTTTCGTCAAATCACGCCCAATGTATGTACACTTTTCTTCTTCTCCTTCTATGGCAATTATTATTTTTTTGGTTTTCTCTCGATTATCATATACTCTCCAATGTCAGCTTTTCTGTTCGGCATTCGTACCATGATTCTTCTATCTTCTATTTCATATTTCTTGAAGTTCTCTAGTACTTCAAACAAAGATTCTTCTGTTTCTGACATGATTTCTTTCTTCTTTCTTTTCTTACCTTCACTCTTGTCAGTCACTTGAGTGGCTATCCTCACATCATTCATAATTTCTTAGTGTGTCTGAGGATGAGTTTATACTTCGTAGAAATATTCTTCCTCTGATGCGAATGGAGGGTCCATAATAATTGACTCTAAATCGAAGTCACTCACGTCCTCAAATGCATCAGTGTTAGGTTCACACTCTTCTAAAACTGAATCACACATGATTGGCTCTATCATGAAAATTGAGATGTCATAGCCCTCCTCGTCACAGTGGGGTGTCCATTGTTCTTCATTGATGGCTACATCCATGGTTGCTAGGATTTCTGCCCAACCATGGGGTTCAAATTCCTCATCTGGAAATACTACAGGTGCGTACGCTGGGTCTTGAAGAATTCGTGGATGTTGTTCTGCACCTAAGGTCCTTGCTTCTAACCTTTCTTCCTCTTGTTTTGCTACTTTACACATCCATAAGTGAGTGTCCTCGTGTAACCATGAGGGGTCTGACTCTAAAGAGTGTACTGATTCTGTTTCTACCTGTGTCTTATGGATGGTATTCCATTGTATTAGGGGTACATCTCGATGTGAATAGTCTTTAAGATTGACTTTAGTAGTCACTCTTAAATGTTGCAAGTACAAAGAATTAGTTCCCCAATCTTGTACAATTTGCAACTGACGCATGAATGGTCATCCCAATATCATCTCGTAAGCATGATTTTTACTAAAATCACAAATGTCAAAGGTATGCTCAAACTCCACACCACAAGTGGTGAGAGATATGCCTTCTAGTAAGCCTAATGGTTTTTCTATGTGTCCATCAGCCATTTGTAGCTTCATCCTGGTAGGTCTGAGTGTTGGCTTACCCCAACGTTTCCATAAAGCGGTGGTAGCGATGGCTACTCTGGCTCCTGAATCTAAGATGGCTTTCATGGTGTAGCCTTGATGAGTTATTGGAAGATAAGTATTACCTTTCTCTCCTTCACTTACATCTCCGATCTTTTCTACTGGTATCTCTGGTACCTTCTTATGTGATCCTATCTGTGAGGGAGTAGTAGAGCAAGCTCAGGGAATTGATTTGCTACATGTTTCCACAGTTCTGGTTTAACCTTTAACAACTCCTCTAGAGTGAGGTTACACTGTACTTTAGTGTTCTTGATCACTTTCGTGTTTCTTGGGATTACTGATTCTTCATTCCTCACTATTATCGTGGGTGCTCTCATACTAATAGACTTTGCTTCCCAAGGTCCTGTGAACTGAGGTAATTCTTGTAAAGAATTGGATTCAAAACCTGTGTGTTCGCTCAGTTGCTCTTCCTCTACATCATCGTAAATAGAGGGGATATCTTGGGGAAATTGTTCCTACAAGTCGTCTATTTCTTGAATAGGAGGATGAGTTCCTTGTTCTTTTCTCCACTTTTCTTCTTGGATTTCTCTCAAAAATTCATGTGAATATTTATGTATGGAAGACAGGTTGTCTTCACTTTCCGTATTAGGTACTTGAGACAGGGATGGTGCATTTCTTTCCTGTGTCTCTGGGATGATAGGATTCCTATACTGATCCTTTTTCTCTTTGCTATCTATCAAGTATTCTAGCCTCTCCATTAGACCTTGAAAGTGTAGTTCCGGTTTTGCCATGTTGTTCCAATTAAGATATCTAGAGGCTTCGAACAAAGCTTGTGCTAATTCTACCATCTTCATGCAAAGTTTAGTTCTCTCAATTTCTAGATCAGCTCGTGGGTAGTTCTTACTCATTTCAGCTACCTGAGGTCCTTCTTTTATTCTAGCCTGATATGCACGAAACATTATGTCTAGGTTTTCCGGTATGGGTTCCGCTAAAACTGATCCTGATTTCTGAGCTGGGTTCTCTTGATTCAATTCCTGTGAAGTCAATTCTAGGATTTTGGCTCTAGATTCTTTTAAACTTCCTTCCAACTCAGTTATCTTTTTACTCCACTTTCTCTTAATCCTTTCTCTGGGACCTTTCCAAGAGATTTTGTCTTTTTACTGCTAGACTCTCCAACTTCACTAGTTCCAACTGTTTTCTCTTGATTAAGCTGTTGGTTCTGTAAGAGCGCCTGGGCTCTTGTTATAGCTTGGATAGGCACGTATGTAGGGTTGGATCCATCTGCATTGTCCACAATGCCTATCACATTGATCGATGTCACATTTGAAGCGTTAACTGGGTTCTTAGGACAATCTTTGATTATGTGCTCTTTGCCACAATCGGCACAAAAACCTTGTATGTTGTAATATTGAGACTGTCCTGCTATTGGAGGATGTGGACAATCCTTTATGAAGTGATCTCCTTGGTACCTAAAGCATGGTCCTCTAGGGCCATGTGGTCTCTGTTGTCTTACTTGGGGCCGCGGGTTTGGATTTGTGTACATCACATGAGCATAGTCGGGCTCCCAACTAGGTTCCACTGGTGGACTATCATAATGATATGTCTCTACGTGTTTTGGTGACTCTGTGTAGTATGCGGGTGGACTATCTATATGAGTAGAGTCAAAATTGTTTGAGTTCGGATCACTGTCAGTAATTAAGGGTGACACGGGAACTAAAGCTCTGTTGAGGTTCTCTTCTGCAGCAGCATATTTGACTGAGATAACATTCGCTGGTGGGGGTGGCTGCTGAGCTAAGACAGGTTGAGGTCTCTGTTGAGCCTGGTATGGGTAGTTCTGAGGAGGCCTATGGTAATATGGCTGAGCATTGTATTGGCCTTGATACCTACCTGGCTGCGGGTATGCTTGCGGGTAGTTCTGTCTCACTACCTGTTTGTTGTATGGGAAGTCCTGAGCCGTATGATTCGTGTATCTTCTCTCAATAGTACAGTATTGGCCACTAGGATTGGCTTGTGGTTGTGTTGCATTGGGGCACACATTTGCCATGTGATCGCCACCACAGGTGTAACAACGCTTGTTTGTTGTTAACTTGGGCATCTGTTTACTAGAAACTCCTAGTTTCTGGGCCACTTTTTCTGCTAGGTCTTCTATCGAGTTAGACAATTTTGTGGATGCTAGAGATGAACAATGTGAATCTTTATAAACTTTCAAGAGTTCCAACTCGTCTCGTAAGTTATCCTCAATGTCTATACAAATTCTTACACACTGCTCTAGCGTTTTGGGTTCTTTTAAGTACACATAGGAGCGTAGTTTAGAGCTCAACAAGCCGTCTAGAAACAATGACACTTGTTTGGCTTGTGAGGGTAGCTCTTGCATTGGACATCTTTCAACATATTGTCTAAACCTACGTCCTGCCAGTCTAACTGTTTCTTGAGGGGTTTGTTTGAAACTACGAATCAACGAAGACGTGTCATGTCTAATCCCACTTTTAGAGAATTCAGTGATGAATGACTCTAAAAAGTGATGGATGTCTCTAAATTGCCTTTGTTGCAATGGTTGGAACCAAATTAAAGCGGTATTCTTTAACGTTAGTCCAAATGCGTTGTATTGCGTGAACATGTCTTCGACTTGTTCTGCTCTTAGTACTTGCTTGAATTCTGCGACATGGTCATAGGGATCTCCTATCCCATCAAAATAATTTTTCATGGACTTAACTAACTGAGTGGGTCTTAGTATTCTTGCGTGTTCACGTGGTCTAGGTAGAGGAAAATCATCTCTACCACCTGGCATTCTTTGTCTTTCCACTCTATCCGTGTCTACGGTGGTTCTATCTCTTCCTATGGGATGATTGAAGCTTACTTCCGGTCTTTCTTTGTTCTTTTCTCTTTGC
This sequence comes from Ceratopteris richardii, assembly GCA_020310875.1. NCBI lineage: Eukaryota > Viridiplantae > Streptophyta > Polypodiopsida > Polypodiales > Pteridaceae > Ceratopteris > Ceratopteris richardii. Next base: position 60,204,495 of record CM035437.1, on the reverse strand, counting down.
ATGCCATGGGCTGAGGATGTTCCTGCCCCTTGTTGGCTCGTGTTTACGTTTGTTCGAGATGGAGGGAATACCAATTCACCTCTCCATGTGTAGGTATTTCTAGCGTGGTCAGGTACCACAAACACTCTTTCTGAAGTTTCATCTAGGTATACAACCTTTCCAGGTGTATCCGGGTCCTTGAACTCGTAGATTATGATGGAGCCTACCTCACTAGGTTGTTCCATTCTGTACCTCCAAAATGCTTCGTCAGTTTCTTTATTTACAAACAACTCTATGCTTCTGTTGTCCTAAGGGGTCCAATCTGGAACTAGTACTCGTGTCAGTACAGATTTCCCTCTAGGTGTTCTTGGTTCTTCTAATGGTTCCTTTCCTTGAGATCTCGCTTCCGTCTCTAATTGAATCATGCCAAATTCATTGGTATTGTTTGGCTGCGTACTTAAGATATACATCGTTCCTTCCTTGTCTATGTACGCGTCTCTTTCGAATTTCACCACTGGACGTTCCAATCCAATGGGTTGATTGGGGTTATGCATTTGCACCACTTGTCTTCTCAAACCATCCTCATAGATGCGGGCACCTAAGCGATTGGTTCGAAGAAACTCCAATTGAGTCCTATAGGGTCCTTCAGGTCTTTCTAAATATGCTACATTTGACCCTCCTTCTGGTCTTTCTGTGCTAAATGCCATTTTTGATTCGCTAGTATCTGAGCTCTCGTAGGGATGATTAGTGTTCAATTTTTGAGCCCACAATCGTGCAGTAGTTCCTCCACTTGTCTCTGATGATCTAAGGCTTCATCAGTCTGACTTACCTATGTGTTTGCCCGATCTAAGGTTCATTAATTTTCTTCCTTGCACGCTCAGTACACTCTCAGATCATCAATGATTCTTTGATCTTTCTTGATTCTTTTTAAATTTCTTTAGATTCTTGTCTTGATGTATGCGTCAGGAATTCGACTTTCTGTGGTACTTTGAGTTCTCGTTCCGTCAGACTTATGTTCTTTCCTTTAGGTTTTCGTATCACACACCCTTATCTTTAGTCTTAGAATTGATAAATTTAGTCTCTTGAACTTGAGGTGTTCCTATCGTCTTGAATCCACAATGCTAACATTTATCCTAAGCTAAGAATTGACTAAGGGGGTTGAGTAATCTTCCAACCTCGAGTCAGCTTTGTTGCTTGCTCTGATGCCCAAGAAGCCGCGCTTCCCAAGCTGTATGCCCTTCACTGCCTTGCCTTGAATGCCCTTGATTGCCTTGCTAGACCTGCCAAAATTCAATGTTTAGACCAATTCACAATGGATGATCAAGCACCTGAATATATTTCATACACTTTTAAAAGTCCTTTCCCTTTTGCCCCAAAATTCCAATGATTGCCCCCTGGCTTCCTAGTCCCAACTATGTCAACCTCAAATTAGCTTACTCTAAAAATCAATGTATTCTTTATGAAAAAACAGTTGAGGTCATGTAGTACTCGTCAAGAGCTTTCCAACGAGCTATAAAGCTCAAAAAACGGACTTCAGATGAAAAAGATATGACCATTCAGGCTCTGGGGGGTGAAAACTCACAAACATGTTTTTTTCTTCAAATATGAGCTAAGGGGTCTCCTATGAGTGCAATGATCCAAAAATTTTCAAAAAATAGCCCCAAATTGGCCAAAAATTGAAACCCTAAAATTTGCGTTTGGGGTGGACAATCGCGATGGTCTGAGATGATCGCGATGGTCTGGGACCGTCGCGATGGTCCAGGCGAACCGTCGCGATGGCGTGATGCGCGAATCGTCGTGATGGTCTGAAGTGCACGGTCGCGATGGTCTAACTGTGAGCAATTGCGATGGTCGGGGGGAGGCGTCGCGATGGTCCGATTGAGTGAACAATCGCGATGGCGTCAGTCAACGGTCAACGTGAACCGCCATGATGGTCCGAAGTGAACCGTCGCGATGGTCACAGATGCGCTGGAGTGAGCCAATCGTGATGGTCCAAATTTTGAGCTGTCACGATGGTGTAAGGGTCTCGTCGCGATGGCATGGCTAGTGAGCAATCGCGATGGTCTACCTTGCCATGTGGCACTATCGAGGCGATGGCATGGGCCAATCGCAATGGCATGGGGTCGACGAGATCGTCGCGATGGTCAAGGACCGTCGCGATGGTTCAAGTGAACCCTGGCGATGGTGTGAGACCGTCACGATGGTCCGGCCGAGCCATCGCGATGGCGTGAGCCAATCGTGATGGTGTGACACAATCGCGATGGTCTGAGCCAATCACGATGGTCCACCAAAGTGTGAATTTTTGAAATGCAGCAATGGATTCCTAGAGATGCAAGGGTCGCCTACACGCCCATGAACTCGCTTACCTCAAATTCCGAACTTGGCAGACCATCGCGATGGTCTGACACAGTCGGCAATTTCTGACAGAAAGTGATTTTCTTACCTTTTTGCAGCCTTCCTGATGCACTGGAGCTCTGTACCTGCAAGAAAACTCAAAAACACACAAGTAGAAACAAGCACAAAAGCTCTCTCTCTCTTGCACATGCACAAATGAGGGGAAATGAGGAGAATGGGTGGATATGGTGAATTTCTTATTTTTTTGGAGTTGGAGATGATGATGCGGTGATGAAGATGGAGTGTGGGGGAGGTGAAAAACACTAAAAACTAACTAAAAACAACAACAAAAACTGAAATTTTTACCTTCCAATGCCACTTCTTGCTATACTCTTACCATCACACATTCGTCCTAGACTCGTTCCCCGGCAACGGCGCCAAATTTGGTGTTGCTCTAGCACAATGGTGAGAACCACGTTAAGAAGCTCCACCTCCTTAATGTCAATCCGCGGAAGTTAGGAGTGATATGAAGATCGTGAATGTGAGATGAAGTGAGAGTGAAGGTGAGAAGCATAGAGATGCACACACACATACACACACACTATGAAGAGACAAGCAAGACACAATGGAAGGTGAGAAATCAACTCTATTGCTCAAGAACACTCTTACAAGCTCAAAATAGCTCTACGCTCTTCTCTACTCAAACAAGCTAACCTCAAAAATGAGCTCTCTAGCTCTTTTTATAGATTCTAGACTAGTTTTGACCGGTTTCACATCTAGTGACCGGCATAGTTAAAAAATAGGTCCTATGTGCTATTTGAGAGGGTAAACGGTGTCTAAAAATAACCAAAATTGATACGCTCATTCTACCTAAGCTCCTCAAGCTCGAGGACTCCTCGGCTTGCACAAAACTGAGCAAGAAATTAAGAAAAGGGTTTTTCTATATTACATATGTTACAATAGTGATAAAAATCACAGTTGGAGGTTTTTGACAAGTATTTTAAAACATAGTTCTTTGAAAAAATTGATTCGACTGACTCCCTGCTCTGCCTTTACATGCTTCCGCGTCTTCTATGCCTCTGGCTACTGCTACTGCCAACAAACCAACCTCAAAAATGAGCTCTTTAGCTCTTTTTATAGTTTTTAGACTAGTTTTGACCGGTTTCACATCTAGTGATCGACATAGTTAAAAAATAGGTTCTAGGTGCTATTTGAAGGTCTAAACGATGTCCAAAAATAACCAAAATTGGTAGGCTCATTCTACCTAAGCTCCTCAAGCTCAAGGACTCCTTGGTTAGCACAAAATGGAGCATATCATTACAAAAGGGGTTTTTCTATGTTACATATGGTACATGAGTGATGAAAAATCACTGTTGAGAGTTTTTGAAAAGTATTTATAAAACATATTTGTTTAAAAAATGATCCTTCTGGCTCCCGGCTACTTCGTTGTGCTCTGTCTTTACATGCTTCCTCAACATCTCTGCCTCTGGCTACTCCCAACAATGATGAAAGGCAATCCAAATGCCTTGTCATTTGAGGAGTTAGTCTCTGTTATGTTGCAGGAAGATCAGTCCAGGCAGAACAGGCCCATTATGCGTGTTGCAAATCAAGCTTTACTGGCTTGTCAGAAGGGCAAATGAAAATGGAGCTCTTCAACTAGTAAGCAAAAATCTGCAAATGCTGCACATTTGAAGAAGGAAGATAAAGATGAGATGAAATCAGAAAAGAAAAAATTGTTTTCTAAGTACTGATGATCATATCATAAAGAACTGTCCAAAACTGGCTGAAAAAGAGGCAACGAGAAAGGAGGCTGGAATGGTTGTTGCAGAGGCCTCTACACCGAAAACAGAGTCTGCTAATCTTGTGTAGGAAGAAGAATGGGTGTTTACTACTGTTTGCAGTTTTGGCCCATCTTCTCATGAGCATTGCATGTCTATAGTAGACTTAGATGTTTGGTTCTTTGACAGTTGGGCGACCAAACACATTACCTCGCAGGGCAGTTTCTTCTTTTCACTCGAGCCTGCCCCTACAGGGAATACTGTTACATGCGCCAACAACTCCTCTTATCCTGTTATGGGAGTTGGTAAGATCATTTTGACTACTAGTGATGGTAGTTCTTTCACTTTGTCAGATGCTTTGTTTGTGCCAGGGATCAAGAAAAATCTGTTATCAATTTTTGCATTAGCCAAGATTGGCTTGGTTGTGAGATTTGTTGATGACATATGTATAGTTCATGATTTGTCAAATGGTGACGTGATTATTGCTTCTAGCATTTTATGTCGTGGGCTGTATAAGCTCATATACTATGAAAGATCTGTAAATGATTTGGCATGTGCAGTACATGATTCTCAGGCTATGTCAGATGCAAAGCTTTGGCATGCATGCTTTGATCATCTGAATTTTGCTAGTTTGCTATGCCTGCAAAAATCTGAAATGGTGTCTACTTTGCCCAAACTTGAGGCACCTGGAAAACATGTTTGTGAAGGTTGTATTTTGGCCAAAATGCAATGTTCATCATTTTCAAAAGATGGTTCAGTTTGGGCTACTCAGAAATTGCAACTTGTACATAGTGATGTCTGTGGTCCTATGCAAACTCCTTCTTTTGGAAATTATCTTTACTTTGTGACTTTCATTGATGATTTTTCCAGGCATGCATGGGTATATCCATTGAAAGCAAAGTCCGAAGTGTTCATGTGCCTCAAACAGTTTCTGGTTTTGGCGGAAAATCTATCAGCATGTAAAATGGGCACCCTCCGTTCTGATCGAGGGGGGGAATATATGTCTTCTGATTTTAATGCATTTCTGGCTGAACGTGGGATAAAACACCAGTGTACAATGCCGTATACATCTCAATAGAATGGAGTTGCTAAATGAAAGAACATGTCACTCATGGAGATGGCGAGGTGTATGGTCAAGAGTCAAGCTTTACCACATAGTTTCTCGCTTGAGGTTATCATGTGTGCAGCATATGTATTTAACAAGTGTCCCACTAAAGCGCGGCAATCTATCACTCCATATGAGGCTTGGCATGATTGCAAGCCATCTGTTGCTCATTTGCGTGTTTTTGGTTGTTTGGCATATGAATTAGTGCCTAAACAACATCATAGAAAATTGGATGATAAAGTAGTAAAATGTATTTTTGTTGGGTACAGTTCTGAAAGTAAAGGCTATCGTCTGTATCATCCACAGACTAAACACATTCTGGTTAGCCGTGATGTTGTTTTTCTGAAAGATGCTATTCAGCCATTGCTTTCATGTACTAAGGAGACATCTGTTAGGTCCAAAGACATGTATGATACTTTGCTTCCTCTTTTTATAGGTGGATAGTCTAGTGTTGGTCCTAATGAGGCAACTTCTCAACCTTTCCACGTTTTAGGTGATAAAGCAGATCATTCCATTTCTAATGCAGCTTTACATGATGCACTTGTTGATGAGAGAGCTGATATTGAGGAGGCAGAAACTATGCCAAAATGGCAAGTGCACACTTTGCGTGATAGCAAATTAGATGCACCTCTGTCATATCGTACTCGATCAAGCCCTCATAGTGCCTCTTTTGCATTAGATTGCTATGCTGTGGATAACTTCAAGGTCAAGGAAATTGAAGATATGAAGTAATTAACTTCTAAGATCTTGTTAGAACACTTCAAGCTTAAGTGTTGGCGATCAAAAATATTTCATAAATGTATGAAAGAAGTTGGACTTTAATTTTGAGTTGATCTTTTCAACCAAGGATTTGATTGACTAACTCAAGCATCAAGTTCCTAGTATAACTTGGTAAATTCACTCTTTTGACTCAAAGAAATGCACAAGAATTGCATTCCGAGTAAGAAGTTAGTTCCCAGTAAGGAGTCCGAAAGACTGAATGTGACCTGAACTTAGTCTCAAGTGAAGCATTATTTAAATTCTAAGCTCATCAATATAACTTCAGTGGGTCGACACATTGATGTTGGTTACCACACTAGTATCTTGTGGTTGGATGATGTTTTTGAGTTTCTCTAAATCTTTTTGAGAATCCAGCTTATTTCTCTTAAAGATAGAAAAATGCTTCAATACCCTGTTGAAACAAATCTTTGAAAAGTTAAAAGTCTTGAGTCAAATCGATTTTGGCTCATAGCAATTTTACGTATGTTTGAAGTTTGAATTGGTTGTACATAGTTTTAGTTATTTCTTTCCGCTTTCCAAATCTTTTGGAATTGGCTCAGACATGGTATCTGATTTAGACTAGAATTAGCAGGTTAGAATTAAATAACTAAACGGAACATCCTAGATAGATGTTATGTACAAGAACCTTTTCAATTTTCAAAAGATAATAAGTCTAGATGGACTTATTCTTGCTTCAAGTTATAATAAAAAAATTATACTCTAGAATAGAGAAGTTAGGAATTGCTCATCAGATTGAGAATTCCCAAAGAAATTTCAATTAAAGTCTTTGAGAAAGGTGTCCTAAGTTGGACAATTTTCATTTTGAATTTGAATTAGTCAAGTTAAGTATCGTTGACTCAATAGAAATGGTAAACTTTCTCATACAGTTTTCATAGGATTTTTTTAACCCATTTGAACAAAGTAGTCCTCTAGCCGAGTGAAAAAATCAAGTAACTGTTGGATCGGAGTTAACCATTGTACAAACACCCAAGTTAGATGTTTGGGACAAACAAATTTCAAGTTTTCCAAAACAAATTCAAGTGAATCAAGAGTTCTCAAAGTCTTGCACCTTCATTACTAAGTCCATGCACCAGTCATGCCCAGAAATGGACTAGTAAGTTGAATCCACCCAGTTCACATGTTTTTGCCTAGATTGCACATCGAGAAACTATGAATTGGCCAGAGATGATTTTAAATCCACCCATATTATTCATTCACTACTCTGTACTTTGATCAGTGTATCAGAATGCAAAGCGAGACAGTGTTTTGAATCATTTGGGCAGGGATGCCACCACAGAGATGAGACATGTTCTTCTAGTTCTAGAACATGACCATGTTCTTCTAGTGATTAGAACATGAGGCTCGGGGGTTGCCTATAGTAGATATATAGCTCTATTTTTTAGGACAAAAATATTTTCCAAGGGGGAAAGAATGTAATAAAGTAAGTTTATGATCTAGGGGTCCAACAGGTTCAGACAGATCTAAAATCGGACATCGTTTTGGTCATTCGTGTGTATGACCAAAGATCTTGAGTTTAGACTTACTAGGAGGTCTTATGCTCTTGTGAACAAGTGATCCACTTAGCTTAGTGGTTAAGTCTCAAGGATGTGAAGGAGGAGGTCTTGGGTTCAATCCCCATGGGAAACATGGGGAGAGTATTTTGCCCAAAGAGATATAGAGCCTTCTAGAAGCACTTGAGTTGACTCGAGTTGACTAGGACACTTGGCACACATGCAGTTACATGGCCGACACATGGCTGGCTAGTATCCACCTGCCCAAGAAGGCAGTCCCTGGAGAGAGCTATATACAGAGGCATTTGGTTGGGAGGAGAGGCATCTCTCTAGCATGTGGTGCTCATAATCCTCGTTCTCTTACAACACATTTATGTTTATACAAGGTTCTGAAGGAAAGAGGTATGAAAGACTTTCACATAGAACAAGGATGATGACATGATGACATCATAGATTTTCTGATAAGACTCATGAGTTGAGTTGAGTTGACTTGAGTACAGTCTAAGATGTGAGTTGTCAGTCACAGGTTCTAGGATTCAGTTCTTGATTTTGTTTAGTGTATCCACATGACACAGCAGAAGTACATTGAGAAAGCTTTCGTAAGGTAAATACAAGTATGAGGATCCTAGTGTATGTTTACAAGTTTGAGAAGACAGGAGATAGCAGGTTCAGAGATCAATTCATGCTACATTTGTTGTCAAGCAAGTGATTGCTTGATGAGTACACTATTGGATATCTAGTTTGCATAATTTCTTAGGTATTATGGTTCATATTCAGCAAGTTCAGGTCTTTGAAGTTTGAAGGAAAGTCAAATTCAGTTTTGAAGAAGATTTTTGAAGAAAAGGTTTGAAGGTCAATTTGGGGAGTACAAGTTTGAAGCTTATGAAGGTTGCAGATCGAGTCCAGTTTATGCCATTGTGACATTGCATCGGGATTGTTGGAAAACTTTGATTCAATGTCCCAATTGGTCAAAATTTATTCCAATTTATAGCATATGTATACTTGGATCCTAGTCCCTCTACAAGAAAACGGTGCGAGTGCCTTGGATAGATCAACGTCCTCCCATTGAACTGACCCGAGTTTGAGTCCTACAGCGAGCAGCGCGCGTGAAGATTATTTTGTCATGCTTTTTAGAAAACAAAAGCGAAGGACGACGATGGAGTTTTTTTTTATGTGTTTCAAAATCGCGTAGCAATCACTTGTGTGTTTAGCTTTAAGAATTGTGCTTTTGGAGTGCTTTTCAAGTGTAAACAACTACTATATAAGAAGCCATTGGCTCATTGTTTATGTATCCTACACCAAGTTCAACACCAAGCTTTGGAGCTTTGGTACCTCAATAGAGGTGGTGCTTTTTAGCACATGGGGCAACCATGTTGCTATTTTAGAGCATGTTGAGGAGCAGCTATGGAGTTCTTCTTGGAGAAGAAGAGTGTGCTCACACTCTTGCTTATGGAGAGGATTTACCCTGCAGCAGCTTGGTGGTGTGGATCGGCCATTCACATGATGTATTTGAAGATTGTCTTCTACATGAAGATTTCAGTTTACTTCAAAGACATTGGATGGTGGTTAACATAAGATTTACATCTTATGTTAAGAATTCAGGTACATATTCTCTTTATGCACACAGGAACTACTTGGAGTTTATGGAGTCAGTGGCATCCATATCAAGAGGAGTCCTATTCGGCATAGGTACAAGAGAATCAGTACATGTATGGTTTATGCATATTTGGATGAGGTGTTAGAGAAGGTATGTTCATATGAGTTTGAGGATTTCTCACAATAAACTTGTTAGCATTCTTTGCGACTTTTGTAAGTATGTGATCTTTTCACACACATGTCTAACTTAGGGTCTTCCATAGCCTAAGTTCAAATGAGGGTTTGCTGATTATCAATTTTAGACTAATCCTTCCTCTTTCCGTCACACATTTACACTCTTCTATAACCTATCAGGTCACACATCTCATATATATTCAGATTTGTGTGCATACATCTGAATATGTTTGTTACATTTGTACATTCACTCATCCATCTATTTCTGTTCACATAGAGTGGTTGAGAATTTTGACTCCCGCATTGTACATTGACATTTATATATATGATAGTGTGAGTAAGCAGTGGCTTACATAACACTTTTCACATGTTGTCTAATCTCTCTCTATCTTTATCTCATCATTTGTATGATTAAGTGTTGTATGTTCATGTTTTGTCCATATTGGAAGATTGCTGGAATGTGTGTTGTAGATGCTGGACCTATGGAACCATGGACCTGTGGTATTAGTTATGGGCCTACTAAATTTCCAACTTGAACAACTATGCAGGAAATTGGATGATAAAGCAATGAAATGTATTTTTGTTGGGTACAATTCTAAAAGCAAAGACTATCATCTGTATCATCCACAGAGTAGACGCATTTTGGTTACCCGTGACGTTGTTTTTGTTGACGATGTTATTCAGCCATTACTTTCATGTACTAAGGAGACATCAGTTAGCTCCAAAGACATGTGTGACACTTTGCTACATCTTTTTATAGGTGGACAATCTAATGTTGGTCCTAATGAGGCAACTTCTCAACCTTTATAGGTCTCATGTGATGATGCAAATCATTCCATTTTTTATGCAGATTTACATGATGCACTTGTTGATGAGAGAGTTGATATTGAGGAGGCAAAACTATGCCAAAATGGTTGGTGCAGACTTTGCATGATAGCAAATTAGATGCATCTCTATCATACTGTACTCATTCAGGCTCTCATAGTGCCTCTTTTGCATTAGATTGCTATGCTATGGTTGCCTCTAGTCTCTGTGATGAGAATGAGCCTGTTTCATTTGATGAAGCACAAAGTTTTTGGATGGCTGTTGTGCAATGTGAATATGATGCTATCATGAAAAATGGTACTTGGTCCTTATGTGACTTGCCTCTTGGCAAGAAGGCCATTGGCACTAAGTGGGTATAGAAGTTGAAGCCTAAGCATGATAGAACAATTGACAGGTATAAGTCTAGGCTTGTTGCAAAGGGTTATGCACACGAAAGAGGCATTGATTTTTATGAGACCTTTGCACCTACATGCTGAATGACTACTATTCGTAGCATCTATGCACTTGCAACTCATCATGGTTGGAATGTACATAAGTTGGACATTGAAACTGCATTTCTGAATGGTGACTTGCATGAAGAAGTGTATGTTTTTCAGCCCTTTGGCTTTGTGCAGAAAGGGCATGAAAACTAGGTGTGTATGTTAAAGAAGGCATTATATGTTTTAAAGCAAGCACCATGTGCCTTGTATGAAAAGTTACATGCCTATGTGATTGCATATGGTTTTGAGAAGAGTCCAACTAAGAGCACCTTATATGTTAAGTGTGCAAATGATGTGCTTCTTATCATTGTGTTGTATGTTGATGACATGCTACTCACTAGTCCTCATGAGAAGCATATTGCTGATTTCAAGGCTGATTTGCATGCCTCATTTGAGATGTCTGATTTGGGGCATTTGCATCATTATTTGGGCATTCGGTTTATGCAAGTTGATGGTGGAATAGCTTTACATGTCAAATGAAATATATTGACACATTATTATAGCATTTTGGCCTTGAGGACTACAAAATTATTGCCACTCCTATGGAGATAGGTTTGCAATTGAGTATTCAAGATGTTGGAGATGCATTTGATGTTGTTCTCTATCAACAGGTTGTTGGATGCTTGATTTACTTATGCATTACTTGCTCAAATATTTAGTTTGTTGTCTCACAAATGAGCAGGTTTATGCATTGCTTAGGTTTCAATCATTTGTAGGTAGTTAAACACATCTTTCGCCACTTGATTGGTACTTGATGGCTTGGATTGTTTTATCCCAAGGTGGGATCACTACGGCTAGATTTACATGCTTTTTTTGACTTTGATTGGGCTGGTTGCTATGACACTTGTGTGTCCACTAGTGGCTTTTGCTTCATGCTTGGTAGCTCATGTATATCTGGGTTGAGCAAGGAGAAGGCTATTGTGGCCAACCACTTTCAATTGTGAGGCTGAGTATAGGGAAGCTTTCATAGCAACTATTGAGTGTGTGTGGCTCAGAGGCCTTATGGCTAATTTGGGTGTTGTTCAGTCTTCTGCCACCACCATATTTACTGATAGTCAAAGTGCATTGGCATTTGTGAGGAACCTTGTGTTTGATGCTCTCACTAAGCACATTGAGGTGCATTATCATTATGTTTAGGGAGAGGTTCTCTATTGGAGAGATTAGCTTGGCATATGTGCCCATGCATGAGAACATTGCAAACCTTTTCACGAAGGCTCAGAAGTTTGAAGCTTCCCGCAAAGCTTTGGGCTTACTTCCTTTTGTGGATTGTTTCCACATAGGTTGGCACTTCCTTATACATGAGTAGCAACTCCTTGTTCACCGCATCACTCCCAAGGGGAATTTGTTGATATATTTAGATAGTGATGTGTGTGAACACACTAGGTCTATCGGGGCACTTTTTCCCTCTTTAGGAGGATTTTTCCCCAGACTTGTATATATGTCTATCGCCCTAACGGGTCACTTATCTTTGTACATTCTAGTTGTAATACATTCAATATTGTGTGTTGTGCTCCAAGATTCTTCTTCTTCCTTGTGCTGTTCACGTGCTTTCACAGACCTCAAAACTCCAACATTTCTTTCCCTCTTCAACCGATTTTACCACTACAACCTGGGGACTTGACTTGCACAGATTACTGTACCAAATGTGCAGAAGTCTGGGCCCTTAAGCATGCCACTATAGGTTGTGTGGCTTTGGTCTTGCTTGCCGATCTATTTCCACACTTTGGACTTCCTTTAGAGTTAGCCTCTAATCGGGGAACTCATTTCCTGAATTAGCTCATAAAAAATATTACAAACTTATCGTATTGAGCATAAGTTTAACTCTTTGTATTATCCTCATTCTAATGGTTTAGCAGAGATACTAATAATGTTTTATTGATAATGCTACAAAATTTTTTGTTGGATTACCTAGCTAAGTGGGAGTAGTGTTTACCAACTGTGTTTTGGACCTATCAAACTTTGTACAAGGTAGTTGTTGGATTTACTCCTTTCAAATTATTATATGGGTTAGAAGCTATTGCACCAATGGAATTCTATGTTCCTAGATTAGGGGTTGTAGTGTGAGATCACTTGTTACTAGAAGATTCTTTTGTGTACCAAATTGATGCTTTGCATCAATTGGAGGAGTGCAAATATCATACTTTTCTATTGATGTAGGAAGTCTAGCAAAGGCAAGTACAATGACATGAACTTCATTTGAAAATGCTAGTGTTTCACATTGGTGATTTAGTCTTACTTTTCAATTCCAAAATGAAAAGGTAGGCACAATTATGGTGGGTTAGCCCTTTTTGTATTCACATTGAAGTGGCTCCGGCCATATTCAGGATGGCCACCTTGGGTGATGAGGCACTTTGGACTGCGATCAATGGGTCTAAGCTTCATTCTTACTAATGTTTGTCAACCCCCTGAGTGGCAAAGAATCTTTCAATTTTTTTATAAATATGTAAATAGAGCATCTATTTAAAAATAAGATAGGCTAAATGAAGCAATGCAATGGTGATCCACCATGTTGGATTCTTCTTTGCAAGAGATACATGATGATGCCCTCATAGTGCAAAACCAAGCTCTAGACGATGAGCAGGATGCTCTGCACAAACCTATAAGAACACTTAGAACTACACAATACATAGAGAGCACAAACTCATATTTCCTAAGTTTTATAGATGCCATTGAACTTCTAATATGTCGCTAATTAGGCCACTATAGGTCTTATTAAAGAACATATACAAAATTTTTCCATGGTCATTTGGCCTTTCACATGGACACTAACAATAAAAATCTCCCACTGAAGGAAATATGGCCAAAGTTACTAATGGGAGAAAAGTAAAGAATGATAAAGAATACTTGAGTGTAAGTATGCAAGCTATACCTCCCACCTGATGGGCATGTTACACAGTGTACAAGTAACTATGTAGGATCATGAATCAAGTAAATCCAAGCATCATGGAGGAATATTGCCTCATATGGTAGTAGAAAGAGAAGGGGGAGAGTCAATAGACTCTCACACATTCATGAACATGCTCAAACATGGTCGAGGGGTAGGAAAATGTATACTCTCGATGTGTGATGTCAAAGGTGGCCATCACACATATGAGCTTCTAGGTTGAGTGATGAAAAAATGTAATCTCCTAATAATGGTACTAGAGCATAGGAAGTAGGCTTGGGCAAGGTGGATAAAGTGTGCACAACTCCTGTTGGGAATTGAACTCACAACCTCCTAGCTAGGAGTATTATGGGATAATCACTAGCCCCAAAAACCATGGATGAGGATTACTTCCTAATCTTGTCTCTTAAGGTATAGTTCAACCATCCCCTGCTAGGATTATATGACATTCCTTTCCCCTTAGATTGAGCATTGCCCTCAATTCTCACTTGTGGACACTTGTGACTCTCTTGGACCCACTTTCCATGCATAAGCGCTTCCACCAACCTCAAAATCTAGCGCTTGTACCAAATTTGGACCTATCCTACCCTCTATGCATGCCCAAATGCTCATGCACCTTCATCTAAGGCCAATTTCACACTCACTAGGACAAGTTCTTTTTCCAAGTGCCCACCAAATGAGGCACCTTACCTCCCTCTTGCCCAAGTTCCTCAACTTGGCACTGATACCAATGTTGGGAATTGAACTCACAACCTCCTAATGAGGAGTATGATGGGGGAACCACTAGCCCCAAAAGCCATGGATAAGACCTCCTAATCCTCTCTCTTAAGGTATAGTTCAACCATTCCTTGCTAGGATTATGTGATACATAGCCTAGTGGTTAAGTCTCAAGGTTGTGAAAGAGGAGGTCTTGGGTTCAATCCCCACGGGGAGCATGGAGAGAGAGTTTTGCCCAAAGAGCCTTCTAAATCAAGTTAACATGAGTTAACTTGAGTTTAGAGAGACTTAACTCGAGTAGCGAGTACACCAACCACTAGTGGACTCTATTGGAAGGTACTAAAGTAGTGGTCGAGATAACTTCAACCACTAGTAGACTCTAATGGAAGATGTCAAAGGAATGGTGGATATTGCACATGCACTTATGCTTAAGGCTAATCTCTAGATCTTTGGCCATACATACATGTGACCAAATGGTGTCCGATTTCAGATTTGCCTAAATTGTCTGGACCCTTAAATCTTAGAATTACTTTATTACAACTCGTTGAGAAATTTGTCCCACCAATATGGGAGTGTATCTCCCAATACATAGATCAGATTGAGACATGCAAGATATCCGTAGAAAGCTCTCAAAATGAGCCTTCTATTAGTAGCAATTGATTGAATGTCTAGGATATTGATCATGGGTAAGTATGAGGTTCAAGATGTTGATGATGAGAACAAGGAGTTCAAGATATCAAGGTTGTGAACAAGAGGTTCAAGAAACTATTTGAGGGTGGGGACATCAATTAAAGGGCCTAGGGAGTTAGGGAGCCAATCATTGACAACAATGATCAAACAAGGGGGGAAGAATGTCATAAAGTGACAAGTAGGAGCCGGTTGATACATGCCCTAAGAGAGAGGCTTAAGAAGTAATCCGCATCCATGGCTTTTGGGGCAAGTCATTATCCCATCTTTCTCCTAGCCTATAGATCATGAGTTCAATTCACCTTGGATACAAAACTAGTATCAAAGTTTTTGATCGAGATACAAACATATCTAACGTGGAAGTGATAAGATAAGTTGCATCAAAGCTTGGCCTTTAATATAATGGCCATTGTTACTTGTGGCTACACTCAAGGTTAGGAAGACATAGAGTGGCATGAGGGAAAATTTATCATTTAGTCCTAGATGGGTTTGTATTCACTTTTTATGGGGCTTAGTTCTACATTTTAAAGGATTATATGGTTTCTTATCTCTATAGTCTATGGTTGAGCTTTTACTACTTGGCATTCTACAATTGTCTTTCATCTTATGTCTCCATAGCAGATACACCATATGGACTAAGGTCGTTATGGGAGTGATAGTTTGAAGTTAGGTGTATATGGGAGATGGTAGGCACCACACATATGGTTTTCCACCTTTGAGATGATCTCTTATGATACTTCTTAAGGGAAAAGATACAAGGAAACAATACATAAAGATGATCATGTACCAGTAGTACATGGGGTTTAGGGGAGTTCGAGCACTTTCTTCTACCATTATGGACATTTTTATCTACATTTTTGAGGATGTAAGTGTTTTCAAGGGGGAAGGAAATGCCACATAGTATGCCTGATGGGTGAACCACCCCTTAGGTTGGATGCCATGGAGTGACACTTGGCATCATGGGGACTATTGTCTCATATGGTAGTAGAAAGAGAAGAGATAGAGTCAACAGACTCTCATGCATTCATGAGCATGCTCAAACATGGTGGAGATGCAGGCAAATGTATACTCTCTGTGTGTGTCATCAGAGGTGGCCATCATGCATATGAGCTACTAGGTTGAGTGATGGAAAAATGTAATCTTGTAATACTGGTATTAGAGCTTAGGAATTAGTCTTGGCCAAGAAGCTCATATGTGTGATGGCCACTTCTAATGATACACAGAGAGCGTATATATTTTCTTGCCTCCTAACCATGTATGATTATGCTCATGAATGTGTAAGAGTCAGTCAACTCTCTCTCTCTCTCTGTCTCTCTCTCTCCTCTTCCTACTTCCATATGAGGCAATAGTCCTCAATGATGTCAAATGGCACTCTGTGCCCACCCAACCTAAGGGGTGGTTCACACCCATCATCCATACTATGTGACAAAAAGCATCAAACCTTCAGAACCATTGTCTAGGGGACTATCTAAGCCCATATAAGATCTTCTTCAACTTACAAACTAGACTCTCTTTGCCAAGAACTACATAACCCTCCGGTTGTTCCATATAGATCTACATGCAAGAAAGTAATTTTTGATGGAGAGTTTTAATCTCCAAAAGAACAACCTACTCTTGAACTTAGAACACCTCTATATCAAGAGTAAGTCAAAACCTTCACCAATTTAAAAGATCAATGACCAACATATCAAATTCTTGAACAAACTGTGAAGAAGAGATTACTCAAAAAGTCTGCTGCATATATCTTTCTCATTGACTGAGTAAATGTGTAAAGTTTTTTATGAAACTTTGCACAAGGTGTCGCCTAAAGATTGCGCACCTCCTCCAAGTCAAATCACTCCAAAAGATTCAGTAGATCTTGAGAAATCTACTTCACAAGTTACCTATGTCTAAATCTGCACTTCTGAGAAGTCGATTTGGACACCCCTAACTTCTTAGCTTTGGTTCTCCCAATGTCAAACCCGTTTGATCAAATCCTTTTAGCTATAGATAGCTTATCTCTGAACTTAGATTTTGAGCTATCATATGTGTAAAACTTTACACTGTGCACTGAGCACTACTCATTTCATTGAACTCAAAATCTGCGCCTGTTTCAGAAGACTGTGAACATTCTTCACATATGAATGTTCCTACACACAATTCTCTTAACCTGATTACAATTGGAAGCTGAAATTTTGTACAGAGATCAATCAACTCTAGACTTAGACTTCTACAAAAGCATTCCATAGAATATCTACCACAGAAGGAGAAGACACGAAAACTTAGGGTGCAACTTTTCTTCTATTCCTCAAAAAATTACAACTGAGTTATGAGAGAGACTTCTTCTCATTCCTATGAACTCTAATGAGTCTTACAACTTACAAATGCACTATTCTCATACTCTCCTATTGTCTCCTCTATTGCCCCGACATTTTTCAAAAGTATTTATAGGCAAATATGTACAAGCTTATAACTAAACAAAAGTATAAGTGATCTATGTCTTCACTAATGTACATATGTGTACATATCATTCATCATGTGAATGTAACCACCTTCTTTGCTTCAAGACTTGATCTTATCTCCATCCTTTGTCTTCCACAACTTCAATTGGTGATTGGTCTGCACCAACAACTCCCCCTCAATCATCAATTGAGGTTTCTCTTATCTTCTTTATGCCTGCCATGTCTTTAAACTTCTATAACTTTGGTCCATCCAAGCTCTTTGTAAGCATATCAGCTATCTGATCTTTTGTTGAAGTATGTATAACTTCAATCTCCTTATCCATCACCTTCTCTCCTAGAAAGTGATGCTATATCTCAATGTGTTTGGTCCTGGCATGAAAAATAGGATTAGCAGCTAGATATAATGAACTCATGTTATCACCATAAATGATAGGTATGCTCTGTATAGTGTCAAAACTCTTCATGAGAGTCTTAAGCCATATCACTTCTTTTGCAGCTTCAACCATGCCTTTGTACTCTGCTTCTGTAGATGACAAAGCAACTGTATGTTGCTTCTTTGAGCACCAAGAAGTCAACTTATCTCCCACATAACACATGTATCCATAGGTTGACCTTCTATCATCTGGATTACCTGCCCAATCTGCATCACTATAGATCTTGATATTTGTATCTGATGTAAAACCATAATACAAACCTTCCTTGAGTGTACCCTTAATGTACATCAACACTCTTTGACCTGCAATCCAATGTTCTTTCCTAGGACAATGCATGAATTGGGACAAAACCCCAAATGCATATTATAAATCAAGTCTAGTTAATGTAGCATAGATAAGACTACCAACCAAACTCTGATATTGTTTCATGTCCTTGAACTCTTCACCTCCAAATCTGCTCAATTTGTGATTCACCTCCATTGGAGTAGGTGCTACTCTGCAATCATTCATTTTAAACTTGGTTAACAAATTCTTCAAATACCTTTCTTGAGTCACATACACTCCATGTTGAGTGTATGAAATCTCCATGCCCAAGAAGTATGACAAATCTCCCAAGTCACTAATTTTGAACTCCACATACACTCCATGTTGAGTGTATGAAATCTCCATGCCCAAGAAGTATGACAAATCTCCCAAGTCACTAATTTTGAACTCTTTCTCCATTTGCTTCTTTAGGCTTTGTATGCCTTTCTCATCTGTACCTGTAAGAATTATATCATCAACATATATACATATGTAAATGAACCCATCATCACTTGCTTTGACAAGCAAGCTACTATCTGCTTTAGATACTTGAAACCCAAGTTCCTTTAAGAACTTTACAAGCCTATAGTTCCATGCCCTTGGGGCCTGCTTCAAGCCATATAAAGCTCTCTTGAGCTTACACACATAATCTAGATATCTTCCATCTCTGAATCCTTGAGGTTGCTCCATGAAAACATCATCTGAAATATAACCATTCAGTAAAGCATTCTTCACATCTAATTGACACAATTTCCAACCTTTGCATGCAGCAATTGCTATGAGTGTTCTAATGGTTGTCATCTTTGCCACTGGACTATAAGTCTCATCATAGTCAATACCATATGTCTGAGCAAACCCTTTAACAACAAGTCTAGCCTTGTACCTAGACACACTTCCATCTGCAAATCTCTTTGTCTTATAGAACCACTTGCATCTAATGATCTTCTGACTATTTGGTTTTGGAACCAAATCCCATGTTTGATTCTCCATCAATGCATCATATTCTTTGCATCATATTCTTCCTGCATAGCTTTTTCCCAAATCTCTTTACCTTTTGCCTCTTCATATGTAGAAGGGTCTTCATCTGCTTTAACCATGTAAGCATAATCCTTAGTAGTCAAGAATGAAGTATCATAGCTATACCTTGTAGGTTGCCATTTGTGCCTTGTAGACCTCCTGAGTTCTCCACTTCTTGATGTTTCTGGTTCTTCACATTCTGGATCAAATCTTGGTGTCTCTTCCACTTCAACTTGCACTTCATGATTCTCTTGTTCATCAAATATCTGAATCTTTGATTTACCTTTCCTTTGGCTCACAATTTCTTCATCATCTGTATTAATATTGATAGTACCTGCATACCAAGTACCTTGCTCATCAAATGTAACATCTTTTGATACAAGAAAATGTTTTGTGGATGGATTCCACAACCTGTATCCCATCTCATCATAACCAATAAACACATATTTTTCAGCTTTAGGTTCCAATTTATGCCTTAATTGTGATGGCACATATGCATAGGCCAAACATCCAAATACTTTGCAATGGTCTAATGTAGGTCTCTTACCCCACCATGCCTCATATGGTGTCATACCCTGCAAGGCTTTACAAGGTAGCCTATTAACCAAATAAGTAGTTGTATTTACAGCCTCAGCCCACAAATAATTTGGGCAATTTTTCTCCTTCATCATGGACCTTGCAAACTCAACAAGAGTCCTATTCCTCCTTTCTGCTACACCATTTTGTTGATGAGAGTACCTGCAAGTAACTTCTCTTTTTATACCTGCATTCCACAAGTAATCACTGAACTCATTAGAGAAATACTCTCCCCCTCCATCTGACCTTAGTCTCTTCAATTTATGTCCTGTAATTCTCTCTGCATACATATGATAATGTTTGAAAGTATTGAATACTTCTGACTTATCTTTGATCACATAAATAGTGATCCATCTGGTAGCATCATCAACATAAATCACATAATACCTTGAACCATTGATACTGAAATCCTTTGATGGTTCCCACACATCTGTGTGTACCAACTCAAGTTTCTCTGAATACATAAACCCATGCTTAGAATAGGGTTGCTTATGAGCCTTACCTAATTGACATGCCTCACATCTGTATGTCATATGTTGACCTGCAACATTAGGCAATCCAAGCACTGAACCATTATTAATCATGTCTTTAATACCTCTTTCATTGATGTCCAAGCCTCTTATGCCAAAGATCTAACTCAGAAATCTTATGTCCTCCATAAGTGAACAAGGCATGACCAACATTACCTTGAATCTTCAGTGTGAACAATCTTCCTTCTTTCTTCCCTGAAACAATTTGTTTATACCCATTGCTAGGGTCTTCCACAAACACTCCTTCATTAGTGAACCTCACTTCATAACCTTTTTCCACAATTTGTCCTACACTTATCAAATTCTTAGGAATTGTAGGAACATACAAGACCTTACTCAATAAAGTGCTACCATCCTTGGTC
Source organism: Ceratopteris richardii (assembly GCA_020310875.1). Taxonomy (NCBI): domain Eukaryota; kingdom Viridiplantae; phylum Streptophyta; class Polypodiopsida; order Polypodiales; family Pteridaceae; genus Ceratopteris; species Ceratopteris richardii. The sequence continues at coordinate 60,184,004 of CM035437.1, read as the reverse complement.
TTCACTGATCCAATTGACTTCACATTATGCTTTGTATTGTCACCTGTTTGAACAACATGATTAGATACCTTATTCTCCAAATCAGTCATCAAGGCTATGTTACCACTCAGGTGATTGCTACACCCTGAGTCAATGTAGAAGACTCTTTGATCTTCACTCTGCCTTTCACAAGTTGCATTCATTATCAATGTTGAATCTTCCTTTTGATCTGAAGCATAATTGTAGTAGGTATTGTTATATTGTTGACTTTGGAAACCTCTACCTGCATTTCTTCCAAAGTAACCCCTACTACCTCTACCTCTGAAATTACCTCTTTGATTTCTGCCACCTCTTCCTCTTGAATTATAGTTTTGATTGTATCCACCATTACTCTGAGTGTTATGCCAACAATCATTAGCTAAATGATTTGTCTTACCACAAATCCAGCAAGCTTTTGCTCCATCTTTGTTATTCCTGCCTCTTCCTCTACCTTTGCCACCTCCTCTTCCTCTTAGGAAGTTGGCTTGACTAGTTGTGCCTTCTTCTTCATTTGCTTGTTGCTTTCCTTTGTTAGTTTTCTTCTTGTCTTTAGAGTACATTGCATGACTTGCACTCTTGTCAACATCTCCTTTGATATCATTCTCAAAAGCTAGCATATGTCCTAACAATTGATTCAAATCAGGATTGAAATGATCCAATGAAAGTTCTGTAGATAAAATAAAAGGCTTCCACTTCTCATCACCTCTTAGTCCTATGAGAATTTGCCTTACCAATTTATCTTCTTCAATGTCTTCATCCACTGCTCCTAATGCATCTGCAATGTCTTCATCCACTGCTCCTAATGCATCTGCAATGTCCTTCATCTTTGTCACATAATCAGATATTGATTGTGAAGCCTTCTTCTTGAAAGTAGTAAACTTTGCCCATAAAGATGCCTTTCTTGACTTTGTAGTGTTTTGGAAATGCTCCTCCAAAGCATTCCATATTTCACTTGCACTTTCAAGTCCTCTAATGTGAGGTAGCAAGTAGTCATTGACTGCCATATAGATAATGCTCCTAGCTTGAGCATCTCTTTTCATCCAATTCTTCAAATCTGATAATTCTTCCCTAGTTGGAACACTAGGATCTCTGAATTGAGGCTTTTCTTCTTCTCTTGTAATATAGGCTATCAAATCTTTGCTCATTAGATGGGCTTCCATTCTCATTGACCATGCAGGATAGTTCTCTCTATCCAATTTCTCTATCTGAAGAGAATCTCCCATCCTTCCTTTACCTGTGTACTGAATTCTTCAATCTTTATAAAGTATAAAGTTACCTTTACTTCGAATGACACTCCTTTCGTCCTTCTTGATGTCGTATGATCTCTTCCTCAAGCTTTTCCTTCAGGCTTTCACCTTTTAATCCTTCAGATGTTGAATTCTTTGCAACAGCAGCAGTCGGGATCCTCCTTTTCTCAAATTTGATGTTTCGTGCTCTGATACCACTGATGGAGAGTGTTAATCTCCAAAAGAACAACCTACTCTTGAACTTAGAACACCTCTATATCAAGAGTAAGTCAAAACCTTCACCAATTTAAAAGATCAATGACCAAAATATCAAATTCTTGAACAAACTGTGAAGAAGAGATTACTCAGAAAGTCTGCTGCATATATCTTTCTCATTGACTGAGTAAATGTGTAAAGTTTTTTATGAAACTTTGCACAAGGTGTCGCCTAAAGATTGCACACCTCCTCCAAGTCAAATCACTCCAAAAGATTCAGTAGATCTTGAGAAATCTACTTCACAAGTTACCTATGTCTAAATCTGCACTTCTGAGAAGTCGATTTGGACAACCCTAACTTCTTAGCTTTGCTTCTCCCAATGTCAAACCCATTTGATCAAATCCTTTTAGCTGTAGATAGGTTATCTCTCAACTTAGATTTTGAGCTATCATATGTGTAAAACTTTACACTGTGCACTGAGCACTACTCATTTCATTGAACTCAAAATCTGCGCCTGTTTCAGAAGACTGAACATTCTTTACATATGAATGTTCCTACACACAATTCTCTTAACCTGATTACAATTGGAAGCTGAAATTTTGTACAAAGATCAATCAACTCTAGACTTAGACTTGTACAAAAGCATTCCACAGAATATCTACCACAGAAGGAGAAGACACGAAAACTTCGGGCGCAACTTTTCTTCTATTCCTTAGAAAATTACAACTGAGTTATGAGAGAGACTTCTTCTCATTCCTATGAACTATAATGAGTCTTACAACTTACAAATGCACTATTCTCATACTCTCCTATTGTCTCCTCTATTGCCCTGACATTTTTCAAAAGTATTTATAGGCAAATATGTACAAGCTTATAACTAAACAAAAGTATAAGTGATCTATGTCTTCACTAATGTACATATGTGTACATATCATTCATCCTGTGAATGTAACCACCTTCTTTGCTTCAAGACTTGATCTTATCTCCATCCTTTGTCTTCCACAACTTCAATTGGTGATTGGTCTGCACCAACAATTTTCACATCCATTTGGACCAGCTCTAAGTCCTCCATTGCAACAAATCCAAGCAACATGAGCAATGTGGTTATCTTGACTACAATAGAGAAGATTTCCTCAAAATCAGCACCATGTGAACTTAAGCTTATATACCCATTTACGTGGTAAATATTTCCTTCCCTTTGGCAAAGGTACCAAATCCCCAGTACCATTTTTGTGAATAGAATCCAATTCACTCTTCATGGCATGCTCTGACTTGACATGATCCTTTGCCTCCATAGCCTCTTGGCAAGAAGGCTCACAAACATCTTCCATCATTACAAAATCCAAGCCTAGATCACATCTATCACGTGGATGTACATGAAAAACATATGAAAGGATGCTCAATAATAACATTTGTAGACTTATCTGATTGGACATTCTCCTAAACATTCCTATGTGTAGCATTCTTATGCATTTTAATGGAGGACTAGTATCCTCAAAAACCACTCTTCTCATCTACCTCCTTTATCCATCTTAGACCCATTGAAAATGAAATCACTACTTCTAATCATTGAATGTGTTTCCAGATCCCATAAGCCGTATCAAATCGATTATCTCAACCATATCCAAAAAAAAAGTATTTCCTTGACTTACAGTCCAACTTTTTTCTAAGATTCTTGGGTATATTAACATAAGCTTCACAGCCAAAAACTCCAAGATGATCATAATATGGTGGCTTCTCTATCCATAACTCTTATCCCAAATTCAAACCTTTGGCAATACTAGGTGAAAGGTTAATCACATAAACTGCAGTCAACACTCCTTCTACCCAAAAGACTTGTGAAAGGTTTGCATGATGCAACATAGAAGCTACTTTGTCCCGAATGGTTCTATTCATCCTCTCAACTACATCATTATGTACTATGGTATAAGGAATTGTAGACTCTCTATGAACTCCTCTAGATAGACAAAACAAGTTGAATTCATGTGAGGTATACTCATCTCCATTATCTAAACCTAAATCCTTGAGATTAGTTCCTTTTTTAGTCTCAAGTAAGTAAGTGATTTTTTGAAATTGGGGAATACCTCATCCTTAGATTTAGTAGAATATACCTAGAATTTTCTAGTAGCATCATCTATGAAAGTGAAAAAGTAAAGAGAACCACTTAAACCTTTTGGGTGTAGGACCACACACAGTTGTATGAATGAGATCTAAAGCCAAAATTAAAGATCCAATGTGCATCTTATGCACATTCCTAATTTTCCTTCAATATTGACAATGCTCACAACATGAAAAATCATAGAAAGATAACATAGGTAAGTAGCCGAAATGAGAAAGATTTTCCATTCCACTAAGGGAAATGTAGCCCAAACAACCATGCCAAATACAAGCCATAGGTTGTTTAATAATAGCTAAGAAGTGTTCTTTCTGTGATACAAATAAAGGATAAAGTGAGCCAACTTTGATTCCTTTTGCAATAACCATATTTCCCTTTAATATGTGAAAAGGTCAAGCATAAAAAACCACTTTGTAACCAAGGTCATCAAGTTGACCAACTGTCATCAAACTTCTTGATAACTGAGGTACATGGTGTACATTATGCATAGTGAATTTTGAGCCACCAATGAATTGCACAACCACATCTCCAATCCAGATAACATCACACTGGTAAGAGTCATCAAGTCTCAAAGCATGAAGAGAATTTGTTGCATAAGTAGAGAACCATTATTTATGTGGTGTCACATCAAAAGAAGAACGAGAATCTAGCAACCACATGTGAAAAAGAGAATCGGCCATAAGATCCTCAGTGGGCATAGTATTGGTCAAGTTTCAACATATCAACATCATAAAAAATTGCATTAATTTCTTATATATTCACAGGAAAGCATTTGGTGCAGGTAATTATTTAACATGCCCATCGACATTTTGTCCTTTACCCTTATCATTCTTTAATGCATAGTATTTCTTCATATATCCTTTCTTATGACAATAATGGCATTCAATATCCCTCTTCCTTGACTTACTTATAATCTTATTGAACTGACCATTCTTTTCCTTGTTCTTGCTCCTACCATGTTGCTGATTCTTTCCTTGGTAAGAATCACGATCATTATATACATCTCCACTATTTGGTGCCAACCATATACTTTTTATGGGTCTCTTCACTCAAGAGTGTGTTGGTGTGAATGAGTCCAAGCCTACGTACTTGAATAATTAGCATTTATCTCATATAGTCGCATATGACTATTCCCTTGTAAAACTCAATTTACTTTTATCCTTGTAAAAGTGCATATGTTAATTGAACTACTCTCACGTGGAGATAGGAGGAATTAAATCTCCAATTACTTGGTAGTTGATTGATGAAAAAGTAAGTCCTATAATTTAGGATTCACTTTATGGTGAGAACTTGAATTTGAATTCAAAATGGATCCAACTCAAAGCTATAAAAGTGGGTCAAAATCTGCGTGTAATGAGCCCAATTTCGAGATCATTTTGAGAGATTAGTGAGCTCATTCTACAGCCACTTCATTACCCTCACATTGTGCAATTATACATTGCTAATTTCAATGTATATCTATGTGATTTAATACATATACATTGATCACATCTCTACTTTACTTCTCTATCAAGTTCATCTCCGAATAGTGATCTTCTCAGACTTGGTTCTCAGTGCATAGTTGATCATTTGATGTGATTTAAAATGCTATAGATTCAACATATTGTCTATTTCATATGTACAAAGTTTCATTGTCATTGCTTTTCTCAGTCTTGAGATATCTTCAAATCTCTGCTCAGTGTTCTACATACTATAGCAGCCCGAAAATGTCAGGCTAGTCTTCCAACTTGCTAAGAATCATTCTAAGTGTAAACCTGATTATTTTTATTGAAATACCTCATGATTGGTAGCTATCTAAGTTAATTAGATACTCCCAAAAGGAACTTAGTCAATTGCTAGTAGGTTGAGAGCTTCATTCATTTTACTAAACATGTGTAGAGACCAAAATAGCAAGTCTTAGCTCATCGTTGAACTTTCTACTCATTTGTTTTGATCCATTGATTAGAGGATTGTGTTTCAAAGCACATAGGTGATTATTTGTGATTTTTGGGAAGCTCAAGGGGTCTACTATACTCTCCACAGCTTGTTCTTGGCTGGCATGAAGCAAGATTTTGCAGCACCACTTCATCTCTGGAATCTATCCACCATCTCCTCCAACAATGGTATCAGAGCAACATCAAAGCAAGATGGGAGATGGATTTCCATCATTCATTGACAAATTGTACAGGAACAACTATCCAACATGGTTCCTAAGGATGCAAGCTTATCTCCAAGGAAGAAGCTTATATGGATACATCTCTAGATGAGGCAATGCCAATATTCAGAAGCAAGCATCAACCTACAAGAAAAGAGCAAGAAACGCTAACTACATGGTGTGCAAAGGATGCTCTAGCCAGGCCTTATATGCTTAACTCAATATCTGATTTCTTATTACCTCACATTAGGGATTGGAAGACCTTCGAAGAGACTTGGGAAGTACTTTCTTCATACATCTCATCAAATACAAGGGCTAGGAAGAACCAGCTTTGGATGTCATTCACAACCTTGAAGAAGCAACCAAAGCAAAGTGTAGTTGAATATGTAACCAAGATGAAGGATGTAGCTGACCAACTTGGGAGCATTGGAGAAGAGATAAAAGAGGAGCAAATAGTAAGGGAGATCATAAATGGCATCAAAGCTGATGATAAGTGGAAGTCCTTCACCACAACAATGGACCTATATGTGGATATGCAAATACCTGACCTCAACACACTGATGGGGCAACTCTTCACACATGAGACAAAGCTCAACAAGAATGGAGAACCCTCTAGAGGTAATCAATCTTCTGCCCTTTACATAGATAGAAATAAAGGCAAAGGTAAAAAGAATGAAGAAGAGGCAAGTACCTCTCAAGTGAACTTCACAGGTAGAGGAAGATGTACTAGAGGAAGGGGCAAAGGAGGAAAGCAATGCAGGGGGAGATTATACAACTCTTCACCTTGCAATATCTACATTTTGACCAATCATATCACATATGAGTGTTTCAAGAACACAAGGAATCAGAGAGGAAGAGGCTTCCATATAGGAGGCTATGGACAATCCAGAGGCAGGTTCAACAATGGAGGGAGCAATTACCATGACTACTACAACCAAGGCTACAACAACAACTATCAAGGAGGTTTTAGAGGTAGAAGAGATTATAAAAACTACACAAAAGACCAAGAGGATTCTCAACTCATCATGAACAGTACATCCAATCAAGGTAAAGATGATGAGCATCTTTTTTATATTGATTCTGGTTGTTCCAACCATGTGGATGAAAATGTAGCATTGCTATCTGATCTTGAAGAACCTAAAGCGAAGCGTGAAGTGCAGATAGGTGATGACACTAGACACTTGATGGGGGGTGATTCTAACACCCGAATGCAACAATGGAAGTTGGTTGCCCTCCGCTAGGTCCACACACAATGATATATGCTCAGTCTTCTAAACTTTTCTCTGCACCGCTACAGAGACATAAAATGAAATTTGGCAAACTTATAGTAGACTATGAGAGCTACCCAACAACCTTTAAATCATCCCAAATGGATATTCCAGTTGGGAGAACCATCCTATGCAAAACATGAGATGGTCTTCTTCCCTAGCATGATAACATATCCACTAGTGCTCCTCCTATCATCTTTGGAACTTGCCCAATCAGCATCACAATAAGCTTGTATATTTAATCCATCATCAAGTGGATAATATAGACCTTCATGTACTGATCCTTTGAGGTACCTAAGTACCCTTTTAGCTACAACAAGATGAGGTACTCTTGGTGCTTGCAAAAATTGAGATAACATTCCAACTACATGTGCAACATCTGGTCTTGTCATAGTAGCATACAAGCGAGAGCCAATTATTGACCTATACATGGTGACATCCTTCACTTCTTCACCTTCATGAGCACTTATTTTAACATTTACTTCTAATGGATTTGAAATGGGCTTGCAATCGTACAAGGTAAACTTCTTCAAAAGATCTAGAATATATTTCCTTTGCATCCAGTATATACCTTCTTCTTTATATTGTACTTCAATCCCAAGGAGGTACCTTAAAATCCCTAAATCTAGGATTTTAAACTCACATCCAAGCTTCCTCTTTATGTCCTTGATGTTGGCTTCATCATCCCCTATAATGATCAAATCATCAACATATATACAAATGAAAACAATTTTGCTAACTTCCTTCTTCACAAAGAGTGATGGTCTCCATGACTATGATTGTATCTATATTTTACCAAGAAGTCCACAATTCTTTGGTTCCAAGCTCTTAGGGCTTGCTTGAGTCCATAAATAGCCTTCTTTAGCCTGCATACATGATGTGGAAACCTCTCATCTTCAAAGCCCTAGGGATGGTCCATGAAGACTAACTTTGCAAGCTCTCCATTTAGGAGAGCATTCTTCACATCCAACTAGTACATCTTCCAACCTTTTGAGGCTGAAATTGCAATCAAACTTTTGATGGTGGAAATCTTAGCTACTGGACTGAATGTTTACTCAAAGTTTATGCCACAGTTTTGAGAAAAACCTTTGGCAACTAGCCTTGCTTTTGTTGATATATTCAGGTAGTGATGTGTGTGAACACTCTAGGACCGCCGGGGCACTTTTTTCCCTCTTTAGGAGGTTTTTTTCCCCCGGCTTGTATATACGCCTATTGCCCTAATGGACTACTTATCTTTGTACATTCTCGAGTAATACATTTGTTGTGCTCCAAGCTTTTTCTCCTTCCTTGTGTTGTTCATGTGCTTCCGCAGATGTCTATCTCCAACAATTGGTATCAGAGCAGGTCATCGCTTCATCTAGGGCACCATCGACACTCCTCTGTTTGCAGTCTCAGAATCGCACAAATTTTGGTGAGCATACTCAGCGTGTTTTTGAGCCTTCGAACACACTATCGCAGTGCTTGTGTAGGCTATTTCATCTTTTTGTGCCAAAGGTATATACTAGTTTCTGTTCGCCAGTATAAGCATCTCAAAGTCTGCTTCAGGTCTAACGGAATTTGTCTGGGTAGTTCTGTTCAACTTTTTGAGATACAGTCAATTTTTTGCATCAATGTATTTTAGTCACCAACCATGGCTGAATTCCCTATGTTGGCTATTGAGGATAAGTTGGATGGTACCAACTACCCGTTATGGGCTTATATGATGCGACATGTGTTGGTTGCAAAAGGACTGTGGAACATTTTGCAGGGTGTCAAAAAATGTCCCATCACACCTGCAACTGTTACAACTGCAGGTACTAAAGCTGATGCAGAAGGTGTCGAAGATGATGGTATTCTACATATTCCTGTTCGTGCTGCAGTTTCTGCTGCACCTACTATAGAGCAGATTCATTGGGATGGTAGAGATGCCCAGGCACATGCATTGATAGCTTTGTCTGTCAAACATGCCATTATTCCTCATATTCGCTCTTATAGAACAACTAAGGATGCTTGGGATACACTTACCACATTGTACCAAGCTAGGAATGAGGCTCGTGTTGCTTACCTCCGAAAATAGTTGGAGAGTGAGCACATGAATGAAGGTGATTCTATGGACAGTTTCCTAACAAAGATAAAAGACTTGAAGGAACAGTTGATTTCTGATGATGAGGTTATACCAGATAGCTCACTTGTGCAGACCGTTCTAAATGGTCTTCCTGATTCATATCAGAGTTTTGCTTCTACTCTTCGGTTGATGATGAAAGGCAATCCAAATGCCTTGTCATTTGAGGAGTTAGTCTCTGTTTTGTTGCAGGAAGATCAGTCCAGGCAGAATAGGTCCATTATGCATGTTGCAGATCAAGCTTTCTTGGCTAGTGATAAGGGCAAAGGAAAATGGAGCTCTTCTACTAGTAAGCAGAAATCTGCAAATGCTACACATTCGAAGACCCAAGACAAAGATGAGAAAAAATCACAAAAGCAGAAATTGTTTTGTAAGTACTGTAAAGGGAATGATCATATCATAAAGAACTGTCCAAAACTGGTTGCAAAAGAGGCAAAGAAGAAAGAGGCTGGAATGTTTGTTGCAGAAGCCTCTACACCAAAAACGGAGTCTGCTAATCTTGTGCAGGAAGAAGAATGGGCGTTTACTATTGTTTGCAGTTTTGAGCCATCTTCTCATGAGCAGTGCATGTCTACAGTAGACTCAGATGTTTGGTACTTTGACAGTGGGGCGACCAAACATATTACCTCGCAGTGGAGTTTCTTCTCTTCACTCGAGCCTACCCCTACAGGGAACACTATTACATGCACCAACAACTCCTCTTATCCTGTTATGGGAGTTGGTAAGATCATTTTGATGACTATTGATGGTGGTTCTTTCACTTTGTGAGATGCTTTATTTGTGCTAGGGATCAAGAAGAACCTGTTATCAATTTCTGCATTAGCCAAGATTGGCTTGGTTGTGAAATTTGTTGATGACATGTGTACAGTTCATGATCTGTCAAATGGCGATGTGATTATTGCTTCTGACATATTATGTCATGGGCTGTATAAGCTCATAGACTATGAAAGATCTGTGAATGATTCGACATGTGTAGCACATGATTCTCAGGCTATCTCAGATACAAAGCTTTTGCATGCACGCTTTGGTCATCTGAATTTTGCTAGTTTGCTACGCCTGCAAAAATCTGAAATCGTGTCCTCTTTGCCCAAACTTGAGGCACCTAGAAAACATGTTTGTGAAGGTTGTATTTTGGGCAAAATGCAGCGTTCCTCATTTCCAAAAGATGGTTCAGTTCGGGCTACTTAGAAATTGCAGCTTGTACATAGTGATGTATGTGGTCCTATGCAGATTTTACTTTCATTAATGATTTTTCCAGGCATGCATGGAAATTATCTTTACTTCGTGACTTTCATTAATGATTTTTCCAGGCATGCATGGGTATATCCATTGAAGGCAAAGTCCGAAGTCTTCATGTGCTTCAAACAATTTTTGGTTTTGGCTAAAAATCTATCAGCATGTAAAATGGGCACCCTCCGTTCAGATCGAGGGGGGGAATATATGTCTTCTGATTTTTCCAGGCATGCATGGGTATATCCATTGAAGGCAAAGTCCGAAGTGTTCATGTGCTTCAAACAATTTTTGGTTTTGGCTAAAAATCTATCAACATGTAAAATAGGCACCCTCCGTTCAGATCGAGGGGGGGAATATATGTCTTCTGATTTTAATGCATTTTTGGCTGAACGTGGGATAAAACATCAGTGTATAGTGCCATATACACCTCAACAAAATGGAGTTGCTAAACGAAAGAACAGGTCACACATGGAGATGGCGAGGTGTATGGTCAAGAGTCAGGCGTTACCACATAGTTTCTGGCTTGAGGCTGTCATGTGTGCAGCATATGTACTGAACAGGTGTCCCACTAAAGCGTTGCAGTCTATCACTCCATATGAGGCTTGGCATGATCACAAGCCATTTGTTGCTGATATGCGTGTTTTTGGTTGCTTGGCCTATGCATTAGTGCCTGAACAACATTACATAAAAATGGATGATAAAGCAATAAAATGTATTTTTGTTGGGTACAATTCTGAAAGTAAAGGCTTATGTTTGTATCATCCACAGACTAAACGCATTCTGGTTAGCCGTGATGTTGTTTTTGTGGAAGATGCTATTCAGCCATTGCTTTCATGTACTAAGGAGACATTTGTTAGCTCCAAAGACATGTATGATACTTTTGTTGATATATTTAGGTAGTGATGTGTGTGAACACAGTAGGACTGTCGGGGCACTTTTTTCCCTCTTTAGGAGGTTTTTTTCCCTCGGCTTGTATATAAGCCTATTGCCCTAATGGGCTACTTATCTTTGTACATTCTCTAGTAATACATTCATTATTGTGTGTTGTGCCCCAAGCTTCTCTTTCTTCCTTGTGTTGTTCGGGTGCTTCCGCAGACGTCTAACTCCAACAATTGGTATCAGAGCAGGTCATCGCTTCATCTAGGGCGCCATCGACACTCCTCCATTTGCAGTCTCAGATTTGCATGAAATTCGGTGAGCATACTCAGGGTGTTTTAGAGATCAAAACATCTTCGCTCTATGGTGCTGAAATCGCGATCTGAGCTCGTTTCGGCCTCCGAACGCACTATCGCAACGCTTGTGCAGGCTATTTCGTCTTTTTGTGCCAAAGGTACATTCGCTCTTGTAGAACATCAAAGGATGCTTGGGATACACTTACCACATTGTACCAAGCTAGGAATGAGGCTTGTGTTGCTTACCTCCGAAAACAGTTGGAGAGTGAGCACATGAATGAAGGTGATTCTATGGACAGTTTCCTAACGAAGATCAAAGATTTGAAGGAACAGTTGATTTCTGTTGATGAGGTTATACCAGATAGCTCACTTGTATAGACCGTTCTGAATGGTCTTCCTGACTCATATCAGAGTTTTGCTTCTACTCTTCGGTTGATGATGAAAGGCAATCCAAATACCTTATCATTTGAGGAGTTAGTCTCTGTTATGTTGCAGGAAGATCAGTCCAGGCAGAACAGGTCCATTATGCGAGTTGCAGATCAAGCTTTCATGGCTAGTCAGAAGGGCAAAGGAAAATGGGGCTTTTCTACTAGTAAGCAAAAATTTGCAAATGCTGCACAATCGAAGAACTAGGATAAAGATGAGAAGAAATCAGAAAAGCAGAAATTGTTTTGCAAGTATTGTAAAGGAAATGATCATATCATAAAGAACTGTCCAAAACTGGCTGCTAAAGAGGCAAAGAAGAAAGAGGCTGGAATGGTTGTTGCAGAGGCCTCTACACCAAAAACAGTGTTTGCAAATCTTGTGCAGGAAGAAGAATGGGCGTTTACTACTGTCTACAGTTTTGACCCATCTTCTCATGATCAGTGCATGTCTGCAGTAGGCTCAGATGTTTGAGAGTATTTTGACAGTGGGGCAACCAAACATATTACCTCGCAGTGCAGTTTCTTCTCTTCACTCGAGCCTGCCCCTACAGGGAATACTGTTACATGTGCCAACAACTCCTCTTATCCTATTATGGGAGTTGGTAAGATCATTCTGACTACAGCTGATGGTAGTTCTTTCACTTTGTCAGATGCTTTATTTGTGCCAGGGATCAAAAAGAACCTGTTATCAGTTTCTGCATTAGCCAAGATTGGCTTGGTTGTGAAATTTGTTGATGACAGGTGTACAGTTCATGATCTGTCAAATGGCGATGTGATTATTGCTTCTGGCATTTTATGTCGTGGGTTGTATAAGCTCATAGACTATGAAAGATCTGTAAATGATTTGGCATGTGCAGTAAATGATTCTCAGGCTAAGTCAGATGCAAAGCTTTGGCATGCACGCTTTGGTCATCTGACTTTTGCTAGTTTGCTATGCCTGTAGAAATCTGAAATGGTGATTAAATACATTATTAATAGGGGTGGATGCGGGAAGGGTGTTGAATGCAGAAGGGAAGGGAAAGGGGAAGGGGAATGGAAGTGTGGATGCGGTGCTAGAAAATGGTGAAGTGGGAGGTGGGGGAATGGGAGATGGTGGGTGTAGGGGGGGAGGGAGAGGTGCGGAGGTGGGTGATATGTCCATAAGATCAACGGTGGATGCAGTAGTGGGAGTGATTGTGAATATTGGAATTGTGGGTGTGGTAATAGTGGTGAAAGTGTATAGTGGTGTGTGCAATTGTGAATACGAGCTGCCTGGAAGTGTGATTGGGGGAATGAGATTTTCTGTGGCTGCGGTTAGAATTACCTTTTCAGTGGCCGTATAGACAAAAGAGGTGGAGATAGGGTGTGTGGGTTGTGTGGGTTGACTGACGGTCTGTGCTTTGGTATGGGTCGTGGACTCGGAGGTGGTGACAGTAGTGGTTACACTGGTAGTGGGAGGTGAATGTGGTGGAGTTGGAGGCAGGGGTGGCAGAGGGGGTGACGGAGGTGCACTTGATACATGGGTTTCCTCAGTATCATGGACGGTGTGTGCGGTGCCCGTGGTTGTGGATGTGCCTTGTGGTTTTGATACTAATACATTCATTTGCTTTCCTGATCGAGGGGGGCGTCTGCCGTATCATCGTTCCGTTCTTCGTGATTGTGCAAGGGCGGTATGAACCGTCTCAGGTACTCCTAAAGCATCAGATATCATGTCAAGAGTGACGCGGTATTTCTCGTCTACGCCTTCCTCCTCAAGGATTTGATTCATGAGGGCTTTGCCTGCTGCTAGGGACAGTCTATGTTGCTCTTGAACTCTGTTCATGGTATCATAGAGCTTTTTTAATGCCTTCGTATAAGCTGCAGCACCTTCAAGTACCTACAGAGCTTCTTGATCATATTCCTGCTCTTCTTCCTCGGATTGTCCATCATGTTCCTCCTCTTGTTCTTCTTCTTCTTCACCCTCCACATCGACGACATCTGGTTGTCTGGGATGGGGTTGGTCTGTAGAAGTTTGTTGTCCACTAGCTTGCTCTGCCTCGACTTCCACGTTAATAGCTTCGATTATTCTGGCTACCTCCTCATCAGTTAGGTCTTCTAATGTGAATCTGTGAGGAAACTCTAGGTCGGTTGGTACGGGTGGGAACACCAGATTTGGTCCATCAGTGCTGTGTCTTGGTAATCTGATAGTGAAGGGTTGTACCCGTCTTGGAAGTCGTGGAGTTGTCTTTGGTGTCAATGTCGCACCGCGGGGTTGTGCACAGGACATCTGAACTACGCCTCTCATTTTCTTAGATGGCGGTCCTGCGGTTGATAGTCTACGTTGGAATTCTTGCACCCTGGTCCAATTTAATGCCCTCTGCACTGGCACATCATAAGCCAAACATCTATACACAATCCTGGTGAGGGCACAGCATCCATACAGTACAGACTTTTGTTTCTTATACCACCTTTGATGAGCCAAGTGGATTTGGTCGATAATCCAGTGGGGCATGTTGATTGTCAAATCAAAGGCATCAGCCAAGTATAGACTAAACCATATCTTCTTAGGTGGCATTGTGAACCTCTCTTGAGCGGGAAATGCAAAATGCTGCATGACCATTCGCAAGTGAATGGCAATTGTAGGTGTCATTGCCACCATGTCCTTTAACTTCGTCAGATTCCTGTTCTTCATATTGTCGGGGACCATTGTCTCTTTCTCCGTAGGAATGTGCATACCTTTCGTGTCTAGAGCTTCCCTTACCAAATTGATAGTCAACCTGAAACGCTTTAGTTCATTGCCCCTTGTGAGAGATGGGAGGACAAAGGAGTTGTATCCCTTTTTGTCTTTGCTCGGAGTGAGGGTTCTAATCAAATAAGAGCACCTTAGAAAAGCGGGCTTTGGCAATTGGAATTTGAAGTAATCGTAGAGTCCTGCCTTCTTCCATATAGGTTTCAGTCCTTCATTATTCTGCAGTCTCTCAAATTCCCTGGTGAAAAAGTGATATCTACCCCAACGTCCATTGAATTCTATCTCAGCCTCCCACACGTAAGTGCCTTCACCTAGGGGTCCTGCCACATCAGTGAACCAATGTGAGTTTTTGCTGACCGGCATTGTGTGTCCCTGTGGAGGATTCTGAACCGGTATGGCGTGTAATGCCCTCAATGCCACTGGTCGTTCCTTCAATTCCTCCTCAACGGGAAGACTTTCAATGTCCACGACTTGGGGGCTGGTGCCTGCCTGGGAGCTAGTTCCTGCCGTATCTGCCATGTTACTTCTTGTCTCCTGATTCTGTGAGAATATAGAAACATGTGTTAATATTGTAAAGGACAAGATAGAACTGTTTTTGTCCCCATTACAACATTAACATGAGGTTCGGGAGAGATTAGGGGGTTATTAAGTGCCCGGTGCTTGTGTGTATAGTTAGGGATTGGGTAGACCTCGGAGCTAAGTGGAATGATGTAGTGAGAGAGGGATGTAGTTAGTAGGTGGGCATGGATTTACAACTGGGGTCAGGGGGTTTATTACAAGTTTTAGGTTGCCAAATGTATTGGATGGGCTTTGATCTTGATTTTGTGGAGACTCGGAAGAGTTTGATAGGGGTATCTACTTGAAAATGAGGCTTTTTAGGGACCCATTTACAAGTGATTCTACTTGTGCTCATGGAAGAATATGTGCCCGCGCGTGCTGTATAAGCATGGGCATCAGATGTTCGAGTGAGTGAAACATGTTGTACTGGGTGTGGCCTTGGTGTAGCTATTTGAGCCTGCAAGCAAGCCTTAGGCACCCAGATTTGTCGTGATTGTGGGCTGGCCTTCATTGACTTCTTGGGGTACCCAAATAGACTTCACTTTCGTAGACGAATTTATGAAGGACTTCTTATTAGTGTCGTGTTGTTGATTACTAATAAGAGGGTTTGGCCGTGGGGTTGGCCTGGTCGCAACAGGGTGTTTGCCTTTCCGCATCCATACTTGTTTCAACGACTGAAACAATCTGCTTTGCTCCTTTTTTTGACCTCTAGTATAGGTAGTGCTCTGCTTCTTCTGTATTTGATCTACCGTTGGTTGCTGCATCCTTTTGGCCTTTGGAAAAGAAGGGAGTACCATCTTATGCTTGACTTCGTTGTTGAAACCATCCTTTTTCTGCATCACACAGTTTTGGACAAGAATAGCATTGTCAACTTCATGTGCGCCCCTGGAAGGACCAGGAGTTCGTGCATTACCTAGTTCCTTGAGTGCCTCATTTTCCAATTCAACTGTAATTCGACTATGATTTGCCCATACCTGAAGAAGTCCACTCCTTAGGTTTAGGTTGACTGCATGATCATAGATCCAGTCCTGACCCAAGACAAGAGGCTCAGTGAGGTCCTCATCTTGACACACTAGTACTTTGATTGTCATTGCTTCGTCTTGAATATAGAGGGGAAGTTCCACCTCGCCCATGCAAGGGGTTTCCACACCTCCCAATCCTATGAGATATGCTTCTATAGGATTGACGGTTAATTTCAACTTTTGACAGTAAGAAAATTTAACAGCACTAGTGGCTGCACCTGAGTCAATCAAGGCTCTTACAGTCCTTGCACCCTTTCCTTGTCCTATCTCTAAGGTTATAAAAGGACGTCGATCAATTATCCTATGGGAGCTGATATCTGAAACTTCACACATAGCCACGTGATATCCTTGATCTGCATATGCATCTGGCCTAGGTTGCTCTCTGCCTTGTCTTCTTAACTTCATTCTCCGTATGTGTTCTAAAGCTTCTACTTGAGCTTCTTCTCGAATTCGTCTTTCTTCTTCTTTGCGTTTCTTAGCAGTGTTGAGTCGACTTAGCATCTCTTCCGTCAGAGGTTCCTGATATAACTTGACTCTGCACCCGCTTATGTAGCTCGGGAGAATATCGCCTTCCAATGTGGCTAGTTGCACTGCTCCACTTGTTGAGATTCTAGTAATGATCATGGGTCCGTGGCCTCTCTTCTCTAGTTTCCTCGCATGTTGTTTCAAAGTGTAGACTAATACTAGGTCGCCTGCCTTCAAACCTTTATCCTTAACGTGGGCATCAAAGTATGCCTTCTATCGTTTCTTAGCTGCATATATTCCTGCTGCAGCTCTTAGTCGGGTTTCACCTAATTGTTCAAGGTAAAAAATTCTCGAAGAGAGTTCATGACCCGTCCACTAATGCTCCTGTGCTACTTTCAATGTAGGTATTAAGAAGTCCAACTGTAGCACTGCATTTTGGCCAAATACCATCTGAAAGGGGGTGGCTTGGAGTACCGTTTTGTAGGCGACTCGGTATGCCCAAACAGCATGGTGTAGCTGTTTGTCCCAATTAGAGCGTTTATTGTTCACTAATTTCGTCAGTACATTGCATAAGATCTTATTGGTGCTCTCAGCCTGGCCATTTGCTTGAGGGTGATAGGGGGCAGACTTCTTATGTATTACCAAGAATTCTTGGAGCAGATTTTCAATAACTTCATTCAAGAAGTGAGTGCCTCTGTCACTGACTAGCTCTATAGGTAACCCGTATCTGGTGAACACATTCTCAAATAAAAACTTATTTGTTTTGGAGCATCGTTCTTCGCTGTGGCTTTTACCTCTACCCACTTGGTTAGATAGTCCGTGGCAACAATGATATATTTTGCATGGGAACCTTTAGCTGGGGGATTAATAGGACCTACAAAGTCTATTCCCCACTTAGAGAATGCACATCCACCCATCATAGGTTTCAGTGGCATCTCATCTTTGCGTATAGGATTCTGAGTTCTCTGACAAACATCACACCGTTTCACATAGGTATGTGCATCCATGTGAAGGGTCGGCCACCAGAAGCCCGCAAATAGTATTGCCTTGATCACCCGATCTGGTCCAAAGTGTCCTCCTGCTACACCTTGGTGAGCAGTTTCCAAGATCTTGAGATATTCACTCTCATGGACACATAGTCTCAGGTAACCATCTTTACCACGCTTGTATAGATTATCACCAACGAGTGAGTAATCCAGGGCTTCTTGTTCTAAGCTCCTTTTCCTAGCCAGAATCATGTCTGGAGGGAATGTTTTCGTCCTCAGGAAGGATACTAGTGGTTCACTCCAATCTGGCACTATGGACACTTGATAAAGAGTGGCATGTTCCACAGGTGGTTTAGTGCAACAGATTGGGCATTCCTTGCACAACTTTTGGACATCAGCCTCCATAGTAGGCCAATGCACTCCGAGTCTCCTTAGTGTCCCTGAGTATTCTCACCAAAATTCGTACGATTCTAAGACTGCAAACGAAGGAGTGTCGACGACACCCTAGATGAAGCGACGACCTCCTCTGATACCAATTGTTGGAGTTAGACGTCTGTAGAAGCACGCAAACATCACAAGGAAGAAGAAGAAGCTTGGAGCACAACACACAATACTAAATGTATTACTACAGAATGTACAAAGATAAGTAGCCATTAGGGCAATAGGCATATATACAAGCCGAGGGAAAAAAACCTCCTAAAGAGGGAAAAAAGTGCCTCAGCGGTCCTAGTGTGTTCACACACATCACTACCTAAATATATCAACAACTTTGAGCAAAACTTTTGGTAGCCAACCTCGCTTTATACCTAGAGATGCTCCCGTGTGTATGCTATACCAATGACCTTCATGTCCTTTGTTCTTGGCACCAATGACCAAGTATCATTTTCTTCAGGTGCCTTGACTCCCTTCTCCATGGCTTCAATCCATTCCCTATGTTTATTTTCCTCTTCAAAAAAGTTAGGTTCTTCACAAGCTATAACTTGACTCATGTAGGCATAGTGCCTTGCAATGAATGAATCATAAGTTAACCTTTGAACAAGGTATCTAGCCCTATTGCATGACCTTAACTCACCATTAACTGGTAGGAATCTCCTCCTCCTTGGTTTAGATGCTTTAAATCCTAGAGTTTCTAATTTCTCCACATCTTCATCTCTATCCATTGATGGTCTTCATCCTTTGCCTTTTTCTTCCCTTTGATGCTTCCTCCACTTCAATGAGCTTCATTTTTTGCCCTTCCATGCCAATCTGATGTAGTACTCTCCTCTCATGTGTGCTTGAAGTGGCTGGACCACTCATCTCCATGTTTTGTTGTTGCTCTTTGAACTTCTTCTCGGCTTTATATGCATCATCAACATGTAACACATCTTTACTACCATACCAAGGCAACAACTCATTAAATTATTACATCACTAGAAACCTTAAGATCTTTTGTGCTAGGGTTATAACATCTAAAACCCTTTTGTTTTGAAGAACATCCAAGAAATATACACCTATCTGCCTTCGATTCTAACTTGTGTCTCAATTCTTGAGGTATGTGAACATAAGGTTGGATACCCATTCATAATTTATATGATTGTATTTGTTGCATTAGCTCAAAAAGAATTAGGAACATTCATTTCATTTAACATACCTCTAGCCATTTTTTCTATATATCTATTCTTCATCTCTACCATCCCATTGTGTTGAGGTGTATACCTGCAAGTGCATTTCCCTTTGATGCCATGGTCATGTAGAAAATCTGAAAATTCATTTGAAAAATACTCTCCTCCTCCATTTGATCTGAGAGTCTTTAAATACTTCCTTGTCTCCTTCTCCATTAGGTTTTTGAAGCTCTTGAAATGATAAAAAACCATTGACTTTGAATTCATGCAACACATCCAAACAAACCTTGAATGATTATCTATAAATGTGACAAATTATCTATTACCTCTAATGGATGGGTCCCTTGTAGGTCCCCATACGTTTGTGTGTATGAGATTCAACACTTCATTGCTCACATTGCTCCCTTCTTGAATGGAAATCCACTTTGTTTCCCTAATTGACAAGCATGGCACAAATGTTGCATATTTTGAGATGTAAGATCATGCCGGCCACTCATCAATCCCTTCCTTTGCATATCCTTCATCCTTTTTAAATTTATGTGCCCATTTCTTTTATGCAATAAATTGATCTCTACAATCTGTTTAGTTAAATTGACAAGCAGGCAGTATGAGGGTTGATGGCTTTACCTCCATGGTGAAGAGTCTTCCTTGCTTCTTTCCTTTTGCTATGAGCTTGTAGTCTTGCATGGGGTCTTCAACAAAACATCCTTGATTGAACCTCACCTCATAAACTCTTTCAACCATTTGATCTATTGAAACCAAGATCTTGGTGATGGTTGGCACATGCAACACATCCTTCAACACCTTGAAAATTTGAAATCCATCCAATGCAACATCTCCCATGTAAGTAATCTTATGCTTAGTGTCATCCCCTATCTCTACATGTCATTGAGTGATGGGTGAGTGTAAATTAAAGAAAACATTTTTATTACACTCATATGGTTGCTACAACCAATGTCTATGTACCATGTAAAATCTGAATTGACTCTTTCACATGAACCATACATCATAAGCCAGTTCTCATTTTTTGAATTTGTTGAAGTACTATCATAATTACCTTGGTTCCTTTTGTATCCTTGATTGCCTCCTCCTTTGGACCAACAATCTCTTGCATAATGGCCCAATTTTCCACAATTGTACCATTATCCATTGGATGCTTCTCTTCCATGTGATCTTCCTCCTCTTTCTCTAGTCCTTCCTCTTCCTCTTGATTCATAGATTTGGTTGAAGCCTTCTTGGTTTCTTGAGCTTGAGTTTAAATTCATCTCCCTCTGCCTTAGGAGTTTTGTCCACCTCTTTTACCTTTGCCTCTTCCTGCATAAAAAACTTGGGCATGATTGCCTTTTGATTGTGAACCTCCTTGGTTCATCTCCTCGGCCACCATGAATGTGCCTAATTGATCAAATTCTAGTATAGAATCCCTCACATACACAAACCTAGTGAATGGTTTCTACCTTTCATCCTCTCTCAAGCCATTTGGAGTGTGTGTGACAAGACTATCATCTTTGATTGGGATCCCAATTGAGCCTAGATCATTTGTGTTGGAGTTTAAGGTCTATGCAAGCATATGAACAACAGAAGGAAGAAGAAGCTTGGAGCACAAGACAACATTGAATGAATTGCCGAGTGAATTTACAAGAATAAGTGATCGGTTAGGGTCATAGGCATATATACAAGTCAGGGAAAAAAACTTCCTAAAGAGGAATCGAAGTGCCCCAATGGTCCTAAGTGTGTTCACACACATCACTACCAAAATATATCAACAAATCCCCCTAGAAATGATGTGGTAAACAAGCAACTAGCACTCATGTATAAGGAAGTGCTAAGCTATGTGGACAGAGATCAATCCTCAAAAGGAAGTAAGCTCAAAGCTTTGTTGAGAGCTTCAAACTTCTCCCTAGGCAGATGTTGGAGGCAATGTAAAATAGTCCAAGCAGCAACCATAATAAGCACATGTTTTAGAGTACCTTCTACAACAAAATTGCATAGGTGACTTGGCTAGGGGAAAAACCTTCTGAGCAATCAATCTAAGTTCAATACCTGCCAGTGGCAATGCGTGGAGATATTTTTTGTTTTTTGATTTTTTGGCACTGATTGCTTTTCGTTTTATGATTGTAGTATTATGAGTTTACAATGATGCTTTTGTGAAGATCCATTGCATGGAGGGTATCCAAAGCTATATAATAAGACCTTAGCTCATTGTTGAGTATCACTCAAGCTTTCACAAGCTCTAACACTGGAGATCTTTGGTGATTTTGGAGGTGCTCTCTTGGAGGAAGAGTTTCTGCACTCTTGGAGGAGTTGTGCTCTACATCAGGAGTTATCTGGAGGAGTTCATGCTAGCCAATGTACTATGAGTAACAAGTCTATATATGTCCTCACTTGTTCATTCACTAGTTTTTTATTTCGGAATAATCAGAATTCAGGTTCGTTGTAAAACAATTCTAAATTGTTCATATTCTCCATATTCTCTCTCTCTCTCTCTCACACACACACACTCTTCATACCTCTTAGGCACACAATTTCTTGTATCTAGTTCCTATTTCTATCGAGATTCAGATCTTATTAGTTTGTATCATATTCACATATTGTGATTTGACATTGGAATATGGGTTAGTGTAGGTGAGCATCCTAGCTTACCATACACTTTGAAAATCTTTTCTATTCTCTCTCTATCTCCCTCTCATCATCTTTTTGAGTATTAAGGTGTATATGCTAAGGTTCATGTGTTGGAAATCCTATAAACCTGTGAATAATTGTTATTGAGGCCCACCCTAGTTCCAACATTTGGTATCATCATTCTCTTCCATACCTTTTGTTGATCATTAGGTCTACAAGTTATGGCTACACGTTGTGAAGATTTTGGGCCAATGTGACATGTTTCCAACAATCCCCCCTTCAATGTCATAATGGTACAAGGTTTGGTAGCCTACAAAACTTCATATGACTTTCTCTGGTCAATGCTTTGGTAAAAATATCTGCAACATTCTCACTTGTAGGTATCTAAACTAGCTCAATGTGCTTCTTAGGTACTTGCTCTCGAATATAGTGGTAATGAACCTCTATATGCTTTGTCATAGCATGATGAATAGGTTTCTTTGCAATAGCAATAACACTCTAACTGTGTGAAAATATTTGGATTAGAAGATGAACTTGAACATCAACATAACTCATAAACAAAACTGATTCAAGAGTAGCTGTAAAGGTAGCTTGTACTCTGCTTCACTCGAAGATGTAGCAATTGTAGGCTATTTCTTTGACATCTAAGAGATAAGAAAATCTCCTAGATAAAAACAATAGCCACTCGTGCTTCTTCTTGAGTCTTTATCACCTTCCCAATCAGAATCTAAAAAACCTTTAAGTAAGAAATGTGAAGACTTTGGAAATACCGTAGCATAATTCAAAGCTGCCTTCAAATATCTTAAATTTTGCTTAACTACTTTCCAATGAATCTTAAGTAGATTTTGCATGAACTTGGATACTTGAGAAACTAAAAATTGAATGTTAGGATGTGTATTACATAGATATATCAAGCAACCAATTTATTGACATTTTGATAAGCTTGCACACTAAATGCTCTTTACTTGTCTCTTCAAAACCTTCTGGCTATTTAACATAAACATCATCATGTAGTTCACCATTAAGAAATGCAGTTTTGATATCTAACTTGTAGGAGCAAAAGTCTCATCATAGTCAATACCTTTCTTTTGTGTATAACGTTTGATAAGTAATCTTGCTTTATACATGTCTATGGTACCATCTGCTTTTCTTTTGATTTTAAAGAACAACTTAACACCAATAACTTTATTACCTTTTGGTAACTCACAAAGCTTCCATGTTTGATTCTTATGAATAGAATCAATCTCTTCTTGCATAGCTTTCTTCCATACATGACTATGTTGTGCATGTTGAACATTAGCTGGTTCATTCTAAACTGAAGTGAGAGCTAAAATATTATGAATCTCAGAATGTTTTGCATAGTTTACATGGTCTATTTATTGTCTCCTTGTTTGACTTCTGGTTCTTCCAATGCATTCCTTTATGCCACTCTCCTTCCAGGTTTGATATAACCACTGGTGTATTCCTGAAAAGTGGTGGAATCCTTTCTGGTTCTTTAGTATCTCTTTCTTTTGGAACTCTGGAGCCTTCTCCAACTTCATAAGATGCAACTTCATGAGGTATTGATAATGGACTAGGTACTGATGTAGATAATGTAACTCTCTCTTCACCTTTATCAAGTGGATCTGTTAGGGTTTGAGAAGGTTCATCACCCCCCTTGTATGGTTGAATATAAGAGTCCAAATTCCTTCTAAAAATGCATAGTCATATGCTTTTATGAATTCTGGAATATCATCCTTCTTACCATACATTTGACTTTCTAGAATATATGCATTGCATGAGAGTAGGATATCGCCTCTATCTTGAACATAGAATCTATATACTCTGCTTTCAATTGCATAACCAATAAAGATGGCTTTAATGGATTTTACATCAAGCTTACCACGATCCTTCTTATCAATGTGAACATAAACTAGGGAATCAAATACTTTGAACCAACTCACATTGGGTTTCTTCCCATAATAAGCACTGACTTTCCGAGATGGAAAACTCAGATGTGGCATACATTGGTTCGTGCAGGGTTACACATGTATGTGCATAGAGATGCACAGAGGCCTCGTGACATGCCCGACCATGTATGGATGGATATGGACGCATTGGCCAGCTCCACTATCCGATTACAACTTGTGGATTTTATATATGAGTCTGTTATGTATGAGGAGATGAGTAGTGCATTATGGCAGAGACTACATGATATGTATGCGAGTCCATTGACTCATGTGAGACATAGATCTCATCGACTGCTTCGATGTTGATATTATGGTCGTGAGGGCCATATTCGCCGATGTTGCTTCAGGCCGATGTGACGACAACGTCAGAGATATGCACGTGATGCAGGTCAGGTAGTGGTTTCAGGAGAGTCTATGGCAGTTGCTTATGCTAGTGATGGTGATATCACTTTGTCCTATAGCTCATCTCATGATTCCTCTTGCTCATTGGATAACACATATATGGCTTGGTTGCTTGATGCATTAGCCATTTTTCATGTTACTCCACATCGTGAGTGGTTTTATCAATTCTCATATGAGAGTCGTGGATGTGTGTAGTTGCCTGATGGTACGACATATGACATTGAGGGTGCAGGAGATGTATGCCTTATGCTACCTAGTGGAGCATCACTTATTCTTAGACATGTACGCTATGTGCCTTCATTCCCTATGAGCTTGAATTCACTTAGCAAGTTACAGGAGAGCAGATGGTATGCATTCCTTGGAGAGCATCATTTCCAGTTGCAATTGGGACAGCTTTTGCTTGTCAGAGGTGCTAGGATTGGGCACATATATCCACTGCAGGTACTTCATGTAAGAGAAAATCTCGTCTCAGTGGGAGTTGAGCCTTATGTGTGATGTGAGACTCGTCATGTCTCATTTTGTCTACCTACAGATAGGTCTATGGACATTCTTGATGCACATGTATGGCATGATTCAGATGCTCAGATGGACGCACATGTAGAATACGTTTTGGATGCTCATGATGCTTATGGAGAGCATGATTTTATTGATCATATGGATGCTCTTATGGAGCATACTTTGGATGATCAGTTGGATGCTTTAGAGCATGATGTGGATGCTCACGTAGAGCATTGTGATGATACTCATTTAGAGTGTGATCATCAGTTTGACCTTGTTATTGATGTTGTGCAACTAGCTCATATGGACCATGATGATACACTTGGTGTGGTAGAGCGAGATAGCTCTTATGATACACAGTGTATCCTAGAGCATACTAGCTCTCAGGATGCACAACTACACACATCCTTGGTTGAGAGGATGGCTGATTTGGATGCTGATGAGTCAGTTGTTATGCAGTCGTTCTTGGATTTTCTCATGCCAGATGTTGATATAGATATGTCAGTCATGTTGGTCTTGATGATGGTGCTTTATATGCCTTGGATACAAACATGGCTGACATGCTTAGGAAAAGATGAAGGAACATCTTCTCCAACTTGTCTTGGCCTTGGATAAGTTCTATTGACAATCTTCCATAATTCCTTTGATACTAAGAGATTCATCATCGTAAAACTCCACATTGGATAATTTGACATTCCTTCAAGGTTATCTTCAGTCTCAAGTCTATAATTACTCATCTTGTTTATGTCAACTATGCTCTAACACCAGATATTGGAAGTGGGGTGGGCCTCAATAACAATTAATCATAGGTTTATAAGATCTTCCAACACATGAACCTTAACGTACACACCTTAATACTAAAAAAGATGACGAGTGAGAGATACAAAGAGAATACACAAGATTTTCAAAGTTTTGGCTCCCCAACTTATGTTCAAATTGAGAAGAAAGATCATGGTAAGCTTGAGTAAAATCCATTAAAGCCATCTTTATTGGTTATGTAATTGAAAGAAAAGGATAAAGATTTTATGCTCTAGACATCGATGATATCCTACTCTCATGCAATGCATATATAGCAGAAAGTGAGATTTATGATAAAAAGGAAGAGATTCCAAAATCCATTAAAGCATATGACTTTGCATTTTTGAGAAGGAATTTGGATTCTTATATTCAGCCATACAAGGGGGTGATGAACCATCTTAAGCTCTGAGAGATTCTCTTGATAAAGATGAAACCATTGTAAATATCATTTCATATTTTTGCAACTCCATTTCGCTCAAGATGAGGAGTCCTCAAGCTTGAGGAGTATTAGAAGTTTTGGAGTTCAAGGTCTGTGGAAGCACACGAACAACATAAGGAAGAAGAAGAAGAAGATGCTTGGAGCACAACACACAATGTTGAATGTATTACCACTAGAATGTACAAAGATAAGTACTATGTTAGTGTAGTAGCCATATATAGAAGCTGAGGGAAAAAACCTCCTAAAGAGGGAAAAAAGTGCCCCGGCGGTCCTAGAGTGTTCATAAACATCACTACCTAAATATATCAACAAATCCCCCCTGGGAGTGATGCGATGAACAAGGAGCCAACCCTCATGTATAAGGAAGTGCCAAGCTATGTGGAATCAATCCACAAAAGGAAGTAAGCCCGAATCTTTGTGGAAAGCTTCAAACTTCTCTCGAGGCACAACCTTCGTGAAAAAGTATGCAATGTTCTCCTGCATGGGCACATATGCCAAGCTGATCTCTCCACTAGAGAACCTCTCCCTGACATAATGATAATGCACCTCAATGTTCTTAGTGTGAGCATGGAACAGAAGGTTCCTTGCAACTACCAATGCGCTCTGACTATTTGTGAAGATGGTGTTGACAGAAGACTGACCAACACCCAAATCAGCCATAAGGCATCTGAGCCACACACACTCAACAGTAGCTATGAAAGGTGCCCTATACTCAGCCTCACAACTGGAAGTGGCCACAGAAGGCTGCTTCTTGCTCAACCAAGATATACATGAGCTACCAAGCATGAAGCAAAAGCTACTAGTGGACACATGAGTGTCATAACAACCAACCCAGTTAGAGTCAGAAAAAGCATGTAAATTTGGTGGTAGTGACCCCCCCTTGGGATAAAACAATCCAAGGAGCCGAGCACCACTCAAGTACCAAAAGATGTGCTTAACCGCCTGCCAACTTGGGCAATGCATAAACCTGGTCATCTATGAGATAGAAAACTCAATATCTAGCCGAGTAATGCATAAGTAAATCAAGCATCCAACAGCCTGTTGATAGAGAACAACATCAAATGCATCTCCAACATCATGAAGACTCAATCGTAAACCTATCTCCATAGGAGTGGCAATAGATTTACAGTCTTCAAGGTCAAAATGTTGTAATAATGTGTCAATATATTTTTTTTGACACAAAGCCATTCCACCATCAACTTGCATAAACTGAATGCCCAAATAATGATGCAAATGCCCCGAATCGGACATATCAAATGAGGCATGAAAATCAGCCTTAAAATCAGCAATATGTTTGTCATGAGGACCACTGAGCAGCATGTCATCAACATACACAACAATGATCAGAAGCACATCATTATCATGCTTAACATATGAGGTGCTTTTAGCTGGATTGTTCTCAAAACCATGTGCTATCAGATAAGAATGTATCTTTTCATACTGAGCACATGGTGCTTGCTTTAAACCATATAATGCCTTCTTCAACCTGCACACTTGGTTTTCATGCCCTTTTTGCACAAAGCCACGTGGATGAAAAACATACACTTCTTCATGCAATTCATCATTCAAAAATGCAATTTTAATGTCCAACTGATGTACATCCCAACCATGATGAGTTGCAAGTGAAGAGATGCTATGAATAGTAGTCATTCGACATGTAGGAGCAAAGGTTTCATCAAAATCAATGCCTCTTTCCTGTGCATAACCCTTTTCAACAAGCCTAGCCTTATACCTGTAAACTGTTCTATCAGTCTTATGCTTCAGCTTGTATACCTACTCAATCCCAATGGCCTTATTGCGAGGAGGCAAGTCACATAAAGACCAGATACCAATTTTCATGATAACGTCATATTCTGATTGCATAGCAGCCATCCAATTTTTAGAATTTTGTGCTTCATCAAACGAAATAGGCTCATTCTCATCACAAAGACTAGAGGCGGCCATAACATAGCAACCTGATGCAAAAGAGGCACTATGAGAGCCTCAACAAGTATGGTATGAGAGAGGTGCATCTAATTTGTTGTCATGCAAAGTCTACACCAACCATTTTGGCATAGTTTTGCCTCCTCAATATCAGCTCTCTCATCAGCAAGTAGATCATGTAAAAGGTTGAGAAGTTGCCTCATCAACACTAGCTCTAGGTTGTCCACCTGTAAAAATAGGCAGCAAAGCATCATACATGTCTTTGGTTCATACATGAAAGTAAAGGCTGAATAGCATCTTCCACAAAAAAAAACATCACGGCTAAACAAAATGCATTTAGTCTGTGGATGATACAGACGATAGCCTTTGCTTTTAGAACTGTACCAAATAAAAATAAATTTTATTACTTTATCATCCAATTTCCTATGATGTTGTTCAGGCACTAATGCATATGCCAGACAACCAAAAATATGCAGGTGAGCAATAGATGGCTTACGACCATGCCAAGCCGCATATGGAGTGATAGACTACAATGCTTTAGTGGGATATCTGTTAAGTACATATGTTGCACACATAACAGCCTCAAGCCAAAAACTATGTGGTAAGGCATGACTCTTGACCATACACCTTGCCAGCTCCATGACTCATATGTTCTTTTGTTCAGCAGCTCCATTTTGTTGAGGTGTACACTAATGTTTTATCCCATGTTCAACCAAAAAGCATTAAAGTCAGAAGACATATACTCCCACCCTCGATCAGAATGGAGGGTGCCCATTTTACATGGTGATAGATTTTCAGCCAAAACTAGAAATTGTTCAAAGCACATTAACACTTCGGACTTTGCTTTCAATGGATATACGCATGCATGCCTAGAGAAATCATCAATGAAAGTCACGAAGTAAAGATAGTTTCCAAAGGAAGGTGTTTGCATATGACCATAAACATCACTATGTAGAAGCTACAATTTCTGAGTAGCTCGAGCTGAACCATCTTTTGGGAAGGATGAATGCTGCATTTTGCCCAAAATAAAGCCTTCACAAACATGTTTACTAGGTGCCTCAAGTTTGGGCAAAGCGGACACCATTTCAAATTTTTGCAAGCATAGCTAACTAGCAAAATTTAGATGACCCAAGCGTGCATGCCAAAGCTTTGCATCTGACATAGTCTGGGAATCATGTACTCCAATCATTCACATATTCTTCATGATCTATGAGCTTATACAACCCATGACATAAAATGCCAGAAGCAATAATCACATCGCCATTTGATAGATCATGAACTATACATCTGTCATCAACAAATTTCACAACCTAGCCAATCTTCGTTAAAGCTGAAACTGATAACAGATTCTTCTTGATCCTTGGTACAAATAGAGCATCCGACAATGTGAAAGAGCTACCATCAGCAGTAGTTAGAATGATATTACCAACTCTCATGATAGGCTTGAGTGAAGTGAAGAAATTGCACTGTGAGGTAATATGTTTGGTTGCCTCACTATCAAAATACCAAACATCTGAGTCTACTGCAAACATACACTGCTCAAGAGAGGATGGGTCAAAACTGCAAACAATAGTAAATGCCCATTCTTCATTTTGCACTAGATTAGCAGACTTTGTTTTTGGTGTAGAGGCCTTTGCAACAACCATTCTAACCTCTTTTTTCTTTGTCTCTTTTGCAACCAGTTTTGGAAAATTCTTTATGACGATCATTTGCTTTATAATACTTGCAAAACAATTTTTGCTTTTATGTTTTCTACATTCATGTGCTCCTTCTCCAACTATTTTTAGAGGTAAGCAACAGGAGCCTCAATCCTTGCCTGGTAGAAAGTGATAAATGTATCCCAAGCATCCTTAGCTGTTCTGCAAGAGCGAATGTGAAGAATAATGGCACGTTTGATAGATAAGGCTATTAATGCATGTGCCTGAGCATCTAAGCCATCCCAATGAATTTGCTCTATAGTAGGTGCAGTAAGAACTATAGCACGAATAGGAACATGAAGAATATCATCATCTTCAATGTCATCTACATCACCTTCAACAATTGTCTTTACAAATGTAATAAGACATTGTTCAACACCCTACACACTATTCCACAGTCCTTTTGCAACCAATACATGATGCATCATACAAGCCCATAATAGGTAATTGGTGTCGTCCAACTTATCCTCAATAGCCAACATACGGAATACATCACTGCTCTCAAAAAGTTGAACAAAACTACCCTGATGAGTTCTGCTAGACTTGTAGCAGACTTTGAGGGATGCTTATACTGACGAACCAAAACCTATATATATCTTTGCCACAAAAAGACAAAAATGCCTACATAAGCACTACAACAGTCCATCGAGAGGCGGAAATGAGCTCAGATCGTAATTCTGATACCACATAACAAAGCTGTTTTGATCTCCTAATCACCTTGAGTATACACACCAACACTACTAGAAATAGGGGGCGTAGTGATGCCCCCCAATGAAAAAAAGCGGATATTGTTTCTTATGTGATGCTAGCATCGCATAAGCGATGAGACTTTTTTTATAAAAAAGAACATGACTCATCGCATAAGCGATGCTACAAATGTGCATCACAAGGAGCATCACTAGTCGGTGATGCTCTCATCAACGTTGGCAAACTGTCTGCGATGTTGAAGCATCACATAAACTACGTCCTGATATTCCAGAGCGTCGCATAAGCGACACTCTGGAATGTAAAAAAAAAATATTCAATTTCTCCTAGCACATTTGTGCCACGATTAGGATGTGTGTGTGTGTGTGTGAGAGAGAGAGAGAGAGAGATTGAATTACCGATTTAGTGCACACACCTCAAAGGAAGCAAGGTACACTCACACACAAACATACACACCTAGATTTACACACACATGTACACATGCATACACACACATACACATATACACACACACATACACACATAGACACACACACATAGACACACATATACATACATAGACACATACACACTTACACACACACACAAACACACATCCATGCACATTTCCACACATACATACACATGCATACACACATATATATACACATACACATGCATATGTACACAGACACACACATACACACATAGATATGCACACATACACACACACGTAGAGAGGCATACATATATATGCATACACACAGACACACATGTAGAGAGACATACACACACACATACACATACATGCATACATATGCATACATAATGCATATGCATATGCATACATATATACTTACATGTGTACACACACATGCATACATACATAATGCACATGCGTATGCATACATACATGCTTACATGCATACACACACATACACATGCATACATACACATACACACATAGACACACACACACGTACACACACACATGTTGAAGATAAATGTACAAGCTCATTTTCACATGAGCCATGCTTGGATAAATTTACCAAATATAAAGATAAAGAAAAAGTGGAGGAAAAAAGGAAAAAATAATAAAAGAAAAAGTCTAGTCAAAATTCATGATGAGTAAGAGATACAATTTCTTGCCTTGTAGTTAGTAGCATGTAGTGGAGAAAGTGGTGAGTTAAGAAGAAGGCACAAACTTCTTCACATGCTCATTGGTTATAAAAGTGAAGTGGGAGCACATTCAAAATAAGGAGAGAAAGAGGCAAGAGCTCCCAGTAGTCGGATCTAGCCATTTTGTCATTTTGGTTTTCCCTTAGACTCCTTCCAGCCGCACGTCAGTTTGTACACAGCTCTGTTGCAGAGCTCATATCTCAGTGCATATGTAACCATTTTGTGCGTTTAAACATTCATTGGAAAGCTTATCTCGTTTACTTTCTGATATTAAGTATCTCTTTGAAAGCTTATGTACTTTGTGAGATATTAGTGAAAGAGTGAAGTACAGTTTTTTAGTATACCTGTGTAGATAGGTAGTCTATTTTGGTCGGTTTAGTTTCCCAACCAAAACATATCCAAATTGCATGATTTTTGTCTTGTTGGAAAGCTCTTGGCATCTACTTTCACTGTCTCAAATATCTCATTCCGATAATTCATACTCTGTGACATATCTGTCAGAGAGTAAAGTCCAGTTTTATAGTGTACTTATGTGTGCAGGTAGTCTATCTTGATGAGTTGAGTTTCCTGATCAAAAATCATCCAAATTACTTGCATTTTAGCTTGTTGGAAATCTATTTGTGTCTAATTTTTGTGTACTAAATATCTTTTTCAAAGGATATATATTCAGAGAGCTATCAGTCCGAGAGTGAAGCTCAGTTTTTCAGCATACCTGTGTGGATAGGTAGTTCATCTTTGACAGTTGTGTTTCTGAATCAAAACTTGTCCAAATTAAGTCATTTATAGCTTGTTAGAAATCTCTCCTTGTCTAATTTGATTGACTAAAGTATCAAGTCCATTTGAGTTTTGTGTTGAGAGCAGCAAGCTATCTAAGGTGCAGATGTTTGTCCAAGTGCTGGACATACAAGGGTTCACTACACACTTCCGTTGCGCATAGGAGAACTCATTCTCCACAGTTGGTATTAGAGAAAACTTGGTGTTGAAGCTTCATCAACAGAGCTGGAGGTGAAGCAAAGCAAAAGAGGAGCTACAAAACAAGAGGGAGCTTCACAAACGCAAGAGGAAAGGACTATAAGTATTCGAGGTAACTCTCAAAGTCTTTGATACTCTTCAATGGCTGACTTGGGTCAACAAGTAGAGAAGTTGGATAAGGATAACTATCCCATGTGGAGGTTTAGAATGACCAACTACCTAATGGGCAAAGGCTTATGGGGTATTGTGAGTGGCGATGATGCTCAACCTCAAATCAATCAAGTTATGGCCACCGAAGTCCAAAGGAGGCAAGCAAAAGAATGGGAAGAGAGGAATATGAGAGTCATGTTCCTCATTTCGAAAGTAATTACTAATGCCATGGTAGGTCATATTCAACATCTAGAGAAAGCTAAGGATACTTGGGAAGCTCTTGAAAGGATGTATTCAACAAATACCAAAGCTAGGAAACTTCAACTCAAGAATGAGTTGAACACAATCAAGAAAAGTTCGAGTCAATCCATAGCTGAATATACTTTGAAGATTAAGGAGCTAAGTGATGCTTTAGCTTCTATTGGCACAATGGTTGAAGACGAAGATCTTGGATGTTATACTCTCAATGGCTTGAGAGAAGATGAAAGATGGAAGGCTTTTATAACTTCCATTAACTTGAAAGATGTATATCCAGGTTTTGAACAACTAATCCCTCATCTTGTCATAGAAGAGCTTACCTTCGGTGGTCCCAAAGGAAAGGACAGCCACAACCAAATGTTATATGCAGGTCGAGGTAAAGGAAGAAACTCAAGAGGAGGCTCAAGAGGAAAAGGAAGAGGTCACAACCACTCCAACTACAATCAAAACAATTTGGAAGAAAACAAGGATGCATCAAATGCCAACACACAAGGAAGAGGTCGAGGTAGAAGTAGAGGAAGAGGCCGAAGCTCCTACAATTCTCGTAAAGGTATAACATGCTATCATTGTGGTAAAGTAGGACACTATGCTAGTGATTGTTGGCTGAAGAATGGAAGACCAAATGGAGGCAATCAAAGGAACCAAAGCAACTATGCAAGCACCTCAAGTGAAGGAAGCAAGGACACACTACTTGCAATGAGACATGAGTATAGAAGCTCTTGTGAAGATGACAAAAAATGGTACATTGATTCAGGTTGTAGTAACCATATGTCATGCCAAGGAAGTTTGTTCACTAATCTACAGGTACTAAGTGGAAAAGGATGTGTTGAAACAGGTGATGATACTCAACACATGATTGAACACATTGGAGATATAAGGCTTGGAGATACAAGTAGAGCAAAGGTACTATCTAATGTTCTTCATGTTCCTACAATTTCAAAGAACTTGATTTCAGTAGGACAAATGGTAGAGAAGGGTTATCATGTCATATTCAATGAGAATGGGTGCTGCATAAAGAATCCAAAGGAAGGCTTCAAGGTCATTGCTCGAGGTAGAAGAGAAGGAAGGATGTTCACTTTGGATGTCCAACATCCACATGGAAAGGTCATGTACATTCAATGTGGGAACAAGAAGATTTCAGAGCTTGACTTATGGCACAAAAGAATAGGACACATCAACATTCCAAAGTTGAAGGACATGAGCAAACATGAAGTGGTAAGAGGTCTTCCAAAATTTAATAGCATTGGACTACATGAGTTATGTGAAGCTTGTCAACTAGGAAAGCGAACGAGGCAGCCATTCAAGAGGAGCAATTATGTGGCTCCAAATGTCTTGGACTTGATACATACGGATGTATGGGGACCAACCCAAGAGGCATCAATGGCTGATAATAGATTTTCTGTCACCTTCATTGATGATCACTCAAGAAAGGTTTGGTTGTTTTGTATGAAGCAAAAATCAGAGGTGTTTTCTATATTCAAAAGATTCAAAGCTGAAGTTGAAAAGGAAATAAGAAGGTCTATCAAAACCTTAAGGTCCGATGGTGGAGGAGAATACTTCTCTAAAGAATTTTCAGATTTTCTACAAGAGAATGGGATCAAAAGGCAATTCACTTGTAGGTATACACCACAAAAAAATGGAGTAGCTGAGAGGAAAAATAGGCAAATTGCTGAAATTGCAAGATGCATGCTCAACGAGATAAAGGTACCATTGTACTATTGGGCTGAAGCTACCACAACCGCCATTTACTTGATGAACAGGTGCACAACATCGGGAATACATCACTTGACTCCTGAAGAGGTATATTCCGGTAAGAAACCTGATCTTACACACCTCAAAGTGTTTGGATGTGTTTGCTTTGTTCACATTCCACAAGAAGTTAGAACAAAGATGGAACCAAGGTCAGAAAAATGCATTTTCATCGGCTACTCGACAGAGCAAAAATGATACAAGTGTTACAACCCTAGAACAAAGGAATTAAGAGTCTCGCGATGTCGTAGAGATTACGTCTCTACATATCCACATCTCTACGTATCCAGTGTTTGAATAATCCAAATCTAAAGAATAATTTTCTACTGAGAATGTTGCAGATATTTTACCAAAGCATTGGTGAGAAATAGTCATAAGAAGATTTGCGGATTACTGAAGATTGTACCATTATTGAAGGGAGGATTATTGGAGTCAATTGTCAAGTCAGCAGATCACTTATTCATCATATTATATGTGTTAGCAAAAGGCATATGAAACCCATGTTTAATTGTTCCATGTGAACCTGAAATCTTTATAGTGTGAAACCATTCTTTAGAAACTAAAAGAAAACAAAACAAAAGTGAAGCGAACCTTTCAAAATCATTCGCTATTTTTTAATCTAAAAGCAATCGTTATTTTCAAACAAAGCAATTAGTGATGAGGTCCGAAAAGCTAGAAATAGCGATCGCTATTTTGAGAAGAAGAAAGCTGATTTTCGTGATTTTTTCGCTATGGGTTTTGGAGAAGGGAAAATACTATATAAGAACACTTGGCCTCATTGTCAAGACATCATCTGGACATGAACTGAAGATTATCTGAAGCTCTTGGAGGAGGAGTTGGAGGACGAGTTCGCTATTTTGGGAAAAGAAAGCTGATTTTCGTAAGTTCTTTCGCAAGTGCTTTTGGAGGATGGATAAAACTATATAAAGAGACTTGGCCTTATTGTCAAGACATCATCTAGACATGAACTGAAGATTATCTGAAGATTATCTAAAGCTCTTGGAGGAGTTCTTGGAGGACACTTTGGAGGAGGAGTTAGAGGAGGAGTTCTCACACTCTTGGAGGAGTGTTGGCACACATCTTGGTGTGGAGGTTCTGCTCACATGATTGAGGAGGACATCATGATCTATGATGTTTTGGTAACTTGTATTTGTTTCCGTTATCTGCATTATATTTGTATGAACACATTAGTATGAATTAATTGGCTCTCCGATTTCCTCACATCTCTCTCGTTTCCAAACTCTCTTATGATGTTGATGATTTGTACTAGTGATTTGATTTATGGTCTCATCTAATTATCTGTGAGCATCTATATTTGAATTCTACCTCTTAAGTTGCCCGAAGCACCCTGCGTGTACCGTCTATTTGGAACACTAGCAGTTGGTGTGATCCACCCAACTAAGCCCTTCGCGACATTTGAACCCGACGTGAAATTGTTCCACGACATTTGAACCCGACGTGAAATTGTTCCACGGCATTTGGCAATTAGGAGGTACGATATCAAGCTCAATTCCAGGTACGCATATTTTACTTTTACGTTGATTGGATTAGTGAACAATGGGCAAAAAGGGTGTTGCAAAACACACCACACAAGACCTAGGTTCTAGTGTCGAAGCATTAATTGAAAAGAAGTCTCCAGAATATGATAAACAATTCAAAGATATGGAGTCACGAATAATTGCATCCATAGATGAGAAACTTTCCTCAAAAATCGAGCCATTAACTTCATATATCTCAAAGATGACTTCAATAATGGGAAAAACTACTGAACTTATGAAATCGATAAATACACAATTTAATCAAGAATTTAAGAATTTAGAAGGAGCTGTTCACTATGAACTTTTAAATTTCATAGAGAGTATGGAAAATCTATCTAATCATGTGAGAGAACTTGGAACATCAAAAAGTATTAGCTGTGAAATTTCAAGTTTGAAAAGAAAATATTGAAATTCTAACCAATCAAGTAAAAGAAATTACCACATGTAAGTGTAAATATGATCATCAAGTACAAAGTTTGTCTACTCAAGTCTTTGATAAAAGACATTCATCTGACCATAGAAGATCTACCCCTAAGGCCACATATAGAAGATTAGATAGACCTATAAGATGCTTTTGGTGTGATCAATTTGGCCATATGTTTTGGGATTGTAATGCATATGAGAATGCTTGTATACTTAAATTAGTTACTGAAGTTGATAAGAAAATTTGCAAATACCATGATCACTCGACTTTGCACTTGAACTTAGGTAGAGGTGGAATTAAAGAGTATTTTGCTCAAACAAAATCTAAGCCAAGATCATTTAGAAAACAATGGAAACCAAAGAGATACGATGACAAGAAGTCTTCTGAACAAGAAACTATGATGAAAATTGAGCATCAAGTTAAATGTTTTGAAGAAAAGAAAAGTGAACAAATAAAGTTGGATAAACAAAAAGTTGAACAAATTTTACAAGAAAGATTGGAAGAGAATGAGAAAGAATTTGAAAAGTCTATACAATTGAAAAAGAAACATGATGAATACTATGTAGTATGCGAACCAAAGTTTCTAGAAAATGACAAATTATTTGATCAAGAAAAGGTTAAGAATTTGAAAGTTCAAATGAGCCAGAATATTAACAATGAACAAACTAGTCAAAGTGAACATGAAGATATTAATGAAATTGATAAGAGTACAAGCAATGCTCAAAATATTAAAGAAAAGGAAAAACAATGGATTCAAGATGCTATCAAACAAATTGAACAAAATATTAAAAAATTCATCAAAGTCTTCTAAATCTTTATCTTTGCAAAAAAGAACAGGTTGAAGATGATCCATGATGAACAGGTGCTGATGATTGAAGATGAACCATGAAGAGATCCTTAGATAGGAAATGATGAGTGAAATTATAGTGAGGATGAATTGTAAAGCATGTTTTTTTATACTAACTTTGATGTTTTTCATGAGACAGGAACACACTTCTTCAAAATTATCTTTGATGATAATGATGGATGAGATTATTGAGAGTGTTTGAGTGATTTGAGAGGATTATTTGATTGAAGAGTGAGAATTGAGTGTTGACTTTAATGAATTTTAGTCTTCTTTTCTTACTCTCCATTATTTGCACCATATTGAGTCTATCTTGCATTCAGAGTATGCATAAACCAATGTATATTCACATATATTTATTTCTTTAGCCTGCACAATCTACTTGCACTTGTAATCAAATAAAAAAGAATGACATCCAATTTAAAAATAGTCATAAAAATTTCTGAAGAACCTCATCATCGACTTCCTCCTACCTATTTTTTGCACCATGATTTTTGGAACAATGCATTTAAAGTATGCATGGTAGGGTCTCACTACATGACCTTGCATCAAGGCACATTTTGAGCTTCCCTATGCACTTTGAGTGATTGTAAGGATTGATGTATATACACATTGATATGTATGTGATTGAGCGCACAAGCTTCATCATCAAATGCCTTTTACCCTGATACTTGCACCATGTTTGTTTACTTATGCACCTAAAATATGCATGATAGGGTCTCATTATATGGCCTTGCACAAGCACATTTTGAGCTTTACCCATGCACTTTGAGTGAAAGAAAGGTTTGATGTATATGCACATTGATATGTATGTGAGTGAGGGCACATGCTTCGTCTACAAATGCCAAAAACCTTATCTTTTACACCATATTTTTAACCATGCATATCCAAAGTATGCAATTGATAGGGCTACATTATATGGCCTTGCATAGGCACAATGCTTATCTTCCCATGCACTTGGCAAATGTTTTCAAAATTCAATGTTCTATGAAATGTCAGATTATCTTTGAAGCAGAAAGAAGATTTGAAGATTGGCGCATCAAGGATGATGTGCAAGTTTAGTAGGGGTGAATGTCGTAGAGATTTACGTCTCTACATATCCACATCTCTACGTATCCAGTGTTTGAATAATCCAAATCTAAAGAATAATTTTCTATTGAAAATGTCGCAGATATTTTACCGAAGCATTGGTGAGAAATATTCATAAGAAGATTTGCGGATTACTGAAGATTGTACTCCACAGGCATCTACATCAAATGAAGAATGTTCAACATGGAGGGGGAGTCATTCTTTGTCCCCAAATTTAGCTCATAGTAGAGCCAAAGAGGCAAGTGCTACTCCAAACAGTGAGGTAGATGCAAGTGAAGAAGAATATGAAGAGGTAATCACTCCGATTGTAAAGCTAAATAGGTTAAAGAAGCAACTCTCTAAAGGCAATGAAAGAAGATCTTCAAGGACAAGGTATCCAACTCAAAGGTTGAGTTATGATAGTTTTATGGCGACACATTTTGCATACATGATGCAGGTTATCAAAGACAAAGAGCCTGAGACATATGAAGAGGCTTGCACACAAAAGGAATGGAAGCAAGCTATGAAAGAGGAGATCAAAGCTCTCAAAGATAATCACACATGGGAGCTAGTGCCAAAGAAAGAAGGTATGAAGATTGTTCCAAACAAATGGGTGTTTAAAGTAAAGAGGAATGCTGATGGTTCACTAGCTAGATATAAAGCTAGATTAGTTGCCAAAGGATTTAAACAAACACAAGGCATAGATTATGATGAAGTTTTCAGCCCCGTTGCAAAGATGGGAACTATCAGAACCTTAATAGCAATTGGTGCTTCAAGGAGATGGCCATTATATCAACTCGACATCAAAAATGCCTTTCTCAATGGAGAACTACAAGAAGAGGTATACATGAGTCAACCGGTTGGATTTGAAGATGAAAACCATCCAGATTTTGTTTGCAGGTTGAAGAAGGCACTTTATGGCTTGAAGCAAGCACCAAGAGCATGGAATCAGAGATTGGTAGAGTATCTAACTAAGTGTGGATACAACCCAAGTAGTGCAGATCCTTCGTTGTACATGAAGAAGGAAGAAAATAGAGAGGTATATATTTGCATATATGTTGATGACCTCATCATAACCGGAAATGATGTTACAGGGATTAAAGATATCAAAAGGAAGCTTGGTAAGGAGTTTAAAATTTCAGATCTTGGAGAGCTGAAATATTTTTTAGGAATTGAAGCTATTTATGGAAAGAGTGACATCTACTTGATGCAAAGGGAGTACTTGTTGGATGTTCTTTTCAGATTTGGAATGAGTGGATGCAAACCACTCACTCAACCCATGGACACAAATACAAAGCTTTGTTCAAATGATGGAGAACCATTGGAAGATGTAACGACATATAGAAGCATTGTAGGATCATTGATCTATGCAAACATTACAAGACCTGATTTGTCTTATGTTGTTGGTGTACTTTCTTAGTTTATGCAA
Organism: Ceratopteris richardii; assembly: GCA_020310875.1. NCBI lineage: Eukaryota > Viridiplantae > Streptophyta > Polypodiopsida > Polypodiales > Pteridaceae > Ceratopteris > Ceratopteris richardii. Next base: position 60,144,136 of record CM035437.1, on the reverse strand, counting down.
GCCCCGACAAGTGAACACTTAAATTCAGCCAAGAGAGTGTTGAGATACATAAAGCATATAGTTAATCATGCTTTGTTTTACAAGTTTGATGAAGAATTGCAGGTCAAAGGCTTTAGTGATGCTGATTGGGCAGGCTCAAAGGAAGATAGAAGATCAACCTCAGGTTATGTGTTCATGATAGGAAGCAAACCTATCACGTGGAGCTCAAAGAAACAACCTACTGTTGCACTTTCATCTATGGAGGCTGAATACAGAGGATTAGCATTTGCCACATGTGAAGCAATGTGGATTAAAAAACTTTTGGCTGATCTTGGAGTGCAAGTTGGAACCATCCCTATATATGGTGATAACATGTCAAGTATCTACTTGGCAAGCAATCCTATGTTTCATGCAAGGAGCAAGCACATAGAGGTCCACTAACATTATGTAAGGGAGAAGGTGCTGAGCAAAGATGTGGAGATAAAGTTCATTAGAACCAAAGAGCGGGTTGCAGATATTTTTACAAAGTTCTTGGATGCTTCTAAACTCAAAGGTTTCAAGAATGCGATAAATTTGAAGGACATGGATGAAGATAACTCCCAAATGAGCTTGAGGGGGAGTGTTGAAGATAAATGTACAAGCTCATTTTCATATGAGCCATGCTTGGATAAATTTACCAAATATAAAGATAAAGAAAAAGTGGAGGAAAAGAGGAAAAAATAATAAAAGAAAAAGTCTAGTCAAAATTCATGATGAGTAAGAGATACAATATCTTGCCTTGTAGTTAGTAGCATGTAGTGGAGAAAGTGGTGAGTTAAGAAGAAGGCACAAACTTCTTCACATGCTCATTGGTTATAAAAGTTAAGTGGGAGCACATTCAAAATAAGGAGAGAAAGTGGCAAGAGCTCCCAGTAGTCGGATCTAGCCATTTTGTCATTTTGGTTTTCTCTTAGACTCCTTCCAGCCGCACGTCAGTTTGTACACAGCTCTGTTGCAGAGCTCATATCTCAGTGCATATGTAACCATTTTGTGCGTTTAAACATTCATTGGAAAGCTTATCTTGTGTACCTTCTGTATATTAAATATACCTTTGAAAGCTTATGTACTTTGTGAGATATTAGTGAAAAAGTGAAGTCCAGTTTTTTAGTATACCTATGTAGATAGGTAGTCTATTTTGGTCAGTTCAGTTTCTCAACCAAAACATATCCAAATTGCGTGATTTTTGTCTTGTTGGAAAGCCCTTGGCATCTACTTTCAGTGTCTCAAATATCTTATTCAGATAATTCATAGTCTATGACATATCTGTCAGAGAGTAAAGTCTAGTTTTATAGTGTACTTATGTGTGCAGGTGGTCTATCTTGATGAGTTGAGTTTTCTGATCAAAACTCATCCAAATTACTAAAGTTTTAGCTTGTTGGAAAGCTATTTGTGTCTACTTTCTCTGTACCAAATATCTTTCTCAAAGGATATATATTCAGAGAGCTATCAATCCGAGAGTGAAGCTCAGTTTTTCAACATACCTGTGTGGACAGGTAGTTCATCTTTGACAGTCGTGTTTCCTAATCAAAACTTGTCCAAATTAAGTCATTTATAGCTTGTTAGAAATATCTCCTTGTCTAATTTGATTGACTAAAGTATCAAGTCCATTTGAGTTTTGTGTTGAGAGAAGTAAGCTATCTAAGGTGCAGATGTTTGTCCAAGTGCTGGACATACAAGGGTTCACTACACACTTCCGTTGCGCATAGGAGAACTCATTCTCCACAACACATACACACACACATACACACACATACACACACATACACATACATGCATACATATGCATATATAATGCATATGTATACATACATACTTACATCCATACACACACATACACACATATGCATACATAATGCACATGCATATGCATATATACATGCATACACATACACACATAGACACATGGACACATAGACACATACACAGATAGACACATACACACACATAGACACATACACACACATATACACACTAATTTACACACACATACACATGCATACACACACATACACACATAGACACACACACACATACACTAACACACATACACACACACATACACACATAGACACATACACACATAATGCATATGCATACACATACATACATACATACATGCATACACACACATACACACAAATATGCATACATAATGCACATGCATACACGTACACACATAGACACATACACACACAGACACATACACACATAAACACATACACACACATAGACACATAGACACACATATACACATAGATTTACACACACACATACACATGCATATACACACACGTACACACATAGACACACACACATACACACAGACACATACACACACACATACACACATAGACATATACACACACATACACACATGCACATAGATTTACACACACACATACACATCCATACACACACATATATACACACATAGACACACACATACACACATAGACACACACACACACACTCATATACACACATAGACACATACATACACATACACTCACATACACACACATACACAGATTTACACACTCACATACACACACATACACAGATTTACACACACACATACACAGATTTACACACACACATACACATGCATACACACATATATATATAGACACACACATACACACATAGACACACACACACATAAACACATAGACACATAGACACACACATACATACATACATAGACACATACACACTTACACACACACAAACACACATACACATGCATACACACATATATATACACATACACACATATATCCACACATAGACACACACATACACACATAGATACACACACATACACACATACACATACACACAGATTTACACACACAAATACACATGCATACACACACACATATATACACACATAGACATATACACATAGACACACACACATAGACACACATAGACACACACATACACATGCACATCCAAACACATTTACACACACACACACATACACATGCATACAGGCACATATATATAGATACACACGTATATACACACATAGACACACACATACACACATAGACACACACACATACACACACATAGACACATACATACACATACACACACACACACGTAGAGAGACATACACACACATACACATACATGCATACATATGCATACACACACGTAGAGAGACATACACACACATACACATACATGCATACATATGCATACATAATGCATATGCATATGCATACATAATGCATATGCATATGCATACATAATGCATATGCATATGCATACATACATACTTACATGAATACACACACATGCATACATATGCATACATAATGCACATGCATATGCATACATACATGCTTACATGCATACACACACATACACACACATACACATACACACATAGACACACACACACATAGACACACACACACATAGACACACACACATACACACACACATACACACACACATACACTCACATACACACATATATATGCATACACACACACACGTAGAGAGACATACACACACACACGTAGAGAGACATACACACACACACGTAGAGAGACATACACACACATACACATACATGCATACATATGCATACGTAATGCATATGCATATGCATCATAAATACTTACATGCATACACACACATACACACACACATGCATACATATGCATACATAATGCACATGCATATGCATAGATACATGCTTACATGCATACACATACACACACATAGACACATACATACACATAGACACGTACACACATATACACACATATACACATAGATTTACACACACACATACACATGCATACACACAGACATACACACATACACATATAGACACACACACACACTTACACACATAGACACACACACACACACACACTTACACACATACACAAACACACTTACACATGCATACACATAGACATACACACATACACATAGACACACACACACATAGACACATAAACACACACAGATACACACACACAAATATACACACACATACACACATACACACATTTACACACACACATACACATGTATATAGACACATATATACAGATACACATGTATATACACACATAGACACACACACATACACACATAGACACATACACACTTACACACACACATACAAACATCCACACATCCACACACATTTACACACATACATACACATGCATATAGACACATATATACATATTCATACATATATACACACATAGACACACACACATACACACACACATGGACACATACACACACATATATGCATAGACACACACATAGAGACATACACACACATATACGCATACACACACATAGAGACACATACACACACATACACATACATGCATACATAATGCATATGCATATGCATACATACATACTTACATGCATACACACACATACACACACACATACACACACATGCATACATTTGCATACATAATGCACATGCATATGCATACATACATGCTTACATGCATACACACACTCACATATACACCTACATACACATATACACACATACATATGTGCACGTACATATATTGATTTCTAACCCATTTTGTTTTATATGTATAGGTATTATGGATCCGAGCAGAGAGAGAAAGTCGAAACTTGCTCTCATAAAAAGTCTTATGAGAGCAAGAGTTCCGCTTAATACTTTAGGGATCATCATGCATCAGTACTCAGAGATGCCTGATGATGAATTTTATGATCTAGATGCTTACCTAGCGATTAGAGGAGGGCTCTTATGCATCTCCACATGCAAGAAGACAATTATCTCCTCATAGGTATGTTTTTTTTTTCACAATTTTTTTTAATGATATTATAACACATATTTTTATTTATTTTTATCTATCTATTTACAGGACACCTATACCACCTCCAAATCATGACAACAGAGCACAGGTGCCTATGAGAACATGCATAGGCACCTTAGGGCTAGAGTGTGATATAGAGCCAGAGGGGAATATAGTGTATATAGGGAATGGATTGGAGTTCAAGAGAAGAATACGAGCATTATGCGACTCTTACCTGCACCTTGTCCACTTGCAGTGGAAGTAAGTATAAATTTTACATATAAATTGAAATAAATATCTTATGTTTTATTTACATGATTTTTTTAATTTTTGTAGTGAGCATGATGAGAGGGATAAAAAATACGTACTTAGTTCACTTGAGATAGAGTTTGGGACAGGATGGTTGCATAAGTGGTGTCTAAAAGAGATGCGAACACTTATGGCTCATCGTTGTGATAATGCACGATACACATTGCTTTTATGTATATATATATGTGGATATGAATATGTGAGTTTATGTATGTATGTATGTATATGAGAGAGAGAGAGAGAAAAGAGTGCAACTAGAGGTACAAATACATGCATACACACACATATACATCATACATGCACATTTACACATATATACACATACATGCACATTTATACATACACACACATACATGCACATTTTTACACCCACATGCACATGCATGTAGTTACACACATATAATGAATACACACATAGAAACATACACATACTCACATAATCATATTTACATACATATATACACATACATACACACACATGCATATGTATATATATGTTAGCTCACAAAATGGTTGATTTTTATGCACTAATGTGTTGCTATTTGGCCGAAGAAGATGTTTAATTTCAGGTACTTGAAAAGTGATCAAATGTTTGAAGGGAGGTTCAGATCATGCACCATCTCATTGGTCACCCCAATATTGTAGAGCTGAAAGACTCCTACGAGGACAAGAACGCAGTCCATCTGGTGATGGAGTTGTGCGCTGGTGGGGAGCTTTTTGATAGAATTATTGTCAAGGGCAAGTACACTGAGCGTTAGGCTTCAGCTGTATTCAAGACAATTGTACAGGTCATTCAGAATTGCCATTCTCTTGGTGTCATGCATAGAGATCTCAAGCCGGAGAATTTCCTTCTCCTCAACAAAGATGATAATTCTCCATTGAAAACGACAGATTTCGGACTGTCAGTCTTTTTCAAGCCAGGAGAAGTGTTCCGAGATGTTGTAGGAAGTGCATATTACGTTGCACCTGAGGTGCTTCGCCGTGAATATGGTCCTGAAGCAGACATTTGGAGCATTGGAGTTATTCTTTACATCTTGCTGTCGGGTGTTCCACCATTTTGGGCAGAAAGCGAACAAGGAATTTTCGATGCTATTCTACAAGGGCATGTTGATTTCATGAGTGATCCATGGCCCTCAATCTCTCATCAAGCGAAGGATTTAATCAGGAAAATGCTAAATCAAAATGTCAAAGAGCGCATTGGGACCCAGGCCAAGCCCTTTTTTCCGTTTTTTTTTGCCAGAAAAAAGGCGTGGCAAGTCTGTGTTTCTCTGACAAGAGAAACAGGAAAAGGGGGGAGGTTAATTCTGTCAGGACTCCCCCCCTCTCCTTTCCGTTTTTTTGCCAGAAAAAGTGGGGAGCACCGGCACCGCCTTCGGTTCAACAGTAAGCGGAAGAAGAGGGAGCTAAGCCCCACCGAGATCTACTTTTTTTTGCAAGATATGCCATGCCAGAGCTGCTGAAAAATCAGTAAAAAATTGAACATCTCTGTTGATGGCCAGCTCCCATCACAGGATCCTTAAAAGGATAAAGAGGTAATGGAGGCGCTTACGATGTGGCTGAGGACATTGATACAAATGAGGCTGTGCCCGTTCTAAGTGCGAGCAGGGAGCTTAAGTTCAAAGAGAACGCTAATGGCAAATTAGAGGCCAAAGGGGAGGAGGAGTTTTTTTGGGCAGCAGTCAGGGAGCAAGGGGAAGTATCTCGGCAACCTTATGTGGAGAGGCTCGAGACACAACAAGGGGAACAGCACAGGGGAGCTTTCTTCCTTCCCCCCGAAGGTACAGTCAATCTGTTACACTGCATTTGAGGACGCATGTAAGCTCGGCATCGTGTCTGCCACGAATTGCAGTTCGATAACTCCTCCTTCTACAGGTACTCCATCTTCACCTAAGTCGTCTTCTCCTGGGGCCTCCGTAGGTGGTTTTCTCGTCGTTGTTGGAGCAGTTCTTTGCTCTGGACTCTTTCTGTCACTTTGAAGGTTCACTTTTTCTTCCGTTTTGTCCAATAGCCTACTTGTCATCGAAGTTGTGATCGAAAGATGGAAAGCTATGAAGCAATATCCTCTTTTCACGACTTCTGATTCATATGTCTTAGGTAACATACAACTGGATGTAATGTTTAAGTTTGAAACCAGTGTCCCTAGTAGGAACACTCTCATTATGTTATTTATGATCAGCAGAGCGCTGTAAAGAAGCTACCAGTTTGGGCCACCATCTGATTTTAATGCAGTCTTTTCTGCCATTTTACTGTTGAATTCGGTTCTTATGTGGTAGCTAAACTGCAGGTTTGAGTCTTGTAGTTTTGTGCCTTTAAGTCTTGTCGAGGCATGAGGTCGTGATAATTGGGTCGTTTGGTGGATGCTCATAATTGGGGTGTTTGTGATTTTGCGTATATTGTAGAAATTGAAATTGATCCTGATGTTGTCTATTCACCAAATGTCAAGTGGAGCAGATATTTTTACTCGTATGATGAGATGCCTGAGAATGTGGTAAATTAGTCGTTTTCGTGATTGCATCTTTTTGTATACCTGGGGGTCCATGGTGTATACTTGCATGCACCATCAACTTTGGACGTTCACTCTGGCATCCGTTTAGAAGAGAAAGTGAAGGAGGAAAAGGAGAGGAAGTTGGTGTGTGAGAAAGAAAGGAAGGAAGAGAGTGAGTGTAAGGTGTGTGCAAGGGAGAAATATTGAAGAGTGTGTGGGTGAAAGGTGGGAACAGGAAGAGTGAACTAAAGAGGGGAAGAGAAATAGAGCAAGTGGAACAAGAAAGCGTGAGTAAGGAGAAAGTGCGCTCAGGAGAGTAAGTCATTGTAAGTTGGTATTGATTTGCATTTGAGGAAGGCGAGTGGACCGATTTCGAGTAATTTGGGGGGAAATACAAGTGTATATATGCATCTTTTTCCTTGGGCATAAGAGCTGGTTCAATATATATATATATATATATATATATATATATATATATATATATATATATATATATATATATATATATATACACACACACACACACACACATATATATATATATATATATCCTAATTCAAAAACCCTATTATAAAGATTCTAGTTCAGAAATCCTAATCCGAAAACACTAATTTTGATATTAGGGTTTTACAAACCCTAATTTAGAAAGTCTAATTCAGCCTTTTAGCCATATGATTGAAATATATGTACACATTGCATCTATTCCTTCGAGATCCTAGTAGAGAGATGTCTCTCCTCCCAACCTTATGCCTCTATATATATAGCTACTCGAATCAATTGAGGATCATAATATATATAAAGATATAAACACATCATGTAGATACACATACATAAATATAAAATGGAGTAGATACATTATGCATCACACATACAAGCCTATATGCACACATGTATATATATACATGCATACATATTTACATGTACACATTTACACATAGACACATATACATATATACATGTACACATCACATATACATGCCTACATGCACACATGTATACTTATACATGCATACACAATTATAAACACACTTGCATATATTACACAAATGCATATGCATATATACACGTGTGCATACTAACACACCCATATATATATCACACACATGCACACACTTACATATACATGAAACACATATATGTGCATACTAATGCATGTATACGTATAATACACATGAATACACACACATATGCATACATACATGAGAAAAATTTGCTCCTCGAAGATAAAGCTATATATAAAATAATTAGGCATACCCCCGAGCTTCATGTTCTGACTTAAAAGAACATGATTTCATCTCTCTAGTAGGATTCATCAATATTCTAGTTGAATAAAGAAGAATCTATTATCTGATATCCATTAAAATGATTCAAGTTATTGAACGATCACTACTAGAAATAGGGGGGCATATCGATGCCCCGAATTGAAAAAAAAAATGAGAACCGTCGCATGAGCGACGGCCCTGTTTTTTTTTTAAGAGCTATCATCACATAAGCGATGTAAAAATATGCATCACAAATAGCATTGCTAATTAGTGATGCTATCTACGATGTTGGCAAATTGGTTGTGATGCTTTAGCGTCGCATAAGCGATATCCTGTGTTTTAGAGTGTCGCATAAGTGATGCTCTAGAATGTTAAAAAAAATTCCAATTTCTCCCAGCACATTTGTGCTTGGATTTGGATGGAGAGAGAGAGAGAGAGATAAAGTAAGTCTGTGATCCAAGGGTCTGATCGGTTCAGACAGATTTAAAATCGGACACTGCTTGGTCATTCGTGTGTATGACCAAAGATCTCGAGTTTAGACTTACAAGGAGGTCTTGTGCTCCTGTGAAGAAGTGATCCACTTAGCTTAGTGGTCAAGTCTCAAGGATGTGAAGGAGGAGGTCTTGGGTTCAATCCCCATAGGGGACATGGGGAGAATATTTTGCCCAAAGAGATCTAGAGCCTTCTAGAAGCATCCACTTGAGTTAACTCGAGTTGACTGGGACACTTGGTGCACATGTAGTTACATGGGCGACACATGGCTGGCTAGTATCCACCTGCCCAAGAAGGCAGTCCCCTGGAGAGAGCTATATATAGAGGCATTTGGTTGGGGAGGAGAGTCATCTCTCTAGCATGTGGTGGTCGTAATCCTTGTTCTCTTACATTGGTATCAGAGCTTCCATGGTGACCTTGGAATGAGCTTCATCATGCTTCTCTTCCATATCTTCCTTCATCGATCATCATTATAGCTTAGCTTCATCCATGTTTTCACGAATTCAGCCGCCCATTAGTGGGTCTGTTGCTCGCGGGTGAGCAAAGGCTCTCGAATCCATTTGATGGGTCTACATCAAGGAGGAGGCTACAAAAAGGATAAGATTGACTTTGAGCAGCAATATGTGGGAGTCGAACCCACGACCTGCTGGTCTTCAATTCTTCGTAGTACCCAAGTCGCCAAGGCGCTCTGGTGCTTATTACTTCTACAGAAGCTGGTCTTCAATTCTTCGTAGTACCCAAGTCTCCAAGGTGTTGTGGTGCTTATTAATGATCGCGTACTAGCAGCTGAAAGCTTGTTCAGCACATGAAAAAGGGGGAAAATAGTAGAGCTGGGCTCGATCCTGAGACCTTGTAGGCAGGAGAACATTCCTTTAGCCACGAGCGCAATCTCATTGGGTGTCCGATTCTACAAAGAATTGATCTATAACTCATTTGTGGCGTAGCAGATCTTCAAAATCGTAAGCCAAAAGAGCAAGATATCTTCGATAGTTTGCTGGTCTCGAACCCGTGGCATGTGATTTAGCAAAGATCTCCTCTACACACAAATGGTGCGCTCGTTCGTGTCCAAATATTGGACTTCTTATCATATTGTTCAAATGTGGACCAGAAGCTTTTCTCAGACAAAAGAAGGAAGAGAGCTTCTTTAGAACATGGCAGACGAGGTTCGAGCGTCATAGATGAGGTTCGAGCGCATGACGCTGTGGAGCTGAGAGCTATGGTCTATCCACTAGATCAAGAAGCACTTACGTGGCATATTCTAGAGAATAAACCTATAGAGAATAAACAAGAAAAGAAGAGATTGTTCCACCTCCGGTGATGCATACACATGGGAATCAATTCTGAAGCATCTGCTATTTTTTTTTTTTTTTTTAATATAAAGGAAGTTCGGCAATAGCCTACTCTCCCGGACTTGAATTAAATTAAGAAACAAAGGTACAATAGAAGGGGACTAGTGCCCACGGGACCCCCCAAATCCCACAAAGCAGGGGAAGCTTGATTGAATCCTAGGTTGCATTACAGAGAAGGTTAATCACCCTCTCATCGCCCTCATGCGGGGCCCACTTGGGTTTGAGCTTGTTGTTGATCAAAAGGAGGACTTGATGGTGCCTGAAGGGGGGGGATTTCTTACTGTTAACAATCCTTTTGCAGCATCTGCTAATTCCTAGCCGACAGCTCTATACTCTTAATTCTGAGCTCAATATTGGATGGTCATGATGACTATCCGGAATCAAACCTGTTACCTCCGGACTTAGATTGAAAGCCCACACATCCAAAGGGAGGCAAAGGGAAATACCACCTAAAGCCAAAGTGAAGCAATGTCAGATCAGTGCAAGGACGATCATGCTTTCGATTTTCATTTCTTTTTTATCGACAAAAGAAATCTCTTTTCAAGGTCTTGGAGAGAGGTGACCATGGCTATGAAGGTTGGCTCCTCGTAAGGATTAGAGGATGGATGAAGCTATGATCAAAGCTAAGTATTTTCTAGTTTCTACTTGGCCTTAATGCTTGATTTGTCTTGTTTTCATTATTCTACACTTAATCCTAGATGTATATTGAAATAGCCAAGATTTCAATCGATTAAGTCTAGATTAGGATAATGAAACAATCCACTTCTCATTCCAAGCATTAGTTTGCATTAAGTAAAGACTTGATTTAAAAAAGGATCCTTGTGCATCAAAGAATGTATTTTTGTTATCTTCTAATATTGACAAAACATGAACATACCACATTTAATCATACAAATGATGAGACAAAGATAGAGAAAGAATAGACGACATGTGTAAGGTGTTACGTAAGCCATCACTTACTCATAGTATCATATAGACCAATGTTCAATGTACAATATGGGAGCAAAACTCTCAACCACTCTATGTGATGAGAAATAGATGGAAGAATGAATGTGCAAATGTAACAAACATATTCAGATGTATGGGCAGTAATCTAAATATACATGAGATGTGTGACCTTATAGGTTATAGAAGAGTGAATATGAGTGATTGAAAGAGGAAGGATCAGTGTGAAACTGATAATCAACAAGTCCTCATCTAACCTTAGGCTATGGAAGACCCTAAGTCAGATACGTGTGTGAAAAGATCACATACTTAAAAAGTAGCAAAGAATGCTAACAAGTTTGCTGCCTAAAATCCTCAAACTCATGTGAACACACCTTCTCAAACACCTCATCCAAATATGCATAAAGCATATACGTATTGATTCTCTTGTACCTATGCCGAATAGGACTCCTCCTTATATGGATGCCACTGCCTCCATAAACTCCAAGTAGTACCTGTGTGCATAAAGAGAACATGTACCTGAATTCTTAACATAAGATGTAAATCTTATGTTAAACACCATCCAATGTCTTTGAAGTAGCCTGATATCTTCATGTAGAAGACAATCTTCAACTACAACATGTAGATGGCCGATCCTCACCATCAAGCTACTAATGACCAAGTCTTCTTTCCATGAACAAGAGATAACCTCCTCTCCATGAACTAGAGTGTGAGCACACCCTTCATCTTCTCCAAGAAGAATCCCAAGAAGAACTCCATAGCTGCTCCTCAACATGCTTCAAGTTAGCACCATGGCTGCCCCATGTGCTATAAGAAACACCACCTCTATTGAGGTCCAAGCTCAAGGCTTGTGTTGAAAACTAGGTGAAGGATACAAGACAATAAGCCAAGCTTGTCTTATATAGGATTTGATGATCTTTGAAAAGCTCCTGAATAAAGCAAAAGACTACGATCGCTATGCAAAAAAAACAAAATTACATGCGATCTGCAATCGCGATCCGTCCGTCACTTTTTGTCGTCATAGCTTTAATTAAAAAACATGATAAAAAGTTTTTGCCGGCATCAATGCATTAAGGCTCATTCATATTCTCAGGTTTTCCAGAATTTGGAGATCTCTCAAAACAAGTATCTAGAGGTTTTTCTAGAGAGTTTTGAGAGATCTCTTTCATGGCAAGAAAGCTCATCTAAGAAGACAAATTTGAAGATGGCATGAGTTTTATTTTCAACCAATTTTCTGTTGTAAATTGGTTGATATCAAGGTACAAATGGTATCTAGCGAAGATAACTCTAGAAAGGTAATTCATCATTCAGACAACGATTGGTGAATTTAGTCGTTTCAGACATTTGAAGCAGAATTTTGATTCAGAGATATGAGGAGATGATAAAACATGATTCTATATTCACTTCCATTTGTATACCATGTTTGTTTTGTCTCTTACTCTTAGCACTAGAGGAAGAGAAAAGTTCATTTGAAGAGGTCAAGAGTGTTTGGTACTTCAAGATGAAGAGAACAAAAGATATGGAAGAGAAGTTTGAAGATGTCAACATCATCATTGGGTGGAAGAAATAAAAAGAAAAAGAAAGTCCATCATTTCCAAAAGAAAAGTAAGGCTTCCTTTTCTCATATACTTTCCATATACTTTTCCTATTTTATCCTCTACATCCAAAGACAAGTCTACGAGAACATCTTGTTTAAAGAAGAAGCAGTTTCTTGTTTTGCATTACACTTGGTCATGATTTAGTAGATTTGACAAAGAATTGCATTGAGAGAAAGAAAAAGCAGCATATATAACTTTTGACTCATATGTGTATGAGTTATATATAAGTTGAAGCTTTTGAGCAGGCAGTTAGTATGTTCCCTCAAAGAATTCTTGGAGTGTCAATACGGAGCTACTTGGTATATGACAAGTTGTAGAGAAGTATATTTCTTCTTTATCTAACTCTTAAGGTAAAAGAGTTTTGTGGCAGATGTTGAAGACTTAGGTTGAGGTTTTATGTTTGGAAAAGTTACCTCATATTTAGTATTTTCAGAAACTTCAGAAAATTTAGTTTTGTTGCTATAACAGTCAATGGAGAATCTACTTTCTATGATTGTCTAGACTTTTGACATGTTTGTATTCAAAAAGGTGTTCCATCATATCTTATCATTTGATTGAGAAGTGGAGTTAGCCAAAAGAAAATCAAGCAGGTACTATCAAATTTCACCTGGGTAGAATATGAAAGATATGAAGTATCAACTTGCAGCTTTTGGAGTTCTCAAGGTGAGAAGTTTTGTCCACTTATGTTTCAAGTAGGAATTGTAGATTCTTGGAAAGGATTTGTTTGAAGAAAAGTTTTACAACTTTTTGAGAAGCATGGACACTTAGAGACATTCAGGTAATAAATCAAACATTCAGTCATGAAGGTTTGATGAGAGCAGATTCTACACAGGAGAGATCATTGATCTTTGATAGATCTTGTATGATCTTGAGAACTTATGGGTCAATTGTCTATCCTTTGTTTGTGTAAGATTCTTAGCATTGGAAGAAGTAAGTCAAAGATTCAAGTTCTATCAGATTTGTGTTGCAAAGAGATAGAAGAAGATACTTGTTATGTTGCAAAAAGGTTATGAATCCTAAAATGCTTTCAACAAGGTTTTTTGTTATATGGATCAGCTAACCTAGATTTTTGGGAAGCTGAGAAGTAAACAGTGAAAGCCATTAGCATGTGCAGTGCTAATAAAAAGGATTCAGAGATTTTGTTTCAGATAGAGGTATTGATCACTGAACATTAGATTTATGAAGGAAGACGTTCCAGATTTCATAAAGTTTGATATATTTGAAGAATACTGGATACTAGTGTTAAGTCATCTAGGGGGGTGATGAAACATGTAGACCTATTTTCAGCCATATGTAAAAGAATGCAGAGTCATACCTACAGGTATTCCTATATTTCCTTTGTCAGGTTCTCTTTATGTTCCAGCTTTGAAAGAAGAAGGAAGAAGAAGAATGTCTGAAGAAAGTTCCTGTTAGGATGTTCCTGTTCAGGAGAAGGTTCCAGAGTTCTATTGAAGAGAAGCTTGATGTTTCAGAAACGTATATTTCAAAAGTGCGCACATATATGTTTATACCAAGTTCTGAAGGAAAGAGGTATGAAGGATTTAAAGGATGAAGACATGATGACCATAGATTTTTACTCATATTTCAGTTGATTTCAATTGAGTTGAGTTGATTTGACTTCAGTACAGTCAGAGATGAACCAGCAGTGTTCATAATACACTAAGTTGTGGTTCTCAATCACAAGTTCCAGTTTTAGGAATTGAGATAATTCCTAAAAGAGAAACACTAAAATGAAATAGTCAAGCCTTCTATTCCTTGTGTGATCATTCTCCTACCATGTTCAAGATGAATTTATTTTTGGGAAGGCAGATGTTCCAAGCAGAGGATCTTAGTTGATTCATGAACTCTTCCCAAACTATACGTAAATTCATAATATATGATAGGACCAAGGAATGATGATGTTCTAACAAAAGGTGTATAAAGAGATAAGCCATTGGAAAAATGATAGCTTAGAACTCTTGTTAGGCACATAGATTAAAGCAAAAACATCTACTAGTTATGGATGTTTTGCCGAAAGATGAAAAAGGCAAAACCTCTTTAGGATATAGATGTTTTGCCAAGATATAAAGTATGCTTGGTTTTGTTTAAGCTAATTAGAGCTTAAAGAAGAAACCCAAGTCAAATTAATCTTTGGGAATCAAGATATTTTCTAAAAGATATGGCAAAGTAATCTTTAGGAATTAAGCTACTTCCTAAAAGTTAAGCCAATAAAGGAAATAGCATAGTTAACTACTTCCTTAGTTAAAAAGGAATAATTTTTGGACAAGCAATAAAGCCTTAAGTCTTGTTCTTGTTCAATAGTCAAGATTTCTTTTAGAAAGATTATTCCAGTAAAACTAAGGATTCCAAGATGAATCATTGGACTGGAAAGTAAAAGATTCCAAGATGAATCACTGGCTTAGTATTACTTGATTCCTTGACAGGAATCTTAAGTTTTTGAAAGAAAAAATCTCCCTCGATGTGAGACTGGAATCTTTCAAGTAAGTTTGATAGCTAGTAGTTCCCTGCAGTTCCCAAACCATCAGTATAAGTACTTAAATCCAAAATATTGATATAACCTAAAGGTATATCAAAGATTCTTAGCTTTAGAATCTCAAAGGCATCAGTATTTTCCTGGACTTAAGATTAAGGGAAAGATCTCTAAAAGTCCCGCGGGTAAGCAAAGAAGTTTTTGAAAGATCAAGAGATCTTACAGATAAAGATTAAGTCTTTATTATAGTTGCAAGGTCAACCCGACTTGATCAACCTTGGCCATGATTGTCCAAGAACTTGCGATTGGAACTACTCTATAGATTTCCCAAGTATTGGCAATAAAATTCCTTTTGGGAATTATTCACTCAGGTTCCATTTATTCAATGGAAAATTGTGAAAAGAGTAAGTTGTTCCAAGTCTGAACAGAGTGAAGAAATTCCAAGAATGTAGTCTGCAACCGTGAAGACAGTACTTAAGTCTGTGGAAGGTAAAACATAAATGTTTGCCTATCCTTAAAGGGATTTTGGTACAAATCTGTTGCAGAGCTAAGAAGAGCAAAAGGCAAAGAAAAAGAAGGGCCCCAAAATTTTTCAGATTTGGACACTCTATTTTTGTATTATAACCATTCTTGTAACATATTTTTCGTTGTAAATGCACTAGAGGAGTCCTCTAGATGCATACCCATGGAGATTAGTAGCTTACCCATGTAAATTAGTAGGAAATTAGCCTTTTAGTGAATAAATTGCTGGTCTCTTGTATGAAAGGACCATTTTTAGGGCACATGTATATAAGTCAATTTGTGACTCTTTGTGAGAACTTTTTGCCATTGTGAAAATTAAGAGCACAGAATTTCGAATTTGTGTCTTCTCCTCTCTGTATCATCTTATTTGTGAGCTTGTATGCATGTGTGTTGCTTGAAAAGAGTGTTAGGAAGTGTTGTCTATCCATGAAAGTGTTTGTTTGTTGTGGTTAAGGTGTGTGTGAAGTGTAGGAAGTGCTCAAGTGTAGGAAGGTCATTCCCGCGACTTAGTATTTTGCTCATAACTTGAAGTAGAAGCATCAAAATTGAGTGAAAATACCACCATTGGATGCATCTTCTTGAGATCTTCGAAACGCATATGCTATTCATTATATTCAAAATTTGGATCTGAGAGAAAAGCTCAATTTGCTGTTGGCTGCTGCTCCAAGTATCGTGACACCATGACTGATAGTTGAAGCTTGTTTGGATTAGTCTTTGCCTTTTTTGCACTCTTTGGGAAGCTCATTTGCATTGATCGTCATTTGAATGCATGTCTTCATACACTCGGCTAGGTTTAGATACTCATCGGATTGATAAATAAAGCGTGAATCCCCACTATATGCACTTGAGGGGGATCAAGGTATAGTCTCTTTCTCCGCAAGTCCCTAGGATTGTCCTTAGGTACACACGTTTTTGGTGCCGTTGCCGGGGAATGTCGAATCAAACCGAGGCATTCGTGTGATGGTAAGTAGCTTTTAGCATTGAAGCGAGTAGAGGAGTTGTGATTTTCTCTTCTTTGGTAAGTCACATTCATCCGCACTTATTACTTCTCACTCTTGGAGTGTGTGTAGTAAGTTGATAGTCTAGGGAAGTGAGTAGAGTGAGTAGAGTAGGAGGAAGAAGGGAGTAGTTAGGAAGTTAGAGTAGCCTTCAATCTTAGTCTTGTTGATTCTTTGTAGTTAGGAGAACTTTTCAAAAGAGTATAAAAGCCAAAAACTTTGCCTTTTTCAAATCACTTGTTTCCAAAGCAAGTATCGTGGAAGCAAGCAATCGAGTATTGTGTTTGGAGATCGGAGTGATTGAGCTACGCAGATGAATAGGAGTGGTTGAGAAGTTGAAAGAGAGTTCCCAAGGTGAGCACTTTAATCTTCTAATCATCATTGCCAACTAAAATAAGCATTTCGATCGAAGAACCTGTGGCAAGTATCGTGAAAGGTAGACAGGGGTAAAGAGAGAGATTATTTATGTGATACAGACTGAGGGGAGAGGGTAGATAAGCTTAAGAAACCTTGTATGCATTCAAAATCCAAAAACATTTTCCACAAAGTGAAAAAGTGTCAAGTATCATGTTCTCCCGCGGTCGAGTATCGCGATACCTGAGTATCGTGATCTCCTGTGGTCGAGTATCGCGATACCTGATCTTGTTGAATATCATGTATCATGAAAATCTCTTCACGATACCTGTCAAGTGTCGGGTATCGTTAAACTGGGTCTGACGATACATGTAAAGTATCGAGTATCGTTGAGAATTTCTCACGATATTAGTTGGATATCGCTTATCGTGTATCGTGAAATTTAGATCACGATACTCATCGAGTATTGTGTATCGTGAGTCTCTGATCGCGATACTGGCCGGATATCGTGTATCGTGGAGGAAGCTCTCCCCGATACCTAGCTAATATCGAGTATCATCAAGAATTTCTCGCGATACTTGTGGACGATCGTGTATCGCTGAAATTTTGTGGTGGAATATCGTGTGTCGTGTATCGCAGATTTTGGATCACGATACCAGTCACGTATCGTCTATCGTGCTTTTTCATGCAATACCTACCCAATATCATGTATCGTGACCTTCAGTGTCAAGTATCGAGTATGGTGTTTATCCGAGTATCGTGTATCGTCTCCAGTGAGTATCGAGTATCGTGTTTATCCAAGTATCATGTATCGTGCCCTATCTAGTGGTCGAGTATCATGTATCGGCTTGCTTAAGAATCGAGTATCATGGTACCTTTCTAGTGTCAGATATCGAGTACCGTGGTATACTCTTTTGGTGTGGGATATCGTGTATCATGTTCCTGAGAGGAAGCTTCTTTGTCACTCAAGTAAATTCCATAAATTGGGACCATAGCAAGGAGCTTTGGAGGCTAGGCATGGTTAAAACAAGAAGAGAACTTTTAATTGAATGAACCTAAGGTCTGGGAGAACCCTAGGAAGCCAAAGAAGTGTAATCTCTTCAGTGGGAAGTGTGACTGAACCCAGTAGCCGTTCCCATTATTCTGACACCTCTAGTGAGTCAGAGGAAGAAATTCCCATGGCTTCAGAGGACATGCAAAATACCGTACCAATGATTGGCATGATGTCAATTATTGAGGTAAAATATCAGACATCTTTGGAATATGTGAACACCAACCAAAATGAGATACCTATCTACCTAGATGGTCTAAACCGATCAGTGGCCATACTAAAGAAAGCTTCAGGTGCTTACATAGTGCCTAGGCCAGCAGTTAAGTATGCAGGAGGATTTTATATGGACAAGAGAGACATCCAGTATGTTGTTACGGAACACCTTGAAAGTATCAACATACAAGGGGAAGAAGATAATGCTCATAACCCTAATGCAAAGGGACATGAAGAACAAGTGACCACTCCTAGAGGGAGATCTACTGTGGTTAGGGTTTGGAGAGGAGACCTAGTTCCCCAAGACAACTCCTTAATGGATGTGTATTTGATCAATGGAATGGAGCATCTCCTTAGAGCCCACTCTTCATTATGGGAAGTAGCCCCTAACCCAGTTACTGTCTACGAATTACAAGATCCTGAATTTCCCACCATCATCACATATTTGGACAAAAACCATAGGAGGTACTGGCCTCTAATAGAGTTAGAAAGAGCAGGATTGAAATATCAGAACATTCCAGTGTTTCCTCCTAGGGATCAAGCCACTACTTCACAAAACCCCCAAGGATCTTTTCAAGATAATTCATATCAGCATTCTGGACAAACACAACAAACTCATATTCCAGTCAGACCACATGTGTAGTTTGCTATGCCTGCAAATAATCCAAACTATCGGCCTCAGCCACCTGTTGACCCAAGGAATAGAATCCCTGTCCCATATAGACCACCTTTGGTAAGAGGACCTGGTATACCGATAGGAAGACCAGTTTTCCCTGTGATGCCTGGACCACCTGAGGCAGGAATAAGATTAAGACCCATTCAAGTCGCCAAATGCATGAGAAACCATTATGATGGCTCTAGTGAACCTTACAATCATATAGCTGAATTCAAGCAAGTAATCAGAGCCAAACAAGTAGAAGATTTTTTGATCCAATATGAATCCTTTGGTCTAACTTTGATAGACACGGCTTTAGCTTGGTTCCAGCCATTAGACCCTAATAATTTTCAAAACATGGAACAAGTTTACCAAGAATTAATTGAAGAATTCACCAAATCTGGGATTAAAAATAACTCTTCCTCATTGATCCATAGTTTTAAGCAAGCTCCTACAGAATCAGTGAGATTGGCGACAAGAAGATTCAAACAGTATGTGGATAGATGTCCAGTGGAAGAGAGACCCACTCAAAACAAGATGGTGTCATTGTTTTTGGAAGGGTTAGTGAATGGATCTTTAAGATCTCTGGTATATGTGAAAAGAGTTCAAACTTTGCAAGAATGTATGAAAGAATGTATTGACCTAGAGGACAATCTAGCGGAATACCTGAAAATACCTCAAGGTAGTGTGAAAAGTGAAGATTCCGCTAGCAGCACATCAAACCCTAAGAACAATGTAGAGGAAATAGCCAACTTAGTAGCAAAGAAACTGAACGTTCAAGGACAGAGGAACTACCCCAACAACCCAATGAGAGTGCCCATGCTTAGGGAGGTGATCATCCCTCTCATTTGTGCACTAGGGGAGTAGTCGCACCACCTGCTTATGCTTACAATAGACCACCTATTTCGGGCCCTCTACAATATTGCAGCATAGAACAAAAGTACACAAACCACATGACAGAAAACTGTCCTTACAATCGGCAATCAAGACCAGTACAACCGCTCATGAGACCTTATGGATACCCTCAGAGAGATCAAGGAGGAGAAGCCTTCAGATATCCTACATATCAGCAGCAGGCACCATTACCATGACCTTATGCTTACCAAAATTACACTCAACCACAACCGATTTTAGGGCAACAACCGCCCCATCCTCAAAATGTTGTCCCAGTGAAAATGGCTCAACCTAAAGAAAACTTAGAGAGAGCAATAGTTCCAGCCACACCTTACTCATCCTATGACCATACTCAAGGAAACTATCCCAATTATGAGAGCTCTATGATAGAATATGGACAAATGTACGAACCATATACATATGGCATGGAAGCACCAAATAATTCTTACGGATATGAGCAGGATTATGTGCCATTGATGTACACAGCCCCCAGAGCACCCATACCCTCCCGACCCATGAATAGACCGCATGTACCTAGAGGACCATGTTATAGATGCGGAGGTGATCATTATATCAGAGAATGTACACTACCAAACCCACCACCACCACAACGAGTTTGGGAAGGATACTGTAGTGATTGTGGTAAAGAACACCTTTTTAGAGATTGCCCCAAGAACCCCAACAAAGTTAACTCAAACGTGCAGATCAATGTGATAGAGGTGATAGAGTCGTCAGGGAGTGATAAGGAGTACACAGTACCTTTGAAAGCAATAACAAGAGCTAAAGCCAGAGAGACACCAGAGAAAACTAGGGAGAATGACCAAAGCAACAGAGAGGTGAATACACCCACACCTCAAAGAGTTGAAGACTCAAAAGAGCCTGGAAAAAGTATCACAAGTAAACGAACACAGAGATGGAAGAATCGTAGAGATAGGATAAAGGAAACGAAACTATGACAATAGATGGAGAAGGAAAAAAATGAACAAGATAAAAAAGAAAAACAAAAACTTGAAGAAGAAAATAAAAAAGGAAAGTATAAAAAAGAAGAGGTAGGATCAGTTTTAGCAGATCCCATGCCAGAAGAGTTAGCCATGTGGATTCAGGCATACCAGGCACGAATCAGAGCAGGACCGACCATTGAACAACATGAAAAAGAATATCCTAGAGGTGACTTAGAGAAAGAAAGATTGGAGATTTGCAAGAAATTAATTGAAGTAGCTCAAGAGACCTTAGAAAAACCTGTCTGTAAACTACCCAATTCACGAATTCTCAAAAAAGAATTCCAAGAGTGTGTCATCCTTAATGACCCCGAGATAACCAAAGAAGGTGAGACACATAATGAAAAACACAGCGAGGATAAAAGGGAAGGATCCATTGTCCCCGAAGTCGATGGAGAATGGCCTAAAGACTTGTGGGCAAGAGTCCAAGAAGACAGATGGAAGAAAGTGGAAGGAATAGAACCACCCTTTGAAGAGCTAGAAGCAGAAGGTGAATTGGAACATTCAATACCCGAGCTGAATTCAGAAGGATTATTACCCATTGATCAAAGTGAAAAGGAAAATAATAGTGAAAAGGTCTTGCCCAATTACACAGGAGAATACGAACATAATTCAAAATTATACTGCATTCCCTCAATAAGAAAAAAAGAATAGAACCCATCAGTCCAAACATCGGACATCATACAACACCTTAGAAAGGTAAAAATCCCTTGTACTCTGACATTGGAAGAACTTTTGAAGGTCAAACCACATTTGAAGGAGAAATTGACCAGTCAATTGGAGACCAAGGCGGAAGAGAAGGAGATGCCTGATGAAGTGACCACAGTCGAAATCCCGGTTGATAAGGTTGGAGATTTCAGCGAAGGAGATGAAGGAAACACTTGTCTTCTAATTACCTATAGGGGTTACACCACTAAAGCCATCTTGGATTCTACAGCTGGAGTAGGAATTGCAACTAAAGAAATCTAGGAGAAATGGGGAAAACTAGCTCTAAGACCAACACGCATGAAGATACAAATGGCAAACAGACACACTGAACGACCCTTGGGATTATTGGAACGGGTAATTTTTACCACTTGCGGAGTTGAATTCGAGCACACCTTAGCGATATGTCAATTTGAAAGGGCTAGCAATTATGAAATGATACTTGGAAGACCCTTCATGAGACAGCTAAAGGTAGTGCAAGATTGGGGAAAAGATGCAGTATACTTACAACATGAAGGAACCACAACAAGAACCACACATACACGTATCAAGATGTTCCCCCCTTGCAATGGAGTCAGATTCATAAAGAGGAAGACGAGCAGTCCATTCACAGTATAGGTTCAAGTGATCAATCATGGATGAACGAAGACACTCATCTATGGATATGCCAAACTGCGAAAAAGGAAGAGGATAGAAGGAAAGGATGGCAGCAAAGGCAGGGAGTCGCTAGATCTGTAGCTATCCTCAAAGCCATGTACACTATTGTTGATGATGAACTGGAAACAAAGTATGGTCTCTTAAAGAAAATGTTGTCATGGGTTTGATCATTGGATGCAATTGACTTGTATTTGAAAGGAGTTGAATTTTAGACAAGAGTAACTACCATAGCAACATGCCGTTATCTTTATATTCTAGAGTGATGAATGGACTAAATGTGCAATGCATGGATTTAAAATAAAATGTGTCTTAGACATATATTATGGCCCTATGTATGCATACTTTAAAATACGTCAAAAAGATTGTGATGCAAATAGATGGGTGTTAAGAGAGCTCCTCAAGGGCATGTTGAAGATGATGTTTCCTAGTCCAAGAAGAATTTATGATTCAAACATGATATTTTTTTTTACCACTTTATGTCAATCTTCCTGAGTTTGAGTATTGGAATTCTTTATAGTGATCTATGTCATGAGTGTCAAAAGTATTCTCTCCTTGGATGAAGGAATTCTTCCTAGTGGTTGGTTGATGTCTTTGTTTTCAAGGTCTACAATGATGAAAGGCCTTCATCAACAATCACTACAAGAAATACGGGCGTATAGCGACGGTTAAGGCGACAGAATTTCTTCGCTATAAAATTGCAACTTGCATCGTAATTAGTGCCGCGCGCCGACCGTCGATTAAACGACGCAAAAAACGACAGTATTTGCGACTTGTGACGTGATGGGATTGCGACGTTCCCATAAAACGTCGCTAAAATGATGCAATTTAAAAGCGTCGCATAAGCGACGCTTTTTTGCGTCGCGTAGGCGACGTTAGTTGCCGTCGCATAAGCGACGGTAAAATTGTCCCCTATTTGACGACGAATAGCATCGCTTACGCGACGATCTGTTGACGAACAAAAATTAAAACGTTGGAGGCTCTGCGATCGGCATTTTCACGCATCCGATCGAAGAGCTCTCCAACGTTTTGCAATTGCGCTGCGCTTACGAGCTGAAGCAAGTATATGCAGAATTGTTGTTTTGCATAAGCTCTCTCTTATTGTCTCCCTCTATCTTTGTTTCTCTCTTTGAATTCTCTCTCTCTCTCTCTAGATCTCTCTCTCTCTCTAGATCTCTCTCTCTCTCTCTCTCTCTCTCTCTCTCTCTCTCTCTCTCTCTCTCTCTCTCTCTCTTCTTTCTCTCTTTATTGCAGGCTATTCAAGAAGCTAACCAAGCAAAAAGTATGGCTAACAATTGTAAGTACAATTTCTATTCTTTGTAGATCATTTGAATTGTGTTATTTTCATTACATAGCATACTCACACTTATTGATATGCACTCATACACTTATACATGATGAAGATGCACTTTCACACATATACATATATACACATGCACATACTCACACATATATACACATAGATACATGTGCACATACACTTAGACATACACACATATACACATGCATATGCACAAACATTCCTACAACCACATAAAAAGACGTCCATGCATACATTATTGTATATATATATATATATATATATATATATATATATATATATATATATATATATATACATACACACATTAACATATATGCAAATACATGTATATGCACATCCACATACACATGCATGTTTCATACATATACACATGCATATATATACACATGCATATACATATACATATATACATATACATATATACATATACATATACATATACATATACATATACATGTACACACATATACATATACATGCATATACATGTACACACACATACATATACATGCATATACATATACACACACATACACAAGAATATGCACATACTCATACACACATATACATTTATACATGCACATGCACATACATACATATTATACACACACATACACATGCACATACATACATATACACACACATACATATACTCTTAGGTACACACATATGAATGAATTATATAATTAAAGTATTAAAACACATATACACATGCATATACCTACATATACACATATACATGCACATACACACACATACACATAGAGTTATACATATACATGCATATACATATACACACACATACACAAGAACATGCACATATTAATACATACATATACACTTATACATGCACATGCACATACATACATATACACACACATACACATGCACATACATACATATACACACACATACATATACACTTAGGTACACACATATGAATGAATTATATAATTAAAGTATTAAAACACATATACACATGCACACACATGCACATACCTACATATACACATATACATGCACATACACACATATACACATAGAGTTATACATATACATGCATATACATATACACATACGTACATACACATGCATATGCACATACTCATACACACATATACACTTATACATGCACATGCACATACATACATATACATACACAGGCACATGCACATACATACATATACACACACATACATAATTAAAGTATTAAAACACATGCCTAATATAAACAATAATAACAATCAATAGAACAAAACTCTTCATTACTTAATACCATACACACAATTCAAAACATAACTGAAATAATATATATATATATATATATATATATATATATATATATATATATATATATATATATATATATATTTACATATAATCCAATGTCATAATCAACTAAAATCCTAATCATCATCATCATCATCATGATCATCATCATCATCAGCAATATCATGATCATTCTGATCATCCTCATCCTCATCGTCATGATCACCCTGTGACAATCGAGATCGTCCCTCCTGTGTTTGTCTCTCCACCTCATCCATATTTGTCTCTCCATAATACTCATGTATTACATATAACAAACATAAATAAATAAAATAATTAAAACACTCATAAAAACAAAATAATTATATAAACTTTAAAAATACTCACAAAGGCATCAGGATGATCTTGCATATACTCACTCAAACGCCGATATCCAAAATGTGTAGCATACTCGATCTCCTGTTTCGTAGGATATCGGCCATAATCCTTCCGCTGCAATGAAACAAATAAAAAACATTAGTTGCTTGCATTTTAACTAAAATAAAAAATATACTCACAATAACACATATACTTACAAACGTAGCTACAAAACCATTATGGCCCATTTGGCCTAGGTGCGATGTGTGGCCCGACTCCACTCTCTTCTTTGCAGCAGCCTGTTTATTCAAGAAAAAAATACATAAATTAATTGTAAAAATTTACTAAAATATATAAAAATTATTAATATAAACTATTAATTTGTGTACCTTCTGCTGAGAAAATGACTCCTGAAGATGTAGCTGTCTACGAAAAAACTGCCACGACTCAGGTGGTATGCTAGCTCGCCTCTTATTTTTTTCGACCATACAATATCTCCTGTTAATTTAATCTCAAACATAAAAAAAATTCAGAATACATACACATATATACACACACATACACATACCCACATACACATATACATGCAAACATGTACACATGCATATATGTATACATATACACATATACATAAATATAACATAAACATACATATACATATCCACATATATACGTACACACACATGCATGCATATACACTCATTCATACAAAATACATGCATTTACCCCACAATAATATGTAGTTGTGTATATGTGAATATGTGTGTATGTGTAAATGTGTATATGTGAATATGTGTGTATGTGTAAATATGTATATGTGAATTTTTTGTTTATGTAGATAATCAAATTATTAATATCAAATATCATTATTTGTAGATTTTGATCAATCAGATGGAACTCCACCACTGTCTCCTCTTCGTGCAATGACTTTATACTATAAGTATATGAAATATTTAATTTTAAATATATTTGATGGATACATAACTTATTTTTTTTTTATGTTTCTTATTATGTGCAGATTCTGATCAATCAGAGGGTACTCCACCACCTCCTACCCATGCAACGACTTCACATGTGTCCTCCGATAGGAATTATGATGAATTTTACTATGAAGAGCATATTATATGTTGGTGTAACTCTTGTTATGGCACGTATTGAAGACCACGATTGGAATGTATTGAACATGAGGCAGAGTATGGTACTTTTGAGTGTGCACCATCACCTAGTCAACGTGATAATGCTAGGGTATGTATTTTCTATATATATTAATGTCATTATTTATTTAAAAACCATATATAAAATCAAATTATTGTTGATATACAAGAATACTTGCTTGATGATGATGATGATGATGATTTTTCTCATAATGTTAATATACCACGTACACATCATGGAATTGATGTTCATCAATTACAAGCAGAGGTTTCTAGGAATCCTCTACCTCATGGTTTAGAGAATGAAACAGCTGGAGATTATCCATTGCGAGCTCGTGATCATTCTTTAGTACAAACATATGATAGAAGAAGATATGGAGGATGGAATAGAGGACCACTTCCTTTAGATGGAGAGGTTTTCAACTTTTGGGGTAATCGCTATATGATTGCTCCATCCACTATTACTAATGCTTGTCGTGGTCTCTTTATTGTAGAGGATTTGTATGTGCTCCGGAACTCTGAAGTCACTCTTATGTCATTTTGTGGTCCTATATATGGATGGGGAGATTGGCATCGACTTTCACGTTATGTTCAAAGCATGAGTACTTATGGAATATGCTTGAGCGAAGCATCCCTTACTAGTAGAAGGATTTTACATGCAGAAAATGAAAGATTATATATTGATGGAAGACCTTACACACATGGAAATATAGCAGGTTTAATAAATAGTAGTCGAGGGTTACATAATAGTTCAAGGACTAATTGCACATTTGAGGAGCGTGAAAATAGTCATGAATCACCATACATGAGTAGAGATGTATCAAGATACATAGTTGTCAATACTATTACTACATTACATGCTGGTGATGAACTATTAGTGAATTATGGATGGCGTAGACCTCCAAGAGCACCTTTTAGCTAGAGAGAATAAAAATTTTCTATCCATATTTAATAAGTTATATACTTAATTTTATATTTGAAGTTTACTTTTTATTCATTTATGGAATACTAATGAGTTTTATTTATATGTGTAGATTCCAATGTATGATGTTGATGATATTCGTCCACAACATTCACAATTACCAGTAAGACCACGATTATCAGAAGCTTCCATGAGGAGGCTACGCAAAACTAATCCTGTGCAATATGCAAAGTTGAAAGATCTATATTCAAATGACGATAAAGTACAAGATTTGTGTGACAATGATGAAGATGATGGCATGGCAGATTTTATTGAGGATTGGTATCAAAATGACAGTGAGAGCATTGATATTTCTAAAAATGAGAAATATCTTCGAGAGGAATGTCTAAAGCATGTATATGAAGCAAGTTGTTTGACACGACTAAGTGCGAGCTTACTTATTCTCAACCTTCAAAATCGTTTTGGATGGAGTAATGTATCTGTTTCGACACTATTAAGGTATAATTTTCATTTTTCTATCTATTTATAAATATATACATAAATATATATATATATATATAAATACATGCAGGTTTTTATTCTTACTTTAGATAAGATAAGAAGAAGAACTTGAATTGAATGGATACGATTGTTTGGATGGCAGGATACGATTGTTTGGATGGCAGGATATGATTGTTTGGATGGCAGGATACGATTGTTTGTTTTGGAGGATATGAATGATTTGTCAATTCACACATATGTTCAGTTTGAAAGTGTGAATCGACAAATCATTCAATGAAGGTACATACTTCATGTGTCCAAAACAAACAATCGTATCCTGCCATCCAAAACAATCAAATTTTGTGTAAATATTTTGAAAGATGCATTAATAGTTTTAAAAGATGCGCGGACAAAAAGTGTCCATTCAATTCAAGTTCTTGTTCTTACCGTATCTAAAGTAAGAATAAAAACCTACATGTATATATGTATATTTATTTATCTACCTTTTTTAATATATCTTTTTTTGATAAACTTACAGGTTATTATCTGAAAAGTTTTTACCAAGTCAGAATATTCTTCCTACCTCACATGATGAAATGAAGAAGATAATCAACAATCTTGGTATAGATTATCAATGTATACATGCATGTCCTAACGATTGTATTTTATATAGAGGTGAATATGCAGACTCTTTGACATGTCCCAAATGTCAATCTCCTCGATATAAGGGTGAAGAAGGTAAAATCCCAAAAAAGGTATTGAGACATTTTCCATTGGCTCCACGGATTAGACATATGTTTCAAAGCCCCGAATTATCAAAGCTTTTGACTTGGGGACATGATCACAAAAGTACTGATGGAATAATCAGAATTCCTCATGATAGTGTTGCTTTTCAGCATATTGATTCTACATGGCCTGAATTTGCACAAAATCCACAGAATCTAAACTTAGGAGTTGCATTAGATGGGGTTAATCCATTCTCCATGAAATCCAGTAAATGGTCAACATGGCCAGTGGTAGTCATAAACTACAATCTTCCACCATATCTTAGCATTAAAAAGGAACATTTAATGCTTTCACTTTTAATCCCAGGCAAAAGACAAGTTAAAGATATGAATGTATATCTTGCTCCTCTCATTGACGATCTTCAAGAGTTATGGAGAGGTATTAATGTCACTGATGTATCAAAAAGCATCAATGAAAAACATATTACGGTTCGTGGTATTGTGGCTTGGACTATTCACGATTTTCCTGGATATGGCGTATGTTCAGGTATTGAAGTAAATTTTTTTATTCAATATGCATGTAAATAAATATGATTTAATCTAATTATATTTTTTATCATTTTTCATGATGCAGGAATATCTACTAAGGGTTATAAAGCTTGTCCATATTGTGGTGATTGGTTGAGATCAACCTATAGTAAGAATCTCAACAAAAATATTTATCTTCGACATCGACGATTCTTGCCTGATGATCATCCATTAAGATCTAAAAGAGAAGCGATACATTTTAATGGAAAGCTTGAAAGAGGCCAGTATCCAAAACCTATGACGCCTATGGATTGGTATAAAAAATGGACAGATGGACCTTTGATAGATCCAGAAGGAGAAATCTTCAGTGATGATTCAGATAATGAGTATGTGAACAGAGGTAAAGGAAAATTGGCACTCGTTGAGAACATATCAATATGGTATTCTTTGGAGTATTGGAAAGAGTTAAAAAGTATGTCATCTTCTTGATCCTATGCATATATTCAAAAATATTGGTTATTCACTATGGCAGCATCTTCTTGGACTAAAAGATACCACATCATCAAGGAATGATTTGAAAGATCAAAAATCCAAACCAAAATTATGGCCAGTTTTTTATAGACATCGACAAGAAACGACTTATGCATCTGCTCCTTGGGTACTTACAACAAAAGAGATACAGACTATCAACAATAGAATTCAATTGATTAAGACTCCTACAGGATATGGAGCATCGTTTCAAAACATGTTTACTATGTATGATACGAGTTTATCTAGGTTAAAGACCCATGACTGGCATAACTTTTTGAAACATATTTTACCTTTGGTTATCGATGGATGTACAACGAAAGGAGTACGAGATGTGATCTATCGTCTTGGATCACTTATAAGGTAATTATGATACTTTTATATTTAATATGTATGAATATTGGATATCTTTTATTTTTTAATTAACTTCTTTATAATTGTTTTTATGATATGTATAGGTGGATTACATCCAAAGAGATCGATAACAATTCGATCCCACACAAAAAATGTGAATGCAAAGAGCTACTATGTTTGATGGAAAAAGAACTTCCTACTTCATTTTTTGATATTCAGGTTCATTTATTAGTCCATCTTGTAGATGAGATAGAGATTGCAGGTGTTGTCAACACTCGATGGATGTTTTGGGTCGAGCGATTTATGGGAATACTAAAAGGTTATGTGTGACAAAGAGCAAAACCAGAAGGATCCATGGCAAAGGGTTGGATGCTTGAAGAGTGCATGTATTACGTTAGTGAGTACCTTGAAAGAGTTCATGAAGAAGCTCCACGTGCATGGACCAACGAGTCTTCTTCAAAAATAACAGATGAGGTATTATCAGGTAAGGGGGTTCCATTCTTATTTACATTTCAAGAAAAAAATGATGTTTCTACTTTTGTAGCATATAATAGCGAATGCATGCAAGCATTCCTTAGCGAGTACGAGGAACTTCAAAGTCTCTGAAGTAAAAGACGAAAAAACAAAAGATCTAGACGTAATCTCGATAATAATGAGATTACAGATATACCTTCTTTCACGGATTGGCTATATAGTCGTTTGCAACGCGCCAACGCAAATAATGAAGAAATCTCAGATGAGCAAAGAGATTTAATGATAGGTTGTGAACGAAAGGTAATTTTATTAAAATAATATTTTATTTTTTTCATATATGTATGTTAGTTTCTATTTACTAATTGAATTTATTTTGCAGGCTCGAATGTTTACTAATATGTGGGCTTTTGGACAGCATATTAGAATCA
This sequence comes from Ceratopteris richardii, assembly GCA_020310875.1. Taxonomy (NCBI): domain Eukaryota; kingdom Viridiplantae; phylum Streptophyta; class Polypodiopsida; order Polypodiales; family Pteridaceae; genus Ceratopteris; species Ceratopteris richardii. Next base: position 60,112,798 of record CM035437.1, on the reverse strand, counting down.
AAGCCATTGATTCTTTACGTAAAACAGAGGATTCTTGTATTGTTGCTTCTTTCAAGCAACTATCACATGCTAGCTCAAAAGACACGAACCTTATAGATAGCAAACTTGGTTACGTAGGAACTATTGTTGGTATCTACGAAATTTCATTTCGTACATTCAAACAGGTAGAAAAAAGTTTATATATATTTTTTAGAGTTAGTTATTTTTTTAAGCACCTAATAATGTGTTTTTGTTGTTATATATTTTGATAGGTCATTTTGAAGGTTGACTGGTTTCGAGCGGAGTATAAAGGTAGTAATTCTACATTAAGAAGGGAATTATCTGGGTTTTGGGCAATTGATTCTTCCAAGGTAATGCGATCTACTAAAGAACCATATATTCTTCCTAGGCATATTGAACAAGCTTTTTTTTTATAAAAACCCAGATGCTCATCCTTGGTGGCAAGTCATTCATGTGCAACCTAGAGGTAGGTCATTGTTTGAACAATTTATTGTTAGAGAGATCGAAGAAAGTCCTCTTGATGATTCAGCATCAGATACTGATACATCAACATCTGAAATAGAAATTAGAATCATTATACGTGATAATCATACTAATCTTTTTGATGAAGAGGATAATTCTCTACATGCTGATTCTACTGATGAGGAAGAGGAATTACCAGAAATAGATATTAATCCATCAATAGATGATGTGATTCATGAGAACATAGATTTAACAATAGAAGAAATAAATGAAATCAATAAGGATAATGAAGATGAGACTATATTGATGTCTTACCAAAATGATGGCAATAATGAAAACATATGAGCAGATTAGATAGTAAATTGTACTCTAGTTATCGATCAATAACTTGAAGCTTCTGAATGGATATCAGATAATAGGTTTTTTTTATTAACTTGAATAACGATGAATCCTATTAGAGAGATGAAATCATGTTCTTCTAAGTTAGAACATGAAGATCGGGGGTATGCCTAATTATTTTATATATAGCTTTATCTTCAAGGAGCAAATTTTTATCATGTATGTATGCATATGTGTGTGTATTCATGTGTATTATATGTATACATATGTTAGTATGCATATATATGTATTTCATGTATATGTATGTGTTTGCATGTGTGTGATATATGTATACATGTGTTAAATATGCATATGTGTATATATGCATATGCATTTATGTAAAATATTCATGTATTCTTGTAATATATGCAAGTGTTTATAACTGTGTACATGTATATATGTATATGTGTCTATGTGTAAATATGTACATGTAAATATGTATGCATGTATATATATGTTTATGTGTGCATGTAGGCATGTATATGTGATGTGTACATGTATATATGTATATATGTCTATGTGTAAATGTGTACATGTAAATATGTTAGTATGTATATATATATTTATGTGTGCATTTAGGCATGTATGTGTGATGCATAATATATCTACTCCATTTTATATTTATGTATATGTGTTATAATATCATTAAAAAAGTTTATGAAAACAAAACATACCTATGAGCAGCTAGCTCTCTTCCTGCATGTGGAGCCACAGAAGAGCCCTCGTCTGATTGTTGGGTAAGCATCTTGATCGTATAATCTAGCTCCTCATCAGACACCTCTGCGTAATCACGCATTATGGCCCCTAGAGTATCAGACGGAACTCTTGCTCTCATAAGACTTTTTATGAGAGTGAGTTTTGCCTTTCTCTCTCTACTGGGATCCATAATACCTAACATATAAAACAAAATGGTTAGAAATCAATATATATACGTGTACATATGTAAGTGTGTATGCATTAAGTATGTGTATGTATGCATGTGTGTGTGTATGTATGTGAGTGTATATGTGTGTATGTGTGTATGTGTGTATGCATGTGTATGTGTGTGTATGCATCATTATGTGTATATGTATCTATGTGTGTATGTGTGTGTATATGTGTGTGTGTATGTATGTGTATGTGTGTGTGTGTATGCATGTATGTATGTATGTATGTATGTATGTATGTATGTATGTATGTATGTATGTATGTATGTATGTATGCATATGCATATGCATTATGTATGTATATATATGCATGTATGTGTATGTGTGAGTATGTCTCTCTATGTGTGTGTATGCATATATGTGTGTATGTATGCATATATGTGTGTATGTGTGTGTGTATATGTGTTTGTATGTGTGTATGCATGTGTATGTGTGTGTATGCATCATTATGGATGTAAGTGTCTATGTGTGTTTGTGTGTGTATATGTGTGCGTGTGTGTGTGTCTATGTGTATGTGTGTGTGTCTATGAGTGTGTATGTGTTTATGTGTATGTATGTATCTATGTGTGTGTATGTGTGTATGTGTATATGTGTATGCATGTATGTATGCATATGTGTGTGTATGCATGTGTATGTGTGTGTGTGCATCATTATGTGTGTATGTGTCTATGTGTGTATGTGTGTGTATATGTGTGTGTGTATCTATGTGTATGTGTGTGTGTCTATGAGTGTTGATGTGTTTATGTGTATGTATGTATCTATGTGTATGTATGTGTCTATGTGTGTATGTGTATGCATGTATGTATGCATATGTGTGTATGCATATGTATGTGTGTGTATGCATCATTATGTGTGTCTATGTATGCATGTGTATGTGTGTATGCATAATTATGTGTGTATGTGTGTATGTGTGTGTGTGTGTCTATGAGTGTGTATGTGTTTATGTGTATGTATGTATCTATGTGTGTGTATGTGTCTATGTGTGTATGTGTATGCATGTATGTATGCATATGTGTGTGTATGCATGTATGTATGCATATGTGTGTGTATGCATATGTATGTGTGTGTATGCATCATTATGTGTGTCTATGTATGCATGTGTATGTGTGTATGCATCATTACATGTGTATGTGTCTATGTGTGTATGTGTGTGTGTATATGTGTGTGTGTCTATGTGTATGTGTGTGTGTCTATGAGTGTGTATGTGTTTATGTGTATGTATCTATGTGTGTGTATGTGTATGCATGTATGTATGCATATGTGTGTGTATGCATATGTATGTGTGTGTATGCATCATTATGTGTGTATGTGTGTATGTGTGTATGTGTGTATGTGTGTATGTGTGTATGTGTGTATGTGTGTGTGTGTCTATGAATGTGTATGTGTTTATGTGTATGTATGTATATATGTGTGTATGTGTCTATGTGTGTATGTGTATGCATGTATGTATGCATATGTATGTGTGTGTATGCATCATTACGTGTGTCTATGTATGCATGTGTATGTGTGTATGCATCATTACGTGTGTATGTGTCTATGTGTGTATGTGTGTGTATATGTGTGTGTGTCTATGTGTATGTGTGTGTGCCTATGAGTGTGTATGTGTTTATGTGTATGTATCTATGTGTGTGTATGTGTATGCATGTATGTATGCATATGTATGTGTGTGTATGCATCATTATGTGTGTATGTGTCTATGTGTGTATGTGTGTGTGTATGCATTATGTACGTGTATGTAAGCATGTGCATTATGTATGCATATAAGTATGTAAGTATGCATATGCATATGCATTATGTATGCATATGTGTGTATGTGTGTGTATGCATTATGTATGTGTATGTAAGCATGTGCATTATGTATGCATGTAAGTATGTATGTATGCAAATGCATATGCAATATGTATGCATGTATGTGTATGTGTGTGTATGTCTCTCTATGTGTGTGTATGCATATATGTGTGTGAATGTGTGTGTACATGTGTCTGTATGTGTAAATGCATGTGTATGTGTGTGTATGCATCATTATGTCTAATGATGTGCTTCTGATCATTGTTGTCTATGTTGATGGCATGCTGCTCACTGGTCCTATTGAGAAGCATATTACTGATTTTAAGGCTGATTTGCATGCCTCATTTGAGATGTCTAATTTGAGGCATTTGGATCACTATTTTGGCATTCAGTTTATGCAAGTTGATGGTGGAATGGCTTTGTGTCAAACGAAATATATTGACACATTATTGTAGCATTTTGGCCTTGAAGACTATAAGCCTATTGCCACTCCTATGGAGACAGGTTTATGATTGAGTCTTCATGATGTTGGAGATGCATTTGATGTTGTTCTCTATCAGCAGGCTATTGGATGCTTGATTTACTTATGCATTACTCGGCCAGATATTCAGTTTGTTGTCTCACAGATGAGCAGGTTTATGCATTGCCCAGGAGTCAAGCATTGGCAAGCGGTTAAGCACATCTTTCGCTACTTGAGTGGTACTCGACTACTTGGGTTGTTTTATCCCAAGGGGGCATCACTACCGCCAGATTTGCATGCTTTTTCTGATTCTGATTGGGCTAGTTGCTATGACACTCGTGTGTCCACTAGTGGCTTTTGCTTCATGCTTGGTAGCTCATGTATATCTTGGTTGAGCAAGAAGCAGCCTATTGTGGCCACTTCCAGTTGTGAGGCTGAGTATAGGGAAGCTTTCACAACGACTGTTGACTGTGTGTGGCTCAGAGGCCTTATGGCTGATTTGGATGTTGGTCAGACTTCTGCCACCACCATCTTCACTGACAGTCAGAGTGCATTGGCAGTTGCGCGGAACCTTGTGTTCCATGCTCGCATTAAGCACATTGAGGTGCATTATCACTATGTCAGGGAGAGGTTCTCTACTAGGGAGATCAGCTTGGCATATGTGCCCACACAAGAGAACATTGCAGACCTTTTCACGAAGGCTCTACCTAGGGAGAAGTTTGAAGCTTGCCACAAAGCTTTGGGCTTACTTCCTTTTGTGGAGTGATTTCCACGTAGCTTGGCACTTCCTTATACATGAGTGCCAGCTTCTTGTTCACCGCATCACTCCCAGGGGGGATTTGTTGATATATTTAGGTAGTGATGTGTGTGAACACACTAGGATCACCGGGGTAGTTTTTTCCCTCTTTAGGAGGTTTTTTTCCCCCCGACTTGTATATATGCCTATTGCCCTAATGGGCTAATTATCTTTGTACATTCTCTAGTAATACATTCAGTATTGTGTGTTGTGCTCCAAGATTCTTCTTCTTCCTTGTGCTGTTCGCGTGCTTTTGCAGACATCTAACTCCAACAGTTACAACTACAGGTATTGAAGCTAATGCAAAAGGTGTCGAAGATGAAGATATTTTGCATATTTGTGTTCGTGTTGCGGTTTCTACTACACCTACTGTAGAGCAGATTTGCTGGGATGGCAGAGATGCCCAGGCACATGCATTGATAGCTTTGTCTATCAAACGTGCCATTATTCCTTATATTCGCTCTTGCAGAACAGCTAAGGATGCTTGGGATACACTTACCACATTATATCAAGCTAGGAATGAGGCTCGTGTTGCTTATCTCCGAAACAGTTGGAGAGTGAGCACATGAACAGAGGTGATTCTATAGACAGTTTCCTAACAAAGATCAAAGACTTGAAGGAACAATTGATTTCTATTGATGAGGTTATACCTGATAGCTCACTTGTGCAGACCGTTCTGAATGGTCTTCCTGATTCATATCAGAGTTTTGCTTCTACTCTTCGATTGATGATGAAAGGTAATCCAAATGCCTTATCATTTGAGGAGTTAGTCTCTGTTCTGTTGCAAGAAGATCAGTCTAGGCAGAACAGGTCCATTATGCGAGTTGCAGAGCAAGCTTTCCTGGCTAATCACAAGGGCAAAGCAAAATGGAGCTCTTCAACTAGTAAGTAGAAATCTGCTAATTCTGCATATTCGAAGAAGGAAGATAAAGATGAGAAGAAATCAGAAAATCAGAAATTGTTTTGTAAGTACTGTAAAGGGAATGATCATATCATAAAGAACTGTCCAAAACTGGCTGCTAAAGAGGCAAAGAAGAAAGAGGCTAGAATGGTTTTTGCAGAAGCCTCTACACCAAAAACAGAGTTTGCTAATCTTATGTAGGAAGAAGAATGGGCATTTACTACTGTATGCATTTTTGACCCATCTTCTCATGAGCAGTGCATGTCTGCAATAGACTCAGATGTTTGGTATTTTGACAGTGGGGCAACCAAACATATTACCTCAAAGTGAAGTTTCTTCTCTTCACTCGAGCCTGCCCCTACAGGGAATACTGTTACATGCGCCAACAACTCCTCTTATCCTGTTATGGGAGTTGATAAGATCATTTTGACTACTGCTGATGGTAGTTCTTTCACTTTGTCAGATGTTTTATTTGTTCTAGGGATCAAGAAGAACCTGTTATCAGTTTCTCCATTAGCCAAGATTGGCTTGGTTGTGAAATTTGTTGATGACAGGTGTACAGTTCATGATCTGTCAAATGGCGATGTGATTATTGCTTCTGGCATTTTATGTCATGGGCTGTATAAGCTCATAGACTATGAAAGATCTGAAAATGATTTGGCATGTGCAGTAAATGATTCTCAGGCTATGTCAGATGCAAAGCTTTGGCATCCACGCTTTGGTCATCTGAATTTCGCTAGTTTGCTATGCCTGTAGAAATCTAAAATGGCGTCCTCTTTGCCCAAACTTGAGGCGCTTGGAAAACATGTTTGTGAAGGCTGTATTTTGGGCAAAATGCAATGTTTGTCCTTTCCAAAAGATGGTTCAGTTCAGGCCACTCCGAAAATGTAGCTTGTACATAGTGATGTATGTGGTCCTATGTAGACACCTTCTTTTGGGAATTATCTTTACTTCGTGACTTTCAGCGATGATTTTTCCATGCATGCATGGGTATATCCATTGAAGGCAAAGTTCGAAGTGTTCATGTGCTTCAAACAGTTTTTGCTTTTGGCTGAAAATGTGTCAGCATGTAAAATGGGCACCCTCTGTTCTGATCGAGGGGGGGAATATATGTCTTGTGATTTTAATGCATTTCTGGCTGAACATGGGATAAAACACCAATGTACAATGCCATATACACCTCAACAGAATGGAGTTGCTGAATGAAAGAACAGGTCACTCATGGAGATGGCGAGGTGTATGGTCAAGAGTTACGTTGTACCACATAGTTTTTGGCTTGAGGTTGTCATGTGTGCAGCATATGTACTGAACATGTGTCCCACTAAAGCACTGCAGTCTATCACTCCATATTTCTCACAACTCACTGTGTCAAATAACTTGAAACTTTGGCAAATTTCAAGCACTATATGAGAGACCAAATGAAGCTTGAAATCAGTGAAAATGATTACAATGAGAGAGCAAAAAATGCTCTGCAGTTTGGTACAATCAGAATTGGAAAAGCCTAATTACACCTCTAGATAGAGAGGAGCGAAATCATGATAAAATGAGGTAAGCAAGCAAGGGGGCTGCTTTCTGGAGTTTATGACTTCACTAAACTAAGTGGGAAACTCGTGGAATGCATACAATGCAAGAAACAAAGGTGGGGTGATGCTTATATAGAGTTTTACTTTTCCTACAATCTAGCTAGCCACCCACCAATGAGTGTAGGTGCACTTTTTGGTGGTTGAATTGATGATATTTGAATTTGATTGAGTTTGGTAGTGCTTCTAACTTTATTCCATGAATTTGAGTCCTCCTTTTTTATTGGTCCACTTGCAAAACTCGTGGTTGAGACCTTTTGCATGATTGAGACTTGATTTTTCAACAACACTCTGTTAAGAAGATTGGAAATGTCAAGGCTTTTGATGGTAACATGAACCTTTTAAGTAAGGTATTATATGTGCCAACCATAGCAAAAAACCTAATCAATGTTGGGCACATTTTTGAGAAGGGCTTACAAGATTCACAAGGCATGGAGCATATGTGGAGGACCCTCAACAAGGCTTCAAGAGGATTGCAAAAGGTGAGAAATTTGGTAGACTCTTTACATTTGAAGTTGAAGATACCAGAAACATTGCACTCTTCAATTACAAAGATCAAACCCTATCTGAACTAGAGATATGGCATAAAAGGCTAGGTCATATAGGTGAAAGAATACTAAAGCAAATATGTAGGGATCAAAGTGTGCTTGGAATTCCAAATGTGTCCAAGCAACACATGATTTACAAATGTGGAGCATGCCAATTCGGAAAATCTCATAGGCAACCATTCAACAAAAAAGGATACATGTATGAAGAGTACTTGGAGCTTGTGCACACAAATGTGTGGGGTCCTAGTAGAGAACCATCAATCTAAGGATCAAGGTACTATGTTTCATTCATAGATGACTATATTAGATGGACAATTCTTTACTTCAGGAAGCATAAAGATGAAGTGTTCACTTGTTTCAAGAAGTATTTGGCATTGGTTGAGAACCAAACAAGGTAGAAGCTTGAAGAGGATTAGATCTGATGGAGGTGGTGAGTATTTCTCACATGAATTTGAATCATTATTACATGACATAGGTATAAAGAGAGAGGTCACAACAAGATACATTCTTGAGCAGAATGGGCAGAGAGGAAGAATAGACTAATAGTAGAGGTTGCAAGATCAATGTTGAATGAAAAGAAACTTCCAAATTACCTATGGGTAGAGGCTGTTTCCACAGCCACATAATTAATAGGCTTCCATCCAAATCCTTGGATGGGATGACACCTTATGAGGCATGGAATGGAAGGAGACCTTCCTTAGACCATTATAAAATCTTTGGGTGCATTGATTATGCACATATACCCTCACCGATTAGAGGGAAGCTTGATCCAAAAGCTGAAAGGCGTATATTCATTGGCTATGACCAAAATGAGAAAGGATATAGGTTGTACAATCCCACTAACAAAGGATTTACAGTTAGTATGGATTGTGGTGTTTGATGAAAATAACTCATGGTTCGAAGATGATTGCAAGAAAATAAACCTAACCTATGAATTGGAAAGTGATTTTGCAACTCTAACTCAAGAAGAACTACAAATATCAAAAGATGTCAATTCAAAAGATGAAGAACATATTGACTTCAAAGCTTGGAAGTTCAATGGCAAGACAAAACTCAAGCAATTGGAAGACATTCCAAAGTCATCCAATCAAGCACTCAAAAGATCTCAAAGGGAAAGTAAGAAACTCATAAGGTATGGCTATGACACATCACTAGTCACTAAGCACTCTGTATACATGACTCAAGACTCTATGCTAGAAGAGCCTTCTTCATTTGAAGAAGCCAGTAAGAAGAAAGAATGGAGAAAAGCTCTTCAAGAGAACAATACTTGGGATTTGGTTCCCAAGAAACCAAGCATGAAGGTAATAGGATCCAGGTGGATGTACAAAGTCAAGAAGAATTCAGATGGTTTAATAAACAGGTATAAAGCAAGGCTAGTAGCAAAGGGGTTTGCTCAAACCCATGGAGTGGACTATGAGGAGACCTTCTCACCTGTGGCTAAGATGCCAACAATTAGGGTTTTAGTAAGAATTGTTGCTTCAAAGAATTGGAATCTATATCAGTAAGATGTTAAAAATGCATTCCTAAATGGATGGATCTCAGAAGAAGTTTACATGACTCAACCACCAGTGTATGAAGAAAAGGACAAATCATATTATGTATGCAAACTAAGGAAAGCACTCTATGGTTTAAAGCAAGCTCCTAGAGCTTGGAACTATAGGCTTGTCACATATTTTCAAGATCAAAGATTTGTTGCTAGCAAAGTAGATTCTTCTTTGTTCATTAAGAAGACTAACTCAAAAGTTATTTATCTATGTGTTTATGTGGATGACATTATCATTATAGGGAATGATGCCAATGGCATCAAGCAAATTAAAGCTTAGATGATGGAAGAATTTAAAATCAGTGATCTTGGTTTGTTAACATACTTTCTTGGATTAGAACTTGTATATACAGATTATGGTGTCTTTATTACTTAGAGGAAGTATATTTATGATATGCTGGTTAAATTCAAGACGGAGAACACTAAAATTGCAGGTACACCCATGGAACTCAACCACAAACATAGTTTATCTATACATGAATGTATACACACATATAAACACACACACATATACACACATACACACATACACATGTTATGAGAGTAAAGTCAAATTATACATACCTGTATCGAATGAAGAAATTTTGTCTGCCCAACCTTTAGAATCTTCTTGACACATCTGCTTCTCCTATTCTAGTCGACCTAATACATGCGCTGCTAAATCTTTTATGAACTTTGCATACAAATATTAATTATGAGTTTGTTATGGATGTACTAAGCCATTTGAAAAATAGGAGAAGTAAATTTACCTCGAAGATTTTGAAGTATGGAAAATTAATTTTAAAGGATGGGCAACCATTCAGTGCAGGTTTTTTTTACCTTAGCTATGGTAAGAATGAGAACTTGCATTGAATAAACACTTTATGTCTGCCCATCCTTTAAAACTATTCATCCATCTTCCAAAATCATTGAGAGAAATTTGCTTGTCTTATTTTCCAAATGACCTAATACCTCCATAGTTAATTGATACTTAATCCCTGTAAACAAATATGTAACTCTTAGTTAGCAAGGTAGGTAATAGATTGACTATAAAATGGGAGACAGCCAAACAATTCAACGGTCTACATATGAAAGTCTGCAAACCACAATAAACAAAAAAAATAATAAAAATGAAATCAAATATACATAGCTACACATGCATACATACATACATACATACACATTCATACACATTCATACACATTCATACATACATACACATACATACACATACATACACATACATACACATACATACATACATACATACATACATACACATATATACACACATACACATACATAAATGCATACATATATGCATACGTATATATACATACATATACACATATAAAACACATCTACACACATACATACATATACACATACGCAAATGTATACACATGCACATGCATATACACATCCACATACACATACACATAAGCATACACATATATAAAATTATATGCATATATATATATATATATATATATATATATATATATATATATATATATATATATATATATATATATATATATATTAATATGTCTTTTTTTAATGAACTTATAAGTTATTATCTGAAAGTTTTTACCAAGTCAGAATATTCTTCCTACCTCACATGATGAAGTGAAAAAGATAATCAACAATATTGGTATAGATTATCAATGTATACATGCATGTCCTAACGATTGTATTTTATATATAGGTGAATACATGAAAGCTTTTGACATCGGGACATGATCAAAGCCCCAAATTATCAAAGCTTTTGACATGGGGACATGATCATAAAAGTACTAATGGAATAATCAAAATTCCTCATGATAGTGTTGCTTTTCAGCATATTAATTCTACATGGCCTGATTTTGCACAAAATCCACCCAAAACCTATGACGCCTATGGATTGGTACAAAAAATGGAAAGATGGATCTCTGATAGATCCAGAATAAAAAATCTTCAGTGATGGTGAAGATAATGAGTATGTGAAGAGAGGTAAAGGAAAATTGGCACTCACAGAGAAGATATCAATATGGTATTCTTTGGAGTATTGGAAAGAGTTAAAAGTATGTCATCTTCTTGATCCTATGCATATATTCAAGAATATTGGTTATTCATTATGGCAGCATCTTATTGGACTAAAAGATACCATAGCATCAAGGAATGATTTGAAGATCAAAACTCAAAACCAAAGTTATGGCCAGTTTTTTATAAACATCGATAGGAAACGACTTATGCACCTACTCCTTGGGTACTTACAACAAAAGAGATACAGACTATCAACAATAAGATTCAATTGTTTCGGACTCCTACAGGATATGGAGCATCTTTCCAAAACATGTTTACTATGGATGATAAGAGCTTATCTGGGTTAAAGATCCATGATTGGCATAAATTTTTGAAACATATTTTACCTTGGTTATCGATGGATGTACAACGAAAGGAGTACGAGATGTGATTTATCGTCTTGGATCGCTTATAAGATAATTATGATACTTTTATATTTAATATATATGAATATTTGATATCTTTTATTTTTGAATTAACTTCTTTATAATTTTTGTTATGATATGTATAGGTGGATTACATAAAAAGAGATTGACAAAAACTAGATCCCACAAAAAAAACGTGAATGCAAAGAGCTACTATGTTTGATGGAGAAAGTATATATATATGTGTGTGTGTGTGTGTGTGTGTGTGTGTGTGTATGAATGTATAGTACATTGCCCATGGGTCTACTAGGGTTAACTATGTATGAGGAGACCAAGGTGGTAGTGTGCTGATGAGGCTTAGAAGTGCTCGAGCCTTCCTCATTTTTTGGCCTAACCATGCGACAAACTTCACAGCATACCAGACGATACAATCGAACTCGCACAGTATGAAAAGAATTATGTCGCATGGTGGAACAATAATGGACAATGTGTGATCTGAAATTCAAAACCTTTTGTTACTTACCAAGAAGAATTACAACTAAGTGTTTCCGTCAGGTCCTTACAGGGTGAATCAAGGGAAACTTTTCCGCATTCAAATCCTAACACAGTGAATTTCTACCTTTGCCAAATCCAATCAGACTAATAAAGTAATAAAGATGATGCTTCAATTAACTTAATGAAATGGGACAGGAGCTTGCATCATAGATGGATGTGATGTTCGTGTTTCTGCCACCTCTCGGACCTCAGTGTCCTATCCACCCTTCAAAAGGACCACTACAAGACCAAAAGGAAAGAAGAATTCCTTCTTTGTCTTTGCGTTCAAAGAGCAGAAGTGGAAGCCTACTAAAACTCCCTCTCCTATCGACTCTCGATTGCCTTTGACCTTCCCTAATGCAAGAATCACCACCTCGCCAATCCCTGACCTCCTGCGGTTCCATGGTGATACATTGGTACTCTACATGTACGCCTCAAAGAGTTTCAAACCACAACAGCCCTCCCCTTGAGGGTCTGATTGTAGAGGCTACCCCCTCTACTCGTTGTCAATACTCGATTTTCTCTATTATCATTCTACTAGCTGAGGTGTCACAACTAGGTGCCCCCTCTGATTGTTGTTCCTTGAGCATAGATGTCGTGCCTAGCTTCTATCCCCCTCAGTCAAAACACCTTACCTCTTGCCGAGAGGGTTGTCCTTGTCATCTTCTCTAATCTTCTCGTGCCCTTGAATTCCCTTCCTCAATCCATCCATTTCTCGATGTGTTTCCTTTATCCTTCGGCTCTGCACCCTAACACCTCTACCTTTGTTCTTGCACCTTCTATGTTCCTCATTTACAGCTTCCCAATGCATACATCTACTCACATGTGTCTTGTTGCGCATCATGCATAGGGTTATCCTCTTAGTGGCGTGTTGCACTTTGCTACCATGAGTGTGAGTAGCTTCCTTCCACCTTGCACTCCCTCGTACTCCACAAATTCTTCCCTTGCTCCCTTCCCGTACTTCTACCTGAGTAAGTCTGCTATGCTTACCTTCCCACCCTTGACATGTGGCTTGTGCATATGTGCCTACGACTAACTGTGTGCACCTTTCTTTGTGCAACTTCCCTCATTCCTTCTTCCCTTCTATGTGTACCTTTTCCTCTTTTTTTTACTCCTCCCAAGGGCCTTCTTACATAGTGGTAATTCTTGGGCTTGCCTTACTACACCATAATAACCTCGATTTCTCGATCTATCCATTCACATGTGTGAGTGATACTGAGATCTTGGATTCGCTCCCCAAAATGATGTTACAGATGGTATCCATACGTTGGCAGCGAGAATGTTGCCTACAATCATTATCCCTCTGTTCAATGCTTCTATGATGTATGAGTTCTCATAGGTGCATAACAATAACTTGGACGACACTTCCAAAAATCGTAGGCGCAGTCCCTCATGGTTGCTTCTGGAATCCAAAGGCAAGTTGCTTCTGAACTCTGAAGACATAGTTCTTCTCGTTCGATATGGGAGGTTGGCGTTATCAAGATCTTATCTCATGCACACATAGAGGTTATGAATGTTGAAAGAACACAAAGAAAATAGATACGCAAGGAAACGAGATAGAACACAATATTGGGTGGAATCTCCCCCCATGCACTCTATTTCGACAATCCACATAGTGCATGTATTTATAGGATTTTTTGATTATGTCAAAATAGTGATTACATGAGAGTGGCTTCGAAAAGCATGTGTGAAAGTAAAAGTTGGTCTCTTTTGTAGAAAGCCTTTGCTTTTAATAACAAAAATTGCAGTCTATAGTGACCCTTATTCTAACCACTACTTTACTAATTGTTTCTAAAAATAGAACCCTCCATGCGAGTTTATTTACAAACGATATAAATTATAAATCAAATTATGGATATCCATCCTTTCACACCTTTCATGCCCTCACAAATCTTCAGGTGCTATATCAAAAACACCAAAACACATTAATATGTTAATAAATTAGCACTCCAATGATTCCTTGTTCAACACATTCCATAATTCATAACATGCCCCTCAGTTAAAAAAGCAACTGACCTCAATTGATAAAATAAAAATAAAGATGGATGGCCAATCACATGTTCTATCACTAAATGAAAATAAGCATGTTCCATGTAAAAACACATGCATGGAAATGTTCATGGAGGAGTTACATTATTGTGTTTGTGTATGATATGCAGAAATTAAGTGTTCATAATGGGGTGTTATTTCTGTTTTATGTATCCATTGACATTCTTCAATGGAGTGATTTTTGTACTTAACAAAATATCAATGATATTGAGTACCTATGCATGTAGTAGTGACATCATGATCAATTATTTTATCAGGAATTAAGTAAACTTAATTCCTGATAAACTTATATAAGTAAACTTATATAAAAGAGTTATGTAAACTTATATGAAAAGAGTTATATATATTCCAATGAGATGGTATATCTAACTAAATGAATTATCATTAATTTTCTATAAAATGCAAAATAGTCCATAATAGCATGGTGCAAGTTTAATTTTAGGATGTTATAAAATATTTTTTAGACGTCTTTTAATGATACGCAACCATAAAAGATCGTTTTTCTTGAATTCCTTGGCTAATCAATTTGTATTGACATTAAGTGTATAACGTTCTTGACTTTTCCTAATGTGCTCATGAACATCATGAAGTAAATAAATATGATCTTGAGCAATAGAATCAGCCACCGAAATGTTAGTTTGAATGAGTAACATGGGAGTGGGAAGCTTTTTACCATAAACAATTTCAAAAGGTGCACGAGCAGTAGTGGTGTGGTGTTATTGTAAGCAAATTAAAGCAATGACAACTTTTCATCCCAATAAGTGGGACTATTTAATGAATAACAATGCAATAAATCAATAATAGTATTGTTTGTAGCCTTACTTTGTCCATTACTTTCGGGATGAAATGCAGAGCTAAAATCTATTTTAGAACCAAAATGTTGAAATAAAACAACCCAAAAATGATTACAAAATCTAACATCACGATCAGATAACATTACTTTAGGAAATTCATGATGTGGGAAAATGCATTTAATGAATAATTTTGCAGTCTGAGGTGGAGACAAAGTTTCTCTACAAGGAATGAAATATGCATATTTACTAAACTTATCAATGATTGTCCAAATCATATCATTATGTGATGAAGTGATAAGAAGACCTGGTGTTTTACATGCTCACATACAATGCACAGAGAAACATAATGTGAAATATTTGTTTCCATGTGGGGCCAAAAGAAGAAATCTTTGGAAGCAGAAATGGTGCTCTGTATGCCTCTATGACCCATGTAAGATGGTTCAAGCACTTCTTGGATGACAAAATCTTTAAAAGCTTTGGTTATGCACAATCTATGTTGAAAATAAAGTAAACCATGATGAAATGTATAATGTTCATCAGTTAAAGTTGAACCATTGTTGAATTCATGCCATGCACACGAGAAATACAAATCAGATGCATATGTGGAAATCATTTCTTGAAAGGAATGAATTTGGATTGTACAAATATTATGCAAAACAACAAAATGTGAAGGACAATGGCTAAAAGCATCAGCTACAACATTAGCTTTATCAAGTTGATATTGGATCATGGGTTGGAAATTTTGAATGAATGAAGCCCATTTAAGATGTTGATCAATTTTTGCTTAAGACCTCATATCCCATCAGATAGTGTTTCCAAATTCGCAAAGCATGCACAACTGCTAACAATTCTTTATCATATGTACTATAATTCTTTTCTGAGGGCTTAAGCTTCCTACTCTCAAATGCAATGGGATGATCATTTTGCATTAAAACAATACCTATTCATGAACCACTAGCATCAATAACGACATGAAATGGTTGTAAAAAATCAGGTAATTGTAAAAGAGGTGCATGTGAGAGTGCATGTTTGAGTTTTTCAAAAGGATTGTTGTTGGGTAAGCCCCCATGAAAATTTTATTTTCTTTTTCAATAACAAGGTAAGAGACAATGCTAATAAGAATAATTTCGAACAAACTTCCTATAGAAACTAGCCAATCCAAGAAAAGAACAAACATCATTGATTGATTGTGGTGTCAGCCATTCTACTATAACTTTAATCTTTTTTGAATCCATATGCACGCCCTCACTTGAAATAATATGTCCTAAATATTCTAGCTTACATTGAAAGAAGTAACTCTTTTCAAGATTAGCATAAAGTGTGTTCTCTTGTAGCAAATGAAAAACTGTTTTAATATGCTTCTCATGCTCACTATCATTCTTACTATAAACAAGTACATCATTGAAGAATACAAGAACAAACGCTTGGTAATCAAGAAAAATGTTGTTCATTATTCATGCAAATGTAGTAAGAGCATTAGTAAGTCCAAAGGGCATTACCATAAATTCATAATGGCTGGTTTGAGTTCTAAATGCAATCTTAAAAATATCACTTTGTGTCATATGAATATGATGGTAACCCGATTTAAGACCAATTTTACTAAACACACGAGCTCCTCATAATTTATCTAGGAGATCATCTATTCCAGGAATAGGGTATCTATTCTTTATTGTGATCTTGTTAAGAGCTCTATAATCAAAGGTATAGGGTATCTATTCTTTATTGTCATCTTGTTAAGAGCTTCCCAAATGGCATACATCCACCTGTGTGTGCCTTGCTACACATCATGCACAGGGTTATCCTATCAATGGCGTGTTGCGCTTCGCTACCATGAGTGTGAGTAGCTTCCTTCCATCTTGCACTTCCCCCTACTCCATGAATTCTTCCCTTGCTCCCTCCCTATGCTTCTACCTGAGTACGTCTGCTATGCTTACCACCCTTCACATGTGGCTTGCAAGTATGTGCCTATGACAAACTGTGTGCAGCTTTCTCTATACAACTTCCCTCAACCCTTATTCCCTTCTATGTGTATCTTTTCCTCTTTTTTCTTGACTCCTCCCAAGAGCCTACTTATATATTGGTAATGTACGGGCTTGCCTTATTGCAGCATAATAACCTCCATTTCCCAATTTGTCCATTCGCATGTGTGAGTGATACTGAGATCTTGGGTTCGCACCCCATGATGGCATTACAAATGGTGACCATACGTTGGCCACGAGAATGTCGGTTGCGATTATTATCCATCTCTTCAATGCTTCTAGGATGTCTCAATTCTCGCGGTCATGTAACAGTAACTTGGGCGGCACTTACTTTCGGAAACTATAGGCACATTCCCTCATGGTTGCTTCCAAAATCTGAAGGTGGGATTGCTTCCGAACACCGAAGACACAGTTCTTCTCAATTGGTTACTTGTCGCTTCATATGGTTGGCCCCGAACTTCCAAGGGTTGCGTGACTTCAAAAATAGCTTGATAGGTCCATAAAAAGTTCTTTCTTGTGCGAATCAGTATTTTGGACATCTGTCAGATGTGTACACACACACACAAAAGATCCTACAAGGATCCCACTCACTCTAGACTCATTTCAATCACCAAATGGCTGACAACTCTAGGTGAAAATGTTCTAATAATAAGTTCAATATCTAACCTTGAGCATAACAACTTGTACATCCGACTCCCGAATGTTGGTGAAACTTATACTATCTTGGCCAGTCTAACCATGTCAATCATACCTATATCCAAGGCATCCAAAATGCCATCATCGAGACTAGCATGTCCTAACATATCCATGTGAACACATGTCATGAACAAATCTAAGAATAGCTGCATAACCATTGATCCTCAACATCCAAATCAACCATCATATTGACTAAGGATATGTCTAGTTGTGCATCTTGAGATCTATCAAGCTCTCCTACACTATTTGTAATAAGATCCATCATGCTCTCCCATTGTGAGAGTGCCATCATGCTCCATATGGTCTACTCTCATAATATCAACACCAAGGTCACACCTATTATATAACTATAAATGAGTATCATCACAATGCTCTACCTAAGAATCCACATCATGCTTTAAGAAAACATCCAACATATGCTCTAATGCCTCGTATGTATCTAATTGAACATATGAAGCCTACCATACATGTGCATAATGAATGCCAATGAGCTTATTTGTAGGTAGATAAAATGAGACATGAAGATTCTCACATCACACATAAGGTTGAACTCCCACTAAGATGAGACTATATATCATATGGAGTACTTGTAGTGGATACTTGTGCTCAATCTTGGAACATTGCACCTTTGATAAACATAAGTTGTCCCAATTGCAATTAAAATCGATGTTAACCAAGTAGTACATAACATTTTCTCTCTTGCAACTAGCTAATTGAAATCAATCACATAGAGCATGGAGGCACATAACATGCATGTTTGAGTGTTCCATCCAATACCGTAAGGCATACCTCTTCTACATCCTTGATATAAACCATCGAGCTTGTGTGCACGTCCACAAATCTGACCTCGAAATCGAGAAAGCCTTTCACAAACCATAGTAACATGGAAAGTGGCTAATGCATCAAGCAACCAATCCATATGTGTGTCATCTAATGAAGACGAAAAATCTTGAGGATTGCTATAAGCGAATGTGACATCACTATCACTAGCATAATTAACTGCCATAATCTCTCTTGAAACTACTATCCATAATTAACTATCATAATCATCGAGTATGGCCCTCATATCCATAATGCCAACATCAAAGTGGTCGACGTGATTTGTATCTCACATTATTCAACATATTCGCATACATGTCATGTAGTCTTTGCCATAATGAATTGCATGTCTCCTCAAACATAACAAACCAATAAGTGGAATCCACAAGTTGTAACTAGAAAGTGGAGTTGGACAATTCATCCATATCCATCCAGACATGGTCAGGCATGTCATAAGGCCTTTGTGCATCACCAAACATGCATATGTATTAACCCTATAGCAACCAATGTGAGCCACATCTAAGATTTCCAACTTAGAAAGGCAATGCCATCAAATTGACAAGACATCATGATGTAATGTCAAGAGAATGACAAGTAGGCCACATGTCAATACTCCACCAATAGAATTATAAACATGTGCATGATCAACATCATGAATATCTAAATGGAAAGATAATCATGCAGCCAAATTGTTGCATATTCATATGTTAAACTCATGCATTGAACGTAGATTATAAGCATGCATAGCAAGATCTCCAAATTGACCATAAGAATATGTGAAGAATCCTATAAAGTATTTGGTAGAGTGTCCCTCACAAATCAAGCAATCAATACAATATTAGTAGCAAAAGAAGGATGTCATTGATCCAAGCATTTACAATGGCAAAAGGACACAGTAAGAAACTGATGGCAACACATGCTAGTAAAATGGTAATAAGCCTCCCATTTGAGCATGAATCTTGCAAAATAGTTTAATCTATCACAAATTCCTTGTGAAAAATTCCAAGAAATATAGATGTAAATTGTGATTAAAAGGCTATGCGTATATTATACCACTACCTAGCATCAAAGTTGGCAAAATTTTGATAACATCTACCTCATAAAATGGACTATGGAACAACATAAAAAAATATGTGGGAATGCAATATACATAAATGACAAAGAAAAAGGGAAACCTAATATCCAATCAATGAACAAATGGCTCAAAGCTAGCCAAATCTAGTGACAACACGAGAACCCCATTTGAGGATCCAAGTTGGGCATATAAACTTGTCAATGATTGTTAGCTTCAATAGTGTATGTATCTCCAATAAAATAAGAACAAGTAGGAATTTAAGATCCAAGTAAACTGCCTCAAAGTAGCAGTAGCATGTGCAATCAACAAATCAAAGATAAACTCATGTATCATAAACCAATGTATCCACAATTCCATGATACATAACCTAGCAAGCTGATCTCATAATCAAAGTGGCATAAATTAGAAACTAAGCCATATTTCCACTATACACCACAAACTCTAAATCCAAGAGCTTGCATAATTCTCTCTGAAAATGAAGTAACAAACACTTTGAAATGCTCCAATTTGAGATTCCTATCTCGAGTTATGAACAAAACATGAACCATTGTCAAAATGATTACAGACTTTACTTGTAGATCACTCTAGTTTTTCAAAATTTTGGCACATGAAAACTCCAACTTAGCTTCAAAACTCCTAAGCTTTTCATAATCTATGCACAACATTTTGGAAGAGTTCAATCATGGTTTTCTAGCTCGATTTATGAGCAAAACAACGATGACCTACTATCTTGCAAAGATGGTTGTCAACTTATACTCTCTTTCTCCTTCCTAAACTACTTAACCAATTGCTTTGATATGAGTGATAATTAGTGATGGCTAATTGTCATGGATACTAAAGCACATAGAGATAACAAGATTCACAAAAGTGCAAATAAGTACTACATAGGGAAAGAAATGAGGAACAAAGAAGTAGCTCTTCATGTTAATTTTTGCTTTGAGCTATCATACACGTAATGTGGTGAAGAAACAAGAGGGATATGAACATTTTAGTGATTGATTGTCTTCCACCCATCACCTATGTGAGCACAATTTATCACTTGAAGATCATGATGAATGATCAATGATCTCGATCATCAATCACCATTGATCTATATTGTCGATCACCATTAACCTTGATAATCAGTCATAGGTGATTTTTGTTATTGTTAGTGTTTATGTGGAAGGCTAGATGGCCATCAAACCTTCTTTTGTATGTTTATTATAATAAAACATATAATGGTGTGGTCGACCATTATTTATATTGAGATTGCCTATTTGCAAAACTTGCATACATCAAATGCATACTCTTCATTCTATGCTTTTATGCATTTTTCTACATGTTTGGACCTATAGGTGTAGAGAGCATTTGTGATGTCCATAAAAAGGATAAATTGCACATCAAGGAGCTAAGAAGTTCCCCTTCATTGTTAGTCATTGAAATGTTGAATGCAACCACGTAGTTCATTAATAGCTTGCATAGTGGATTTGAATCTTGCAACATGTGCAACTCCTCAACAACGCTAAAGGCTTACAACAAAGGTAGTGAACAAGGCATAGTCCTTGTCATTTCATTTTCATCCTTGTCACCAAAGACACCATCGATACTATTGTTTGCATGAGGGAGGACCTCAATGATCAAGTTTTATGACTAAAAGACTTCTTAAGAGGCCATCCATCCCAAAAGTCTCTTCTCTAAAGCTTACTTAATTGGCAATTTTGATCACTATACTACACCCACTTGGTGATTGAGGAGGTAGAGATACTAAGCTTGGGCTTATCTTGGGCATCTTGGTTCTTCAAAGCTCTCTAATGGTCTCATAGATCTTGTTTGAAGCAGTTTCTTTAGACTTTTGGAGTTTTTTTGAAGTTCTTTGATGCATAATTTTCTTTCCACAAGTTCAATAAATTCAAGCATAGTTTTTTTATGTTTCATATGTAGCGGATGTTCAAATTTGGGGATATTTTTCAGCCATCACAATGCTATTAAAAGTTTTCTGAAGATGTATGAATTGATAGGAGCAACCACCATTCATAAGCAACTCATTGACACTTGTTAGCTTGCTTTGTAAGAGTGTGTAAAGCCTTGAATAAGAATGATCTTGGATTGTTTTTGAGACTTTTAGTATAGTTAAATTGTTAGTTTCTCACATATAGTGATTGAGCACATACTATATACATTCCTATAGGTACTACCTATGTACATTTATGTGTTTTTATGATATGATGCTTACATTTTTCATTAAGCACTTTGACATGTTGAAAAAGAGGATCATGTTGAGGTTTCCTTGACTAGGAGAAACATACAATATGATGAAGGCAAGCAAAGAATCATGCTTATACATAAATTTTGGCACTTGGTGAACTTTGATGAGATCCATTGACCTCCAAGCATAAGTGTATCTTTTTGTACCATGCACAAGGTGCTTGCTTTAGACCCTAGAGTGCTTTATGAAGTTTATAGACTTGATCTTCTTTGTTTTTAACTTTGAAGTCTTCAGGTTGTTCAAAATATACTTCTTAATGAAGATCATCATTGATAAAGGCACTCTTTATATCTAATTGATAGATGGGCGAAGATAATGAGCATTGTGTGTGAACATTGTACAGATAGTAGTGAACCCTCTAGTGGGAACAATGCATCTGATTTGTATTTGACCTTATGGACCCACTTAACTGTTGAAGATAAATGTACAAGCTCATTTTTACATGAGCTATGCTTGGATAAATTTACCACATACAAGGATAAAGGAAAAGAAGAGAAAAGAAAAAAAAGAAAAAAAAAGTCTCGTCAAAATTCATGATGAGTAAAAGATACAATACCTGCCTTGTAGTAAGTGGCATGTAGTGGGCAATCAAATGAAAGCGGTGAGTTAAGAAGGATGCACAAACTTCTTCACATTCTCATTGGTTATAAAAGTGGAGTGAGAGCACATTTTAAACAA
Source organism: Ceratopteris richardii (assembly GCA_020310875.1). Classification (NCBI taxonomy): domain Eukaryota; kingdom Viridiplantae; phylum Streptophyta; class Polypodiopsida; order Polypodiales; family Pteridaceae; genus Ceratopteris; species Ceratopteris richardii. The sequence goes on along the minus strand of CM035437.1, from coordinate 60,090,139 downwards.
GGAGAGGAAGAGGCAAGAGCTCCCAATAGTCAGATCTGGTCATTTTGTCATTTTGTCTTCCCATAGACTCCTTCCACTCGCACGTCATTTTGTACACAGATCTATTGTGAAGCTCATATCTCAGTGTATATGTAACCAATTCTTGCGTTTAAACAGTCATTGGAAAGCTTATCTCGTGTATCATATCTCCTTCGAATCTTATACATTCTCTGAGATATCAGTCAAAGAGTGAAATCCAATTTTTTAGCATACCTGTGTAGATAGGTGGTCTATTTTGGTCGGTTAAGATTCTAGCCAAAACATATCCAAATTTCTTGGTTTTTAGCTTATTGGAAAGCTCTTTGCATATACTTTCTCTATCTCAAATATCTTATTCAAAGAATTTATATTTTGTGAGATATATATCAGAGATTGAAGTCTAGTTTTTCAATATACTTGTGTGCGCAGGTGGTCTATTTTGGTCAGTTGAGCTTCCTAACCAAAACTCATCCAAATTACTTGATTTTTAGCTTGTTGGAAGAATATTTGTGTGTAATTTCTATATATTAAAATATCTTCCTCAAAGGATATATACTCATGGAGTTATCAGTTCGAGAGTGAAGTTCAATTCTTTAGCATACTTGTGTGGACAGGTAGTTCATCTTTGTCAGTTGCGTTTCCTAATAAAAACTTGTCCAAAATAAGTTATTCATAGCTTGTTAGAAAGATCTTTTTGTCTAATTTGATTGACTAAAGGCACATGTCCATTTGAGTTTTGTATTGAGAGCATAAAGCTATCTAATGTGTAGTTGTTTGTCCAAGTGCTGGACATACAAGGGCTCACTACAAGCTTGCTAATGTGCAGCTATTTGTCCAAGTGTTGGACATACAAGGGTTCACTACGCATTTTCATTGTGCATAGGAGAACTCATTCTCCACATTAAACCCAATGACTTGATGGTTAGTTGGCATGAGTTTAGGAGTACAAGTTTTGTTTTTGTGAATAGTTTGGATCTCACTTTGCATTGCTTCTTTCCATTTTGTGTATTGATTTGCTTCTTTATAGGTGGATGTTTCAATTATTTCTTGAATCATATGCATATGTGAGTAATTAACTAGGCTGAATTTGTTATTTATGTTGCCATTCAATAATTATTTGAGATAGTCTTAGTTTTTAAGAAGTGCTAGCCTCTTAACTATTTTTAGAGACAAGTCTATCCCCCTTTGAAGTGCAGATAGGTGGACTAGGGTAAGAGATAGTAGAAGCACCATAGGTAGCATACCTATTTATTCAACGTGTCTTTAGATTCCATGGGTTACTACTATCCATAGTTTCAAACAATGATGTTAGATTCACAAGACACTTTTGGAAGTTTGTCTTTGATAAGGTCAAAGTCTCATTAAAAATGAGTAGTGATGAGCATCTAAAGATAGATGGTTAGATCAAGAGGTTCAATTAGATACTTAAGGACATGTTGAGGGCATATGTATCGAAGAGGTAGACATATTGGGATAATTATTTGACATTAGTAGAGTTTTCATATAACATTATAACTCATAAGGTGACTGCGATTTCTTCATTTGAGATGAATTATGGCATTAATCCCACTATTCTTAGTACCATAGAAAATTGCCATGGTGCTTTAGAGTTCTTATCAAATCTCCAAGCAAACTTAGAATAGTTAAAGCCAAAATGGAGAAAGCAACTGATAGGGCTAAATAATATATTGATAAGAAGAGATGTCCTAGAGTCTTATAGGAAGGAGATAGAGCATTTCTTATAGTGCCAACAAGAACAACTTCATTATCCATAGGAAGTGCACTTAGCTTTTATGAAGGTTTTTTTGGACCTTGAAAGATAGTCAAAAAGCTTATAGATGTTGCATACTAATGAGAGCTTCCTCAAGATTGTGGAGTCCATCTATTCTTTCATGTCAATAAACTCAAAAAGTATTTTTTTAGGGAGGATAATCTAATAGAATGTATTGTTTCTTTGTTAGAAAGCAATAACACATGTCATTCTCCATATGGGATATGAAATAGGAGACAAAAATATGGAGATGCTAGTTCATGTAGTTGTATCTAGTAGCTTGGAGAGGATTACCACTTACATATTATACGTAGGAATCGAAAGCTCTAGTTCACAAGTACTTTCCCTCATTCATAGTTGATGACAATTATCTTTAGAAGGGGGAGAGTGTTAGATATCAATCTAGAGAGACCATCAATGTGTGTATGGGACAAGGGTTAGTAGCCAAGGTCCCTAGCTTGGGTGTTATCCTAAGGTTCACCTTTAGAAGGGGGATCCAATGTGCATGATGGCCACATGTCACACTAGAAGGCTCTAAAGACCTTCAGGGACAAAGAGAATAAATGGATGGGAGGTGAGACATATACACATCAATGTAGTGTTTCCTCTTGTGAGCTCTTAGAGGGAGACATCCTACAACATCATAGATACAAAAAGCTAGTTCCTATTTATAGATAGTTCATGGGTGGAGCTCAGTATTCTATGTATAAAACCATCAAGATGGTTGATGAGCACTCCTAATGAGTGGTGATGTGCTATGAAGAAGGGAAAATCCACCACAATCTTGACACCAATGAGTGTCTATAAACACTTCAAAATTTGCTTCTAATGTTCATTCAAAGCTTGATGTTGATGATACATGGGTAAGCTTATGCAACGGATGGTAGTAGGACTAGATTTTCTTATGAGACAGCCAAGTATATCTTATATGATGACCAGCTAGGGTGATGATTACTTATGTAGTCTTCCTTAGGTTTGATCACTACAAGGAATACGGGCGCATAGCGACGGTTAAGGCAACAAAATTTCGTCGCTATAAAATTGCAAAATGCGTCGCAAGAAACGTCGAGCACGGACTGTCGATTAAACGACGAGCCAAATGACATTTTCTTCGATGTGTGGCGCGACGGGACGTGTGACGCTCACATAGAGCGTTGCTAATGCAACGGTTTAAAAAAGCAATGCTCTTTGCGTCGCATAAGCGATGCTAAAAAACATCGCTTATGCGACGCCAATTTTAGTGGTTTTTACAACGCGTTACCATCACTTACATGACGGTCAATCGATGGAAAAAAAATAAAACATTGGAGGCTCTTCGATCGGCATGTTCACGCATCTGATCAAAGAGCTCTCCAATGTTCGCAATTGTAGTGCGCTTATGAGCTGAAACAAGTATATGCAAAATTGTTGTTTTGCCTAAGCTCTATCTTATTGTCTTATATGTACACGCACATGCATGCATTTACACTCATTCATACAAAATACATGCATTTATCCCACAATAATGTGTATTTGTGTATATGTGAATATGTGTGTATGTGTAAATGTGTATATGTGAATATGTGTGTATGTGTAAATATGTATATGTGAATGTTTATGTATGTAAATAATCAGATTATTAATATAAATACCATTATTTGTAGATTTTGATCAATCAGATGGAACTCCACCACCGTCTCTTCATCGTGCAACGACTATATACTGTAAGTATATCAAACATTTAATTTTAAATATATTTTATGGATACATAACTTATATATTTTTTTGTTTCTTATTATAATCTGATTCTGATCAATCAGAGGGCACTCCACCACCTCCTACCCATGCAACGACTTCACATGTGTCCTCCGATAGGAATTATGATGAATTTTACTATCAAGAGCATATTATATGTTGGTGTAACTCTTGTTATGGTGCGTATTGAAGACCACGATTGGAATGTATTGAACATGAGGCAGAGTATGGTACTTTTGAGCATACACCATCACCTGGTCAATGTGATAATGCTTGGGTATGTATTTTTTATATAAATTAATGTCATTATTTTATTTAAAAACCATATACAAAATCAATTTATTGTTGATATACAGGAATACTTGCTCAATGATGATGATGATGATAATTTTTCTCATAATTTTAATATACCTCGTACACGCCATGGACTTGCTCTTCATCAATTACAAGGAGAGGTTTCTAAAAATCCTCTACCTCCTAATTTAGAGACTGAAACGGCTAGAGATTATCCATTGCCAGTTGGTGATCGTTCTCTAGTACAAACATATGATAGAAGAAGATATGGAGGATGGAATAGAGGATCACTTCCTTTAGATGGAGAGGTTTTCGACTTTTGGGGTAATCTCTATATGGTTGCTCCATTCACTATTACTAATGTTGGTCGTGGTCAGTTTATTGTAGAGGATTTGTATGTGCCTCCAAACTCTGAAGTCATTCTTATGTCATTTTGTGGTCCTATACATGGATGGGAAGATTGGCATTGAATTTCACATTATGTTCAAAGCATGAATACTTATGGAATATGCTTGAACGCAACATCCCTTACTAGTAGAAGGATTTTACATGCAAAAAATGAAAGATTATGTATTGATAAGACCTTAGAAGCATGGAAATATAGCAAGTTTAATAAATAGTAGTCGAGGGTTACATAATAGTTCAAGGACTAATTGCACATTTGAGGAGCGTGAAAATAGTCATGAATCACCATACATGAGTAGAGATGTATCAAGATACATAGTTGTCAATGTTATTACTACATTACATGCTGGTGATGAACTATTAGTGAATTATGGATGGCTTAGACCTCCAAGAGCACCTTTTAGCTAGAGAGAATGAAAATTTTATATCCATATTTAATAACTTATATTTAATTTTATGTTTAAAGATTACTTTTTATTCATTTATGGAATACTAATGAATTTTATTTATATGTGTAGATTCCAACATATGATGTTGATGATATTCCTACACACCATTCACAATTGCTAGTAAGACCTCATTTATCAGAAGCTTCTATGAGGAGGCTACGCAAAAGTGATCCTATGGAATATGCAAGGTTGAAAGATCTATATTCAAAAGAAGATAAAGTACAAGATTTGTGCGACAATGATGAAAATGATGGCATGGCAGATTTTATTGAGGATTGATATCAAAATGATAGTGAGAGCATTGATATTTCTAAAAATGAGAAATATCTTCGAGAGGAATGTCTAAAGCATGTATATGAAGGAAGTCGTTTGACACAACTAAGTGCGAGCTTAATTATTCTTAATCTTCAAAATCGTTTTGGATGGAGTAATGTATCTGTTTTGACACTATTAAGGTATAATTTTCAATTTTCTATCTCTTTATATATATATATATATATATATATATATATATATATATATATATATATATATATATATATATATATATATATATATGCATATATATATATATATATATATACATGCATATATAAACATACACACACATATACACACATACACATGTTATGAGAGTAAGGTCAAATTATACATACTTGTATCGAATGAAGATGTTTTGTCCAGCTAGCCTTTAGAATTGTCCACCCAACCTTTAGAATCTTCTTGATACATATGTTTCTCCTATTTTAGTCGACCTAACACCTGTGTTGCTAACTCTTTTGCATACAAATATTAAGTATCAGTTAGCTATACAGGTATTAAGTCATCTGTAAAATGGGAGGAGCAAATCTATCTCAAAGATTTTGAAGGAAGGCAAAATAATTTTAAAGGATGGGCAGAAAAAAAGTGTCCATTCAATGTAGGTTTTTATTCTTACTTTAGATAAGGTAAGAACAAGAACTTTCATTGAATGGACACTTTTTGTCCGCCCATCCTTTAAAAGTATTCATGCATCTTTCAAAATATTTGCGATAAATTTGATCCTCCCATTTTACAGATGACTTAATATCTTCATAGATAATTGATACTTAATATTTGTAAATAGCTTAGCAAGACAAGTAATAGATTGAATATAAAATGGGAAACCGCCAGACAATTCAATGGTCTAGATATGAAAATCTGCAAACCACAATATACAAAAAAACAATTAAAAACAAAATCAAATATACACAGCTACACATGCATACATACATATACATACATACATATACATACATACATACACATTCATACATATATATATACATACATACATACATACACATGTATACACACATACATATACATATATGCATACACATATGCATATGTATATATACATACATATACACCTATAAAACACATATACATACATATATACATATACACATCCACATACACATATGTATACGCATTCACATGCATATACACATACACATACACATACACATAAGCATACACATATAAAATTATATGCATATATATATATATATATATATATATATATATATATTTATTTATTTATTTATTTATTTATTTACTTTTTTTAATATATCTCTTTTGATGAACTTACAGGTTATTATCTGAAAAGCTTTTACCAAGTCAGAATATTCTTCCTACCTCACATGATGAAATGATGAAGATAATCAACAATCTTGGTATAGATTATCAATGTATACATGCATGTCCTAATGATTGTATTTTATATAGAGATGAATATGCAGACTCTTTGACATGTCCCAAATGTCAATATCCTCAATATAAGGACAAAGAAGGTAAAATCCCAAAAACGGTATTGAGACATTTTCCATTGGCTCCACGGATTAGACATATGTTTCAAAGCCCCAAATTATCAGAGCTTTTGACATGGGGACATGATCATCAAATTACTGATGGAATAATCACAATTCCTCATGATAGTGTTGCTTTTCAGCATATTGATTCTACATGGCCTGAATTTGCACAAAATCCACAGAATCTAAAGTTAGGACTTTCATTAGATGGGATTAATCCATTCTCCATGAAATCCAGTAAATGGTCAACATGGTCAGTGGTAGTCATAAACTACAATCTTCCGCCATATCTTAGCATTAAAAAGGAACATTTAATGCTTTCAATTTTAATCCCAGGCAAAAGACAAGTTAAAGATATGAATATCTTGCTCCTCTCATTGACGATCTCCAAGAGTTATGGAGAGTTATTAATGTCATTGATGTATCGAAAAGCATCAATGAAAGACATATTATGGTTCATGGTGGTTTGGACTATTCACAATTTTCCAGGATATGGTGTTTGTTCATGTATTAATGTATTGTTTTCATGATGCAAGAATATCTACTAAGGGTTATAAAGCTTGTCCATATTGTGGTGATTGGTTGAGATCAATCTATAGTAAGAATCTCAACAAAAATATTTATCTTCGACATCGACGATTCTTGCATGATGACCATCCATTAAGATCTAAAAGAGAAATGATACATTTTAATGGAAAGTTTGAAACATGTCAGTGTCCAAAACCTATGACGTCTATGGATTGGTATAAAAAATGGACAGATGGACCTCTGATAGATCCAAAATCAGAAATCTTCAGTGATGATGAAGATAATGAGTATGTGAAGAGAGGTAAAGGAAAATTGGCACTCGCAGAGAACATATCAATATGTTATTCTTTGGAGTACTGGAAAGAGTTAAAAGTATGTCATTTTCTTGATCCTAGCATATATTCAAGAATATTGGTTATTCACTATGGCAACATCTTCTTGGACTAAAAGATACCATAGCATCAAGGAATGATTTGAAAGATCAAAACTCAAAACCAAAGTTATGGACAATTTTTTATAGACATCAACAGGAAACGACTTATGCACCTACTCCTTGGGTACTTACAACAAAAGAGATACAGAATATCAACAATAGGATTCAATTGATTAGGACTCCTACAGGATATGGAGCATGTTTTCAAAACATGTTTACTATGGATGATAAGAGCTTATCTGGGTTAAAGACCCATGACTGGCATAACTTTTTGAAACATAGTTTACATTTGGTTATCGATGGATATACAACGAAAGGAGTACGAGATGTGATCTATCATCTTGGATTGCTTATAAGGTTATTATGATACCTTTATATTTAATATGTATGAATATTGAATATCTTTTATTTTTGAATTAGCTTCATTATAATTTTTTTATAATATGTACAGGTGGATTACATCAAAAGAAATTGACAAAAACTCGATCCCACAAAAAAAATGTGAATGCAAAGAGCTACTATGTTTGATGGAGAAAGAGCTTCCTACTTCATTTTTTCATATTCAGGTTCATTTATTAGTCCATCTTGTAGATGAAATAGAGATTGCAGGTGTTGTCAACACTCGATGGATGTTTTGGGTCGAGCGATTTATGGGAATATTAAAAGGTTATGTGCGACAAAGAGCGAAACCAAAAGGATCCATTGCAAAGGGTTGGATGCTTGAAGAGTGCATGTATTACGTTAGTGAGCACCTTGACAGAGTTCATCAAGAAGCTCCACGTGCATGGACCAACGAGTCTTCTTCAAAATTAACATATGAGGTATTATCAAGTAAGGGAGTTCCATTCTTATTTACGTTTCAAGAAAAAAATGATGTTTTTACTATTGTCGCATATAATAGTGAATGCATGCAAGCATTCCTTAGTGACTACAAACAAGAACTTCAAAATCTCCGAAGTAAAAGGTGAAGAAATAAAATATATAGACATAATATCGATGATAATGAGATTACAAATATATCTTCTTTCACGAATTGGCTATATAGTTGTTTGCAACGCGCCAACGCAAATAATGAAGAAATCTCAAATGAACAGAGAGAGTTAATGATAGGTTGTGAACGAAAGGTAATTTTATTTTAATAATATTATGTTTTCTTCATATATGTATATTAGTTTCTAGTTACTAATTTAATTTCTTTTGCAAGCTCAAATGTTCACTAATATGTGGGCTTTTGGATAAATTTTCATTTCGTACATTCAAACAGGTAGAAAAAAAGGTTATTATTTTTATGGTAGAGTTAATTATCTTTTTAAGCACCTAATAATGGGTTTCTATTTTTATATATTTTGATAGGTCATTTTGAAGGTTGACTGGTTTCGAGCCGAGTATAAAGATAGTAATTCCACATTAAGAAAGGAATTATTTGGGTTTTGGGCAATTGATTCTTCCAAGGTAATGCGATCTACTAAAGAACCATATATTCTTCGTAGGCATATTGAACAAGCATTTTTTTATAAAAACTGAGTTGCTCACCCTTGGTGGCAAGTCATTCATGTTCAACCTAGAGGTAGGTCATTGTTTGAACAGTTTATTGTTAGAGTGATCGAAGAAAGTCCTCTTGATGATTCAACATCAGATACTGATAGATCAACATCTAAAAGAGAAATTAGAATCATTAGACACGATAATGATACTAATCTTTTTTATGAAGAAGATAATATTCTACATGTTGATTCTACTGATGAGGAAGATGAATCACCAAAAATTGATATTAATCCATCAATAGATGATGTGACTCATGAGAACACACATTTAACAATAGAAGAAATAAATGAAATCAAGAAGGATAATGAAGGTGAGACTATATTGATGTCTTACCAAAATGATTAGATAGTAAATTCTACTCTAGTTATCGATCAATAAGTTGAAGCTTCTGAATGGATATTAAATAATAGATTCTTTATTCTGTTGGGAAACAATGTGCAATTGGTCCATTTTGTCCAAGAGCTTACAACATATATAGCTTTTGTTCTTAGTCACTCTACAACAAGCCACGACGCGCAGTGTGGGTAGCTCAATTTCCTCTTAAAATACCCGCCAGGGTTTGAATCTCCTAGACGGTAGCGCGAAGACTTTTGATGTGCTTTTGTTTTTAGCGAACCAAAAAGACGAACGGCGTCAGATTTTTTTTTTTTTGAGTTTTCGCGTAGCGATTGTAGAGTTATGATCACATAGCTTTTGTGGATAAGTGATTTATTATTGCTTTTCAAGGATGGAAAAACTACTATATAAGAAGCACTTTGGGCTCATTGTAATTTATCCTTCACCTAGTTTTCAACACAAGCCTTGAGCTTGGACCTCAATAGAGGTGGTGTTTCTTCTAGCACATGGGACAGCCATGGTGCTAACTTGAAGCATGTTGAGGAGCAGCTATGGAGTTCTTCTTGGTGATTCTTCTTGGAGAAGATGAAGGATGTGCTCACACTCTAGCTCATAGAGAGGAGGTTATCTCTTGTTCATGGAAAGAAGACTTTTTCATTGCAGCTTGATAGTGAGGATCGGCCATCTACATGTTGTAGTTGAAGATTGTCTTCTACATGAAGATTTTGGGCTACGTCAAAGAAATTGGATGGTAGTTAACATAAAATTTACATCTTATGTTAAGTATTCAGGTACATATTCTCTTTATGCACACAAGTACTACTTAAAGTTTATGGAGGCAGTAGCATCCATATCAGGAGGAGTCCTATTCGACATAGGTACAAGAGAATCAATACGTATATGCTTTATGCATATTTGGATGAGGTGTTTGAGAAGGTGTGTTCACATGAGTCTGAGGATTTCTGGCAACAAAATTGTTAGCATTCTTTGCTACTTATTATGTATGTGATCTTTTCACACATGTATCTGACTTAGGGTCTTCCATAGCCTAAGGTTAGATGAGGGTTTGTTGATTACCAGTTTCACACTAATCCTTCCTCTTTCAATCACTCATATTCACTCTTCTATAACATATAAGGTCACATCTCATGTATATTCAGATTTCTGCCCATACATCTAAATATGTTTGTTACATTTGTACATTCACTCTTCCATCTATTTCTCATCACATTGAGTCGTTGAGAGTTTTGCTCCCACGTTGTACATTGACCATTGGTATATATGATAGTGTGAGTAAGCCTTGGCTTACGTAACACTTGACACATGTTTGTCTAGTCTTTCTCTATCTTTGTCTCATCATTTGTATGATTAAATGTGGTATGTTCATGTTTTGTCAATATTGGAAGATTGCTAGATTCTATGTTGTATATGCTGGACCTATGGAACCATGGACCTGTGACATGAGCTAAGGGCCTACCTCATTTCCAACATTTGGTATCAAAGCACTAAGGTTTTGGTTTCAGAACTTTAGGTCTTCGACATCAATGAATTAAGGCTCATTCAGATTCCCAGGTTTTCCAGAATTCCAGGTTTACAACATATGATTTAAGGGCATCTTCTAACATTTGACATTTGACATACACACTTAATCTAGATGAATAGAGATTTGAGAATTAGACAATTCAGTCACATGTGTATTCATCAGTGTGGAGTATGAAGTTGATGATCTGTTAGCAGCCAAATATTTTTGGAAGAGTATGCAAATACTTTACAAAAGTATTATTTGAAGACCTAGACTTGAAGGGAAGACTACTTCAAATTCAAGGAAGAACAATGGTTTAGAGAAGATGAAGGAATCAGATCAACATCAAATCACAGGTATCAGTTTCTACTATCAGATTATCATTTGCAGGTCATGTCTTAGAAGAGCAGTTATGAAGAGATTTGAAGGTTTCAAGGAATGCTTTTATACACTTTCAGTCTTTTGAAAGTTAAAGCATTAGCTATATCAAAACAGGTATCTAGAGGGTTTTCTAGAGAGTTTTGAGAGATCTCTTTCATGGCAAGAAAGCTCATCTAAGAAGACAAATTTGGAGATGGGATGAGTTTTGTTTTTAGCCAATTTTTTGTTGTAAATTGGTTGGATATCCAGGTACAGAATGTAATCTAGCTATCTAGAGAGGTAACTCTAGAAAGGAAATTCATCATTCAGACAAAAGGTTGCTGAATTTAGTCGTTTCAGACATTTGAAACAGAATTTTGATTCACAGATATGAGGAGATGATAAAACATGATTCTATATTCACTTCCATTTGTATACCATGTTTGTTTTATCTCTTACTGTTAGTACTAGAGAAAGAGAAAAAGTTCATTTGAAGAAGTCAAGAGTGTTTGCTACTTCAAGATGAAGAGAACAAAAGGTATGGAAGAGAAGTTTGAAGATGTTGACATCATCATCAGGTGGAAGAAAGATGCAGAAAAAGAAAGTCCATCATTTTCAAAAGAAAAGTAAGGCTTCCTTTTCTCATATATTTTCCATATAGTTTTCCTATTTTTTCCTCTACACCCAAAGACAAGTCTACTAGAACATCTTGTGTGAAGATAGTCTAAAGAAGAAGCAGTTTATTGTTTTGCATTACACTTGGTCATGATTTAGTAGATTTGACAAAGAATTGCATTGAGAGAAAGAAAAAGCAGCAGATATATGTTGTGACTCATGTTGATATATTTAGGTAGTGATGTGTGTGAACACACTAGGACCGTCGGGGCATTTTTTTCCCTCTTTAGGAGGTTTTTTTCCCCGGCTTGTATATACGCCTATTGCCCTAATGGGCTACTTATCTTTGTACATTCTCTAGTAATACATTCAGTATTGTGTGTTTGTGCTCCAAGCTTCTTCTTCTTCCTTGTGTTGTTCGCGTGCTTCCGCAAACATCTATCTCCAACAATTGGTATCAAAGCAGGTCGTCGCTTCATCTAGGGCACCGTCGACACTCCTCCGTTTGCAATCTTAGATTCACACGAAACTTGGTGAGCATACTCAGGGTGTTTCAGAGATCAAAACAGCTTTGTTGTGTGGTGCCGAAATCGCGATCTGAGCTCATTTCGGCCTTCGAACGCACTATCGTAGCGCTTGTGCAGGCTATTTCGTCTTTTTGTGCCAAAGGTATATACCAGTTTCTGTTCGCCAGTATAAGTGTCTCGAAGTCTGCTACAAGTCTAGCGGAATTCATCTTGGCAATTTTGTTCAACTTTTTGAGATACAGTCAATTTTCTGCATCAAGGTATTTTAGTCACCGGCCATGGCTGAAAGCAGTGATGTATTTCGTATGTTGGATGTTGAGGATAAGTTGGATGGTACCAACTACCTGTTATGGGCTTATATGATGCGACATGTATTGGTTGCAAAAGGATTGTGGAACATTGTGCAGGGTGTTGAAAGACGTCCTGTTACACCTCTGGCTACAAAGACTTCAAATACAGGTGCTAGAGCTGATGAAGATAAGGTTTCCCTACCATAAGGTGGGAAACGGCGCCTAAAGGTCCGGTAGGATTAAGCGAAAACTAAGCGCGTAAAACAAGACCATGTTGGTCTTCTTTAGTGCCTAACCGGTATTAGCTTAAGCAAGACAAGACAAGACCAGAATGTAGCTTCTTGACTGAATCGCTTCTCAAGAAAACTGGTAATAGCTTCCCTTCTTGACTGAATGGCTCTTTAGCTCCTTTACTTTAGGTGTAGCGTTTACTGTTACGGTATAGGTATTAGCTTCACCTAAAAGGTCCTAAAGGATTAAGCTAATAGTAAACGATTAAGCTAATAGTAAACGATTAAGCTAATACCTATACCTAACGTAGAAGCATTTACTATTAGGTATAGGTTTTCTATCTACGTTTACGTTCACTGTTAGTTTTCTATCGTTTACCTATCGGTAAACTATCGCTCCATAAGGCCCGATTAGGCTTAAGCGAAGAGAAAGTAAAGAAAACCAAAACCTAAAAGTTAAGCGAGCTGTAGCAAGACAAGACAAGACAAGGCAAGACCAACATGATCGTGTCGAAGATGATATTCCGCAGATTCCTGTTCGTGCTGCTGTTTTTGCTGCACCTATTGCAGAGCAATTCGTTGGGATGGCAGAGATGCCCAGGCACCTGCATTGATAGCTTTGTTTGTCAAATGTGACATTATTCCTCACATTCGCTCTTGCAGAACAGCTAAGGATGCTTGGGATACACTTACCACATTGTACCAAGCTAGGAATGAGGCTCGTGTTGCTTACCTCCGAAAACAATTGGAGAGTGAGCACATGGATGAAGGTGATTCTATGGACAGTTTCCTAACGAAGATCAAAGACTTGAAGGAACAATTGATTTCTGTTGATGAGGTTATATCAGATAGCTCACTTGTGCAGACCATACAACATTTCTGAATGGTGACTTGCATGAAGAAGTGTATGTTTTTCAGCCCCGTGGCTTTGTGCAGAAAGGGCATGAAAACCAGTTGTGCAGGTTAAAGAAGGCATTATATGGTTTAAAGCAAGCACCACGTGCTTGGTATGAGAAGATACATGCCTATCTGGTTGCACATGGTTTTGAGAACAGTCCAACTGAAAGCACCTTATATGTTAAGCATGCTAATGAGGTGCTTCTGATCATTGTTGTCTATGTTGACGACATGCTGCTCACTGGTCCTATTGAGAAGCATATTGCTGATTTCAAGGCTGATTTGCATGCCTCATTTGAGATATTTGGGGCAATTGCATCACTATTTGGGCATTCAGTTTATGCAAGTTGATGGTGGAATGGCTTTGTGTCAAACAAAATATATTGACACATTATTGCAGCGTTTTGGCCTTGAACAGTGTAAGCCTATTGCCACTCCTATGGAGACAGGTTTATGATTGAGTCTTCATGATGCTAGAGATGCATTTGATGTTGTTCTCTATCAGCAGGCTGTTGGATGCTTGATTTACTTATGCATTACTCGGCCAGATATTCAGTTTGCTGTCTCACAGATGAGCAGGTTTATGCATTGCCCAAGAGTCACGCATTGGAAGGCGGTTAAGCGCGTCTTTCGCTATTTGAGTGGTACTCGGCTACTTGGGTTGTTTTATCCAAAGAGGGGATCACTACCGCTAGATCTGCATGCTTTTTTTATGGCTCAGATTGGGTTGGTTGCTATGACACTCGTGTGTCCATGAGTGGTTTTTGCTTCATGCTTGGTAGCTCATGTATATCTTGGTTGAGCAAGAAGAAGCCTACTGTGGCTACTTCCAATTGTGAGGCTGAGTATAGGGAAGCTTTCACAGCGACTGTTGAGTGTGTGTGTGGCTTAGATGCCTTATGGCTGATTTGGGTGTTGGCTAGTCTTCTGCCACCACCATCTTCACTGACAGTCAGAGCGCATTGGCAGTTGCGAGGAACCCTGTGTTCCATGCTCGCACTAAGCACATTGAGGTGCATTATCACTATGTGAGGGAGAGGTTCTCTGTCGGGGAGATCAGCTTGGCATATGTGCCTACGCAGGAGAACATTGCAGACCTTTTCACGAAGGCTCTGCCTAGGGAGAAGTTTGAAGCTTTCCGCAAAGCTTTGGGCTTACTTCCTTTTGTGGAGTGATTTCCACATATCTTGGCACTTATACATGAGCGCAAGCTCCTTGTTCACTACATCACTCCCAGGGGGGATCTGTTGATATATTTAGGTAGTGATGTGTGTGAACACACTAGGACCGCTGGGGCATTTTTTTCTCTCTTTAGGAGGTTTTTTTCCCCTGGCTTGTATGCCTATTGCCCTAATGGGCTACTTATCTTTGTACATTCTCTAGTAATACATTCAGTATTGTGTGTTTGTGCTCCAAGCTTCTTCTTCTTCCTTGTGTTGTTCGCGTGCTTCTGCAGACATCTATCTCCAACAACTCATATGTGTATGACTTATGTTTTAGTTAAAGCTTTTGAGCAGGCAACTTATATGTTCCCTCAAAGAATTCCTGGAGTGTCAATACAGAGCTACTTGGTATATCACAAGTTGTAGAGAAGTATATTTCTTCTTTATCTAACTCTTGAGGTAAAAGAGTTTTTTGTAGTAGATGTTGAAGTCTTGGGTTGAGGTTTTATGTTTGGAAAAGGTTACCTCATATTCAATATTTTCAGAAAACTTCAAAAAATTCATATTGTTGATGTACCAGTCAATTGAAGAATCTACTTTTTATGATTGTCTAGACTTTTGGATACATGTTTGTATTCAAAAAGGTGTTCCATTAGATCCTATCACTTGATTGAGAAGTGGATTTAGCCAAAAGAAAGTCAAGTAGGTACTATCACATTTCACCCGGGTAGAATATGAAAAGATGAAGTATCAACTTGCAGCTTTTGGAGTTCTCAAGGTGAGAAGTTTTGTCCACTTATATTTCAAGTAGGAGTTGCGGATTCTTGGGAAAGATTTGTTTGAAGAAAACTTTTACAACTTTAACAAATCAAACATTCAATAATGAAGGTTTGATGAGAGCAGATTTTACACAGGAGAGATCGTTGATCTTGAATAGATCTTGTATGATCTTGAGTATTTATGAGTCAGTTGTCTATCCTTGGTTTGTAAGATTCTTAACATTGGAAGAAGTAAGTCAAAGATTCAGGTTCTATCACATTTGTGTTGCAGAGAGATAGAAGAAGATACTTGTTATGTGGTAGAAGGTTATGAACCCTATAAATCTTTCAGCAAGGTTTTGTTATGTTAGGATCAACTAACCTTATTCTACAATATGGAAAGTTGAAGGCTTACAAGGAAAGCTATTAGCAACTGTAGTGCTAATAAAAAGGCTTCAGAGATTTTGTTCCAGATTTCATAAAGTCTGATATATTTGAAGAATTATGGATACTAGTGTTAAGTCATCCAGGGGGGTGATGAAACATGAAGACTTATTTTCAGACATATGTGAAAGAATACAGAGTCATACCTACAGGTATTCCTATTTCAGGTATTCCTATATTTCCTTTATCAGGTTCTCTTTATGTTCCAACTTTGAAAGAAGAAAGAAGAAGAAGAATGTTTGGAGAAAGTTCCTGTAGGGTGTTCCTGTTCAGGAGAAGCCAGAGTTCTATTGAAGAGAAGCTTGATATTTCAGAGAGGTATGTTTGAAAAGTGCGCACATTTATGTTAATACCAGGTTCTGAAGGAAAGAGGTATGAAAGACTTACAGATGAACAAGGATGAAGACATAATGACATCATAGATTTTTTTATAAGACTCATATTTTAGTTGATTTCAGTTGAGTTGACTTGACTTGACTTGAATTGAGTACAATCAAAGATGAACCAGCAGTGTTCATAATACACTAAGTTGTGAGTTTTCAATCACAGGTTCCAGGATTCAGTTCTTGATTAGTGTATTTACATGACACAGCAGAAGTACGTTGAGAAACCTTTTTGGAAGGTAAATGCAAATATATGGATCCTGATGTATGTTTTCAGGTTTGAGAAAACTAGAGATAGCAGGTGCAGAGTCAGTACATGCTACATTTGTTGTCAAGCAGTGATTGCTTGATGTGTACACTATTGGATATCTAGTTTGCATATTTTCTCAAGTATTATGGTTCATATTCAACAAGTTCAAGATTTTTGAAGAAAAGTCAATTTTAGTTTTGAAGAAGACTTTTTAAGAAAAAGTTTGAAGGTCAGTTCTAAAGTGTTGGTTTACAAGCTTGAAGCTTGTGGTACTTTGCAGATTATAAAGTTTGCAGATCCAATTTAGTTTGTACCAATATGACATTGCAAGGGGGATTGTTGGGAAACAACGTGCAATTGGTCCATTTTGTCCAAGAGCTTACAACATATATAGCTTTTGTTCTTAGCCACTCTACAACAAGCCACGACGCGCAGTGTGGGTAGCTCGATTTCCTCTTAAAATACATGCCAAGGTTCGAATCTCCCAGACGGCAGCGCAAAGACTTTTGATGTGCTTTTGTTTTTAGCAAACCAAAAAGATGAATGGCGTCGGATTTTTTTTAATGAGTTTTCGCGTAGCAATTGTAGAGTTACGATCGCATAGCTTTTGTGGATAAGTGATTTATTATTGCTTTTCAAGGATGGAAAAACTACTATATAAGAAGCACTTTGGGCTCATTGTAATTTATCCTTCACCTAGTTTTCAACACAAGCCTTGAGCTTGGACCTCAATAAAGGTGGTGTTTCTTCTAGCACATGGGGCAGCCATGGTGCTAACTTGAAGCATGTTGAGGAGCAGCTATGGAGTTCTTCTTGGTGATTCTTCTTGGAGAAGATGAAGGATGTGCTCACACTCTAGCTCATGGAGGGGAGGTTATCTCTTGTTCATGGAAAGAAGACTTGTTCATTAGCAGCTTGATGGTGAGGATCGGCCATCTACATGTTGTAGTTGAAGATTGTCTTCTACATGAAGATTTTGGGCTACGTCAAAGACATTGGATGGTGGTTAACATAAGATTTACATCTTATGTTAAGTATTCAGGTACATATTCTCTTTATGCACACAGGTAGTACTTGAAGTTTATGGAGGCAGTAGCATTCATATCAGGAGGAGTCCTATTCAGCATAGGTACAAGAGAATCAATACGTATATGCTTTATGCATATTTGGATGAGGTGTTTGAGAAGGTGTGTTCACATGAGTCTGAGGATTTTCGGCAACAAACTTGTTAGCATTCTTTGCTACTTTTTAAGTATGTGATCTTTTCACACACGTATCTGACTTAGGGTCTTCCATAGCCTAAGCTTAGATGAGGGTTTGTTGATTATCAGTTTCACACTGATCCTTCCTCTTTCAGTCACTCATATTCACTCTTCTATAACCTATAAGGTCACACATCTCATGTATATCCAGATTTCTGCCCATACATTTGAATATGTTTGTTACATTTGTACATTCACTCTTCCATCTATTTCTCATCACATAGAGTGGTTGAGAGTTTTGCTCCCACATTGTACATTTAATATTGGTATATATGATAGTGTGAGTAAGCCTTGGCTTACGTAACACTTTACACGTGTTGTCTAGTCTTTCTTTATCTTTGTCTCATCATTTGTATGATCAAATGTGGTATGTTCATGTTTTGTCAATATTGGAAGATTGCTAGATTCTATGTTGTAAATGCTGGACCTATGGAACCATGGACCTATGACATGAGCTAAGAGCCTACTTCATTTCCAACATATTAACTTGGATAATGATGAATCCTACTAGAGAGATGAAATCATGTTCTTTTAAGTTAGAACATGAAGCTCGGGGGTATGCCTAAGTATTTTATATATAGCTTTATCTTTGAGGAGCAAATTTTTATCATGTATGTATGCATATGTGTGTGTATTCATGTGTATTATATGTATACATTTGTTAGTATGCATATATATGTATTTCATGTATATGTATGTGTGTGCATATGTTTGATATATGTATACATGTGTTAGTATGCATATGTGTATATATGCATATGCATTTGTGTAAAATATTCATGTATTCATGTAATATATGCAAGTGTTTATAATTGTGTATGCATGTATATGTGATGTGTACATGTAAATATGTATGCATATATATATTTATATATATATATATATGTGTGTGTGTGTGTGCATTTAGGGATGTATGTGTGATGCATAATGTATCTACTCCATTTTATATTTATGTATGTGTATCTACATGATGTGTATATATCTTTATATATATCATGATCCTTGTTGATTCGAGTAGCTATATATAAAGGCATAAGGTTGGGAGGAGAGACATCTCTCTAGTAGGACGTGGAAGGAATAGATGCAATGTGTACATATACTTCAATCATATGGCTAAAAGGCTGAATTAGAGTTTCTAAATTAGGGATTTTAAAACCCTAATATCAAAATTCGTGTTTTCGAATTAGGATTTTTGAAATAGGATATATATATATATATATATATATATATATATATATATATATATATATATATATATATATATATATATATATATATATATATATATATATATATATATCAGTATGCATGTGTGTATGTATGTGTTTCTATATGTGCATATGCATGTGTGTATGTATGTGTATCTATATGTGCGTATGCATGTGTTGTGTGTGTGTGTACATATGAGTATGTATGTGTACGTGTATGTGTCTATGTGTATTCATTATATGTGTGTAATTGCATGCATGTGTATGTGTGTGTAAAAATGTGCATGTATGTGTGTGTATGTATAAATGTGCATGTATGTGTATATGTGTGTAAATGTGCATGTATGATGTATATGTGTGTGTATGCCTGTATTTGTACCTCTAGTCTCACTTTTCTCTCTCTCTCTCTCTCTCTCTCTGATATACATACATACATAAACACACATACTCATATCCACGTATATATACATAAAAGCAATGCGTACCGTGCATTATCGCGACGATGAGCCATAAATGTCCGCATCTCTTTTGGACACCATTTATGCGACCATCCTGTCCCAAACTCTGTCTCAAGTTAACTAAGTACGTATTTTTTATCCCTTACATCATGCTCACTACAAAAATAAAAAAAAAATCATGTAAATAAAACATAAGATATTTATTTAAATTTATATGTAAAATTTATACTTACTTCCACTGTAAGTGGACAAGGTGCAGGTAAGAGTCGCATAATGCCCGCATTCTTCTCTTGAGCTCCAATCCATTCCCTATGTACACAATGTTCCCCTCCGGCTCTATATCGCACTCTAGCCCTAAGGTGCCTATGCATGTCCTCGTAGGCACCTCTGCTCTGCGATCATGATCTCGAGGTGGTATAGGTGTCCTAAAAATAGATAGATAAAATAAATAAAAATATGTGTTATAATATCATTAAAAAAGTTTATGAAAAGAAAACATACCTATGAGCAGATAGTTATCTTCCTGCATGTGAAGCCGCAGAAGAACCCTCCTCTGACCGCTGGGTAAGCAACTGGATTGTATAATCAAGCTCATCATCAGGCATCTCTGAGTACTCATGCATGATGATCCCTAGAGTATCAGGCGGAACTCTTGCTCTCATAAGACTTTTTATGAGAGTGAGTTTCGCCTTTCTCTCTCTACTAGAATCCATAATACATGTACATATAAAACAAATAGGTTTAGAAATCAATATATATATATATATATATATATATATATATATATATATATATATATATATATATATATATATATATATATATATATATATATACGTGTACATATGTATGTGTGTCTATGTGTATGTAGGTGTATATGCGAGTGTGTATGCATGTAAGCATGTATGTATGCATATGCATGTGCATTATGTATGCAAATGTATGCATGTTTGTATGTGTGTATATGCATGTAAGTATGTATGTATGCATATGCATTATGTATGCATATGTATGCATGCATGTGTATGTGTGTGTATGCATCTCTATGTGTGTGTATGCATATATATGTGTGTATGTCTCTATGTGTCTGTCTATGCATATATATGTGTGCACTGGGTATGTGTCCATGTGTGTGTATGTGTGTGTGTGTCTGTGTGTGTTTGTGTGTATATACGTGTATCTATATATATGTGTCTATGCATGTGTATGTATGTGTGTAAATGTGTGTGGATGTGTGTGTGTGTGTCTATGTAAGTGTGTATGTGTGTGTTTGTGTGTATATATGTGTGTATCTGTATATATATGTCTATATGTATGTGTATGTGTGTGTGTATGTGTGTGTGTAAATGTGTGTGGATGTGTGTATGTGTGTGTGTAAGTCTGTATGTGTCTGTGTGTATGTGTCTATGTGTGTATGTGTTTGGTTATATATATGTGTGTGTGTATCTCTGTGTGTGTAAGTTTGTATGTGTGTGTGTATCTCTGTATGTGCATATGTGTGTGTATGTGCATATGTATGCATATGTATGCATGTATGTGTATATGTGTGTATGTCTCTTTATGTGCGTGTGTATGCATATATATGTGTGTATGTGTATGTCTCTCTCTACATGTGTGTGTTTCTATGTGTGTATATGTATATGTGTGTATGTGCGTGTATGCATGTAAGCATGTATGTATTCATATGCATGTGCATTATGTATGCATGTGTGTGTATGTCTCTCTACAATATGTGTATGTGTGTATGCATATGTATGCATGTGTGTGTATGTGTGTACGCATATGTATGCATGTGTGTGTATGTGTGTATGCATGTAATTATGTATGTATGCATATGCATTATGTGTCTATGTGTGTGTGTGTCTATGTGTGTATGCATGTGTATGTGTGTAAATATGTGTGTAGATGATGTGACTATGTGTATGTATGTGTCTATGTGTGTGTATGTGCATGCGTGTATCTATGCATATGCATGTGCATTATGTATGCATAAGTATGCATATGTGTGTGTATGTGTGTGTATGTGTCTATGTGTGTGTATGTGTATGCATGTATCTATGCATATGCATGTGCATTATGTATGCATATGTATGCATGTAAGTATGTATGTATGCATATGTATATGCATTATGTATGCAGATGTATGCATGTATGTATGTGTGTGTATGTGTGTGTGTCTATGTGTGTATGTGTATGTGTGTATGCATGTATATGTGTGTGTATGTGTGTGTATGCATGTAAGCATGTATGTATGCATATGCATGTGCATTATGTATGCATATGCATGTGCATTATGTATGCATATGCATGTATGTGTGTGTATGTGTGTGTATCTATATATATGTGTCTGTATGCATGTGTATGTGTGTGTATCTATATATATGTGTCTATATGCATGTGTATGTGTGTGTGTAAGTGTGTGTGTGCATGTGTATGTGCATGTATGTGTATGTGTGTGTGTCTGTGTGTGTATGTGTGTGTGTGTGTCTATGTGTGTATATACGTGTGTATCTATATATATGTGTTTGTATGCATATGCATGTACATTATGTATGCATATGTATGCATATGTGTGTGTATGCATTTAAGTATGTATGTATGCATATGCATTATGTGTGTATGTTTCTATGTGTGTGTGTATGTGTGTGTCTATGTGTGCATGTGTGTGTATGCATGTGTATGTGCGTAAATCTGTGTGTATATGTGTGTGTATGTGTCTATGTATCTATGTGTGTGTATGTGTATGCATGTATCTATGCATATGCATGTGCATTATGTATGCATATGTGTGTGTATGCATGTAAGTATGTATGTATGCATATGCATATGCATATGCATTATAAATTATGTATGCATATGCATATGCATGTATGTGTATGTGTATGTGTGTTATGTCTCTCCATATGTGTGTATGTGTGTGTATGCATGTGTATGTGTGTGAATGCATCATTATGTGTGTATGTGTGTGTATGTGTGTGTATGTGTGTGTCAATGTGTGTAAATCTGTGTGTGTCTATGTGTGTGTATGTGTATGCATGTATCTATGCATATACATGTGCATTATGTATGCATGTGTGTATACGCATGTAAGTATGTATGTATGCATATGCATATGCATATGCATTATGTATGCATATGCATATGTATGCATGTATGTGTATGTCTCTCTATGTGTGTGTGGATGTGTATGTGTATGTGTGTATGAATGTGTATGTGTGTGTATGCACGTAAGCATGTATGTATGCATATGCATGTGCATTATGTATGCATGCATGTGTATGTGTGTGTATGCATGTATGTATGTATGCATATGCATATGCATTATGTATGCATATGTGTGCATGTATGTGTGTCTTTCTATGTGTGTGTGTATGTGTGTATGCATGTGCATGTGTGTGTATGCATGTAAGCATTTATGTATGCATATGTATAATTGTATGTGCATGTGTGTGTATGTCTCTTTACGTGTGTGTGTGTATGCATATATATGTGTGTATGTGTATGTGTATGTGTGTGTATGTGTGTGTTTATGTGTGTGTGTGTCTATGTGTGTATGTCTATGTGTGTATGTGTGTGTCTATGTGTGTATATACGTGTGTATCTGTATATATGTGTCTGTATGCAAGTGTATGTGTGTGTGTAAATGTGTGTCGATGTGTGTGTGTGCGTAAGTGTGTATGTGTCTATGTGTGTGTATGTGTATGTGTGTGTGTTTCTATGTGTGTATGCATGTGTCTATGTGTGTATGCATGTGTCTATGTGTGTATATATGTGTGTGTGTATGCATGTGTATGTGTGTATGTAAATTAGTGTGTATATGTGTGTATGTGTGTGTCTATGTGTATGTGTGTGTGTCTATGTGTGTGTGTCTATGTGTGTGTATGCATATGTATGTGTGTGTGTGCGTACCTGGCTTCACACGGTGTGTTGATCTCTCTCTCTCTCTCTCTCTCTCTCTCTCTCTCGCTTTCGCTCTCTCTGTCTCTGTCTCTGTCTCTCTCTCTCTGTGCGTTCAAATCTCGGCATAAATGTGCCGGGAGAAATCATTTTTTTTTTAACATTCCAAAGCATCGCTTACGTGACGCTCTCGAACGTAGGAAATTGCTTATGCGATGCTAATGCATCGGAGCGAATTTACCAACGTCGCAAATAGCGTCGCTATTTGCGATGCCTACTTTTAGCATTGCATAAGCGACGCTAACATCGCTTATGCGACAATTGCCCTTAAAAAAAAATAGGGCACTTACTTATGCGAGGCTACCATCGCATAAGCGACAATTCCCTTTTTTTTTTTTCAATTCGGGGGCATCGCTACGCCCCCCTATTTCTTGTAGTGGATTATTGCATATGTTAACTTTCATATCTATTTGAATATACTCGTGATAACACTAATCTTGATATAGATAGTGTTTTGGATCCCATGAGTACATGCATAACTAATGACAAGGTCAAATAGATATGTTTGAGAGTAATCTAGGAACTTTTTGGAATGTCTCTGGCACTTGAATACTCAGACTAGTCTAAGAAATATTACCAGAGGACTTACCACTTCATTGTTCAAAGGAACAATTGGTTTTCGACATATGCAAACTAGTTGACTTATCTCTATCGTGTCTATGAGTTAGCTCTTGTCACAATGTGCACACAAGGCATCAAAAAAATTATTTAAAATTTCCACTCCTCAAAAAATATCCACCATTTCTTGATGTCCTTAACATCGTGACAACACATTAAGATTTCCACCTTCCAAGCTAAAAGCTACATGCTTATATCCATTCTTGCTTTCTCATGAAGTAGGGATGTCTATGCTCACTTCATGGCTTCCATTGCCTTAACTATCACTTGTCAACTAGTTGAGTGTATTATCTTCCATGTGATGGATCAATTTAACAAGAAGGAACCGTTCATGAAATATCCATTGAAACTATGAAATCAATGTAACAACCATCAGATATGTCTCGTTTGCTATTATTTTAAACAAAAAAACTATTATTTTTTATTGAATAGAGAAAATAATTACAATTTTGGTGGGGGGAGATATAGATAAGAATAATAAAATCTCCCATCTTGCATGTTGAGGGATCCATTCAAGCTTCACAATTATGCCCCCAAAATGTGTAGATTTGTGGTTTTTTTAAAGGGATACTTGCTTTTTATAACTCTTATTTCTATTGCATATAACAACATAAGTAGCTTCCTAGATGTATTCAATTGTTTTCATAGCTTGTAGCTAGATCTTCAACAATATTTTTTCTTTCATTACACTCCAAAATCAAAATGGACATCAACACTTGCCATACTAGGACTTGTTGAGAAAATGGCTTGTCCAATACTCAGAGGAATATTGGTTCACATCCTCTAGCAAGCCTTATTGTTAGGAGAACATCTTATTCAACCCTAAAGTCTTATATAAAGTTATTGTAATTCAATCCATCATCTCGATTCCTCAAGATCGTTGATGAAAGAAGGGCACCCCGTCCATGAATTGTATGACAATCGTTCCAATAATATCCGTGGTAGGAAAACGAATTGAAAGTAAAGCCGGGGGTTACTCTACGCACACACCCAAAACTCGTATACAAAATCGCTGCACTGGCTATGGGGGTTTGCCCTTGCCTTCTATTTCTTCCGTTTCTTCGCATTTTGCTGTAGAATGAAGCGGTGATCTCAGCGCAAGGTGAAGGAGACGATGACATGATTTCGCCGTGCACCAGATCAGCTAGTTCGGAAGAGCTATGTGTCTTATCCTTGCACGAGTACCCTCTCTGAAGCTTTCTCACAGGAGCGCATGGGTCCAGGATGCCAGAACTGCGCAGCAGCAGAGCCAAGAAGAAGGCTCCCTCGCTAGGTATTGAACCTGCTGCAGATCCTGTTCGAGGTAGACGCGCCAGGACACAAACTCGTAGAAAGCTTGCGGGTGATGGCGGGGCCGACGGGAACTTGCCGATCCTTCTAGCCGCGGCTAGAACGCGAGCTGCTGCTGCTAAGGAGGCTGCCTTAGGGCTGCAGAATGTTGTCCCCGCAGAAGGAAACGTAGACGGCCTTGGAAATAACCCCAACCCTAATATTAGCCCCAACTGTAACCTTAACTGTAACAATAACCTCGATCAGAAACCCGACATAAGAGGAGCATTGGGTGCCATCAAGGCAGACCCGCAAGGAGTTGTACATCCTCGTCCTGCTACAGGTGAAACGAACAGAGGAAAGAAGTATCAAAATCTTAAAAAGGAGATGGACGAGGAAAGCGCTGGAAAGAGTGCAGACCGTGCAGCTGGAGGTGAAGATGACGCAAACGCTACACCCCTACCAGAGCGGGTACGTATTTCTTTGATGTTTTACACTTGTAGATTTTTATTCGCACGATGAATGTCGGTGCCCTATCGTTGGATTGCCTCCTTTCAGACGATGTTGTATGTCGAAGTTTGTCATGTCTCTGATTTTTGTGCGTTGGGTTAAGTGGAAACCTTGGGGATCTGATTAATTATTTCAAAGATCATTCTCAACCTTAACAATGTTTCATTTTGGCATTTCCGGAGGGGTAAATCTGAGGCCAGAAACATTGACTATGAATCCCTTTTACAATGTTGTGTGAATTGACCACATATCTGATTTGCAACAACGCTTTATACTGAAAGAATTTCACATTTTTATTATGTGAGCATAAATCTAATTTTCTCTGAAGATTGAAGAGTTGGGTCTTCGTACTGCCCTTAGCAATCGGAGAGTCATTTTGTTATGTCATCTTACATAATGCTCGGTTGTTTTTTTAACAGGTTCAAGTTGGTGGGTCACCTGCTTACATGCTAGATAAGAAACTTGGTAAGGGGGGCTTTGGCCAAGTTTATGTTGGTCGGAAGGTGAATGGTGGTTCAGAGCGTATAGGTCCACAGGCTGTAGAGGTTTGTGTCTGCTGTTTAGTTGCTTGTTTTTATATTTTCATGGTGGTGATTTCACCTGACATAGTCAATATTTTTCTTGCAGGTTGCTTTGAAATTTGAACACAAAAACAGCAAGGGTTGTAACCATGGTCCCCCCTATGAGTGGCAAGTTTACAAGTAATTGCTGCCGCTTGAATACTGCCTTTTAATTGATTCCACTTTCTCATATGTATAGTGGGCATTGGATCTATATAGTAATTACAACTGTCGTCTGTTGTGTAGCGCTCTAGGAGGCAGTCATGGTATTCCACGAGTCCATTTCAAAGGACGTCAAGGAGATTATTATATTATGGTATGGAAAACTTTTTTCCATGCGCATTATAGTGTGTTATGTATTTTACTAATATATGGAAAACTTAATTTCATGCGTTATGGTTTTCTCATGGCTTTATTTACAAGAGAATTACCATCTTCTTAGGTTATGGACATGTTGGGACCAAGTTTATGGGATATCTGGAATTCATCCGGTCAAGCGTATGTCTCATTTTGCAATTAAGCTAATCATTTGGTCTATTTGAGGAGTTGAATGTACTAACTTTGAAAGTTTGTTTTATTTTTTATTTTTATATATGTAGTATGTCAACAGAAATGGTTGCATGTATAGCTGTTGAAGCCATCTCTATCCTTGAGAAATTACATTCAAGAGGGTAAACTTTGTTAATTGTCATTTTGGATAAAGGACTTGTATATGCCATTGCTAATCTCTACTGTGGTGCTTGTTCAATCAGCTATGTACATGGTGATGTGAAGCCTGAAAATTTCTTGCTTGGCCAATCAGGAACTGTCGATGAGAAGAAGCTTTACCTAATTGATTTAGGACTAGGTAAGTTGTTTGCCATGCTGAGGTGTCTCAAGCAGTGGAATTTCAGTATTGTGTTTAGCTATTTGAAACTTCTTGAGGGGTAAATGCATTGTGAAAATTTGGTTTCTATCTTACTGTCCAATCTTTTCCACCATCACAGCCACAAGATGGAGAGATGCAAATACGGGGCAGCATGTAGACTATGATCAGAGGCCAGATGTCTTTAGGTAAGTGCTGAAAGAGAATACAGTCCAACATTGTAATTTTTTTTTTAACAGATCCTGATCTTGGGTCATGTTCCAGGGGGACAGTGCGTTATGCTAGTGTGCATGCACATTTGGGCAGGACAGGGAGTCGTAGAGATGATTTGGAGTCCCTTGCCTATACACTGATTTTTTTGCTCCGTGGTCGTTTGCCATGGCAAGGATATCAGGTTTGCTTCCTAGTTTTATTCTTTTTGAGATGTGTGTTGTTCATTATATTGCATTTTGAACAGGGCAAGCCTCTCATTGCATGCTTGATGAAAAGAAAGGGTTTGCCTGGATTCATCCTGGTGTATATGAATGTATTTATTGTTTCTATTTATGAGTTCTTACCCTTTTTTCCTGAACATTATCATTGCTTGTGACAGGGTGATAATAAAGGGTTTCTTGTTTGCAAAAAGAAAATGGCGACATCACCAGATATGCTCTGTTGCTTTTGTCCAGTACCTTTCAAGAACTTTCTGGAGACAGTTGTCAATATGAAATTTGATGAAGAACCCAATTATGCGTACTTGATATCGTTGTTTGACGGAATCATTGAAGCTAACCCTGATACTAGGCCGATCAATACAGATGGTGCTCAAAAGGTACATGCATGACATTTTTTACCTTGTTTGCTATTTCTTCATTGAAGGGGTGGTGGAATTGTTGGTGTGAACTGTCTGACTTTATATCTTTGAATACTTGAAGGTTGGTCAAAAGCGTGGAAGATTAAACTTTCCTGAGGCTGAAGAAGAGCAGCCCAAGAAGAAAATACGACTTGGCATGCCTGCCACCCAATGGATTTCTGTTTATAATGCAAGGAGACCAATGAAACAAAGGTCAGTTGGAGAAGCACTTCAGTATTGTCCGAGTGCTCGGATGTGTCAATCTCATCAGTCTTGGGATTATGGGCTTTTAATTTTCACAGATAAAGGGTTAGTTTGTGAAATAACCACTTCGAACTGAAACAAAAGTAACAAAGCTTATTTGCAAAAGCTTGAAATGTTCAGCATTAGATTTGCATTTCCATGATCTATAATTATGCTGGACTTGTCTTATTGCCCTAGTTTGTGCATGTGCATCATTGGGAACATGGCAGATTGGTCAGCCAAGCAAGTCTCTCTTTGAATAGACTTGTGAATGAACTGTTTTTCACGTTCTTTCCCTCATTTTGTGGCAAATCTGCAGATATCACTATAATGTTGCAGACAACAGACTTGCTCAGCATATTGACAAAGGGAATGAAGATGGTTTGTACATTAGCAGTGTGGCATCTTGTACGAACCTTTGGGCCCTCATCATGGATGCAGGAACTGGTTTCAATCATCAAGTGTATGAGTTGTCACAGTACTTCCTTCACAAGGTTGCTATTATAAGTTTCTAGTTTTAGTAGGATGTTTTTTGCCCTTGAAGTTGCTTCTTGTGACATGTAAATTACTTCTTTCAGGAATGGATTATGGAACAGTGGGAAAAGAATTATTACATTAGTGCTATAGCTGGTGCAAATAACGGTAGCTCTTTAGTGGTAATGTCGAAAGGTAAGCTAATTCTTTTTTGAAGATGCGGTGCATCCATGGTGTTGAATTTGACACAATTTACATGAGTTAGCTATGAGTGATTTGGCACTATTCATTGATAATTATCATGTACATTGAAAATTTATGCACCTTAAATAATGTATGAAGGTGGGGATGTTTTCATGAAGCAATGCAATACAATATTTGTGCTTTTGTATTTTAGATGACATCAGTCCTTATTTGGTTTCATTAAACACATCGAAAACGCAGGTACCCAATACACTCAACAGTCGTATAAAGTCAGTGAAACGTTTCCCTTCAAGTGGATTAATAAGAAATGGAGGGAAGGCTTTTATGTTACGTCGATGGCAACTGCAGGTAGTCGCTGGGGTGTTGTCATGTCGCGCAATGCTGGGTTTACTGATCAGGTGAACTATTCTTATGAACCTACTAATGGCTGACTTATGCTCGTGATTGCTTTCTGCATACAAATAGTGGCAGATAAATGTAAATTTGAAATAAAGCTTCTCTGACATTACTTGGCAGAGGTCTCTAAGGGAAAATGTTATAGTTGTAATCTGAGTTCATGCTTATTATTTTGCCTCCTGTAAGATGGTAACTCGACTACATGTATTCCCTTTGGGTTAATTGTTGAACTTGAGCTCTTTCTGTGTGGGGTTGTGTAACGTTTCATATCGCATCTGGTCAAAAGTGTCTTTCAAGGATGTAGATAATGAAAGATTGGGTGGAAAGGAGTGAGAACATCTTATTTCTAACAAAGGACTCCAATTATTTATGTCTTTTGAATTTTCTTACTCAGGACCTACTATATTGTGAATAGACAATGTTAATCAGAATGTGGATCAATAATTTACTGCATACTTGTCCATGATGGTCTATAGTTGGTGTTTATAAACCCATCATTGGACCTAAAGCACAGTGCACTGTTGCACCTAATGTATGGTGTGATCGACTTAGAGGTTTGGTGGTTTTCTGTTTTCTTGGTGACTGATTACCTTCAGGTGCATTTTTGTGTACATGCATGTATATATCTATTGGTAGGCTTTGAGACTTTTAGATATGTGCTGATTTTATTCCCGCATGACAAAGACAGTAGTCTGTTCGCAATTTTGTAAGAACATTTGAATTCCCTTGGCTTAAACACAATTATATTTTTGTTAAAGCTAGTTGAAAAAAAAAGTTTTTTCTTTTGGGTGAGAGTTGTCTTTGACCTACTCTTTCTTTTAAGCTTGAAATTTGAAAGAATAACACATACCCAGGGGACCCTTCCTATCCCCCACATTTTGGGGCTAATGTCAGGTCAGTCTGCAGGTATTAAACCCTGGATCTTCAGTCCAAGAGTTCAATGTGTTTACGGCTACAGCACATGCCCCTGACAAAAAGAAAAGCGATAATTTTTGAAGTGTTGGTCATCGACCTACTCTGTTCCATTAAGCTTGAAATTCTGAAAGAACGACTTTTGCACCCAAGGAACCCCCTTTATCCCCTTCTTTTCAGGAGCTATTCTTAGGCTGATCTGCAGGTTCTGAAGGTCTAGGGTCCAAACTTCTGATCACTACACCATGCACCCAGGCCCAAGAGAAAAGAAAAAAGTGATAATTGATGACTCGCCTGCTTTCCTTTTAATTACTGTTTTGTTTTTCTTTTGCAGGTGATTGAGTTAGACTTTTTATATCCAAGTGAAGGTATTCATCGAAGATGGGACAATGGTTATCGCATTACCGCTACTGCAGCGACATGGGATCAAGCAGCTTTTATATTAAGTGTCCCTAAGAAGAAACCAATGGATGAAACCCAGGAGACTCTTCGAACCTCTGCATTTCCTAGTACCCATGTGAAGGTGAAGCAAAAAAATGTACTGGTTGAAATGCACTTGCAATAGACTTCTATCTAGCATTACTAACATGTGCTGTTCTCTAATTAACAGGAAAAATGGTCAAAGAACTTGTACATTGCCTCTATATGCTATGGACGGACAGTGTCGTAGGCTTTGGCTTTGTTTCATGGAACTGGTGCTATAGTGAAACACAGGTAGCACTGGCAGTCTTGATATATGGTGTCTAGTTTTGTAAGATAGCATTACTCCCATCAAGATTAATCGAAGATTACTAGCTGGTTCTGAAATGCAAAAATCTTGACGGTTTAATTAAGGTTTAAGGACATGTAAGCTGGGTACATCAGGTGATAACTGCCCGGTGTAACTGCCCCCTCGACATTCAGACGTGGCTCCCTGTTGGAGTACGATGCTTTCAATTAGGCATCATCATTACAGTGCAGCCATGTGAGGTCATGTGAGGCCCTTGGATTCGAAGGGGTAGGGAGCCATTTTGTTGCAGTGTATGTAGACTGCATTGTTTCTTAGTCTTTTTGTTGAGACCAGGAAATAATGCGGATTATTTCAACGAAATGGCTGTGATATAGCACAGTTACAGCTAATCAAGTGCAAAGTGTGGTACAACTTCCCATACATGACATGCATCCTGGTATATATATATTGCCTGGAAATCTACTTCTTTTTGTAAATTGCTCTGGCCTGAGCTTGTGTTGTAATATTGTCCAAAAGCTGTATTATTTTCACATGTCGGTGAGCCACAATGGTCATCAGAACATGTGAAGGCTCATGCCATCAATGGCCGATGGGAGAATATCCTTGGATGGCTCTCATGGAACCCCCATGGATGTGTTGCTCTTTTGCCCCCCTCTCCAGGAGATCTGTTCATGACACATGTATTTGCTGCGTTTATATGCAGGTATGCATGCCAATGTCTTTATTCTCAGTGTGTGATGGTTCTGTACATGTTAACATGCAGGAAGTAGTTTTATTCTTATCTAAGTATAGTCTGCATGTAAGCCTGTCGAAGCTCTATGGTATTTTTATCCTTTGAGGCAAATGTATTGAGTTAAAAGGTGGTTATTCTTTTGTATATGATGTTAGTTATATTCGATAGTTTGAAACCTAGGAGTCTAAAATAGCATCTCCAAACTTACATTTGCATGCTCCATGTATATATAAAATTTAATTTAACACAAGGAAGTTGTATTCATTGGAAAATTTATTTATAGATTCTACTGGTATAACTCTCTTGAAATACCATTGCACAGAAGGGGCAGGCATTTCGTATGTGTGCAATGGTATATCTCATATGGATGCATGAATTGTTTTAAGCTATGTACAGTCCAGTGTGTCTGTCTCTCTCGTGTGTTATTGTTGGTTCAGTTAGTTACAATGGCATCATTCAATGCCTAATACATGAACACTACCAGACTATTCTCCTTTCTTTCATCACTTATTCATGCTGCTTTCATGTTGAGAACATGTAATGCTAAATGACTTGTATTCAATCAATCACTGGCAGTAGTGATGAAGCTATTGGTCTCCAGGCTCTGGGCTCTGGTGTACACCTCTGGGCCTGTCTAATACAGGGCAGTACTTGCTAGTCTGAATGTTTGATGGAAGGACATGGAATGTATTACTTGTTACAAAATGTGTATTTGAGCATTTCACATCTTGTGAAACTTATGTACCTACTCTCTGCATTTGTGATCATGAGCAATGATGATGGAGGTAATGAAACTCTAGGGATCTGTTAGTCTGCAGCACTGTTTGTTCAGTGTCTGATGCAAGATAGTGGTGACTTATGTAACTTCTGTGCTATGGTCATTTAATGCAACATTTTTGTGCAGAACTTTTTGCATGTTGGCAGTTTGCTTTTGTGATGTATAATTCGCAGCTAACCCGCAATGGGATCTAGTGTATTTTTCTTTCAGGACCCTTATAATAGTTTGTGAAACAAAAGAATCATGCTTTAATGAGCAGAGGGGTCTGTATTTGAATCTTCTCGGATTTTTTTGATGATAAAAAAATAATTTTACTTAAAAAGCTGTGGTTTCAATTATCAAATGGTGGTTTAACTTATTAACCAGGTTTAATTGTCTATTATCACAAATATCTAGTCATTTTTATGACTCAGATAATGTGGAAATGATGCCTATATGGTGGTAACTGTGTAAGGGCTTTTTAGTTAGTTGGTTTCTTATGGAGATCTGCCCATTTTCGTCTGTCCTATCCTGACCATCCAAACAATTTGTGACAATATGTTATAATAAATTTTACTACATGAAAAGTCCTATGGATAATCTTAAATTGTCTGTGGCCTCAATGAATAGCTAACTCTGTCTGTGGCATGGACAAGCTACATAGGTATCCTATATTATATTGCTTTGGAAGTGGGTTTATGGGTTTT
>CM035437.1:59856660-60049160 GCA_020310875.1 Ceratopteris richardii | reverse complement strand
TCTACACTTGCATTTTGAACATTTCCTTTTTCATTTCAGTCAAGAATAACTCTTTGCTTGGCATCTGCATGGAAGCTTGACATTTCATGAAACACCATATCTATGTTTACCTTCACATGTCATGTGAGTGGGTTGTAACATTTATATCCCTTTTGCTCAAGGGAATACCCAATGAAGATACATTCTTTTGCTTTTGGATCAAGTTTCGTGTTCTAACTCATCTGAATATGTACATATGTAATACAATCGAATACTTTCATATGTGATAAATTTGGTTTTTTACTTGTAAACTTCTCTTCAAGTGTAACTTGATGTGCAATGACAGTTGGAGTTCTATTCCTCATGTATAAGGCACTATGCACAACTTCTTCCCAAATATCAGTGATGCATACTTTTTGTAGCCATCAAGGCTCTTGGGTTTTTTGTAATATGTCTATCTTTGCATTTAACAACACCATTCTATTGTGATGTGTACATGAATGAATATTGCCTTCGAATTCCATAAATTCTTAGAAAACTACTAAACTCATTGGGCATGTACTCACCTTCTCCATAAGATGTTAATATCTCAATATATTTCCTTGTCTGCTGTTTCACCATAGCCTTGAAATTTTGAAAGTGACTAAACACCTCACTTTCCAATTTCATGAAGTATAGCCATACTTTGTGTAAGGTCATCAATGAAAGTGACATAAAACCTATAGCCTCCCATAGATGTCGACGTTGTAGGACCCTAAACATTTGTATGTACTATTTCTAGCACATTCTCATTTTCATGATTGTCATAGGAAAATGATGTCCTTGATTGCTTACTAAATTGACATGCCTCATATACCTTTTGTATCTCTACAACTTTGAAATTTGGTAGTCCATTGACAATCTCCTTTGACTGCACCATCTTCAACCTCTGCAAGTTTGCGTGTCCAATTCGTTGGTGCCAAATTTCTATGTTGGCAATAACACTTGCACTTTTTGCAAATATGGTTGCATTCATTTCATGAATTTTCACATTTGAGGTGAACATCCTACCAACTTTATTTCCTTTTGTGATCAACATTCCATTCTATTTGTACTCTTCTACATATAAGCCATCAATGTTGAAATTGACTTGTAATCCTTGGTCAACCATGTCCAATAGAAACTTGATTCTTGTTTATAGTTGAAACATGTAGTACATCATAAAGATGTTTTACCTTGCCATCCTCCATGGATGGTGTTATGTTTCGTGTATGCTCGATAGGATATTATGTATGATCACATGTTTCAACAAATTCATGAATGGCTTGTTTGAATCATTTGCAGTTGTTGATGCATAGTTGTTTTGTTGTCTTTTGTTATTTTGATTCTTCAACCTGTAATCATGTTCAAAATGATTAGGTTTACCACAATTCAAGCATCCTTTACTATCATTGCTTGAATCATTTCTTTGGAAATTTCTATCGCCCCTTTGGCTCCCCCTTAAATTGTCCTCTACCTCCTACATGATTTTGTTGTTGACCTTGGTCTTGGTTACTATTTCCTCTTCCACTTTCAAAGCCTCTACCTCTGCGTCTTCCTCTGCCATAGTAGAATGCTTGTTGAGAACTAGTTTTCTTGGGAGTTTGAGTCTTCACCAATGATCTTTTCTTCAATTACCAACATGGACACTAGATCAAAAGAACTCAAAATATTTTCCCTAGTCTGAATAAAAGTTTTGAATTGCTTATATGCAGTTTTTAAACCATGAAGGCATACTTCCACCTTATCATCATCATCTACATTGATGCCAATAGATACAAGCGACTCACATATGCTTTTGATTTTCAGGGTATAGTCACTTAGCAACATGCTCTTTTCCTCTAGTGTATGCATCTTGTTCTTGAGTTGCAATTTTCATGCCTTTGTATTGGTCTTATACAATGTGACCAAATTGTGTCAAGCCTCTTTCAAAGTTTTGGCATCCTATATGTGCCCAATCATGCTATACTATATGCGATTAGACAACCAATACATTAGCTTTCATGCTCCTTGATTTTTCCCTTCATATACTTTTAACTCTTTCATGGTTCAATTCCTCATTGGTAACTGCATAACATTTTCGTTCTCTTCTTCAATGTACTTCTAGTAGCCTTTTCACATCAAGAAATTCGTCATTTTGTATATCCAAGCATGAAAGTTGTTCTTGTTCACCTTATCAATCACAAGTTGACTCATTCCATCATCACTTTCAATTTTTGTAGCAATTCAAAACACATCAAAAACACTAGAAGTGGTACCTCTGCTTGAACATTATCTCATTGTGGCGTGATAATTTGATCTAAAAAAACAAAGT
Source organism: Ceratopteris richardii (assembly GCA_020310875.1). Lineage (NCBI taxonomy): Eukaryota > Viridiplantae > Streptophyta > Polypodiopsida > Polypodiales > Pteridaceae > Ceratopteris > Ceratopteris richardii. The sequence goes on along the minus strand of CM035437.1, from coordinate 60,046,849 downwards.
TTTCGTGTATCAATAGTACATGGAATCTCTTGAAATTCTGGATCTAGAATATTTGAATGTTATTGAACAAGATGCAAGTTATAATCTTACAAAATTACCTACTTTTTTGTGAGTCCCACTTACGGGCTCAAATTAGAGGTTGAGATGGCTTCAAAATTGAAATCTAAGCAAAACAAGTGATCCTAAATGGATAACCCTAAAAAATGTTTTGATGCCTTCTATCTTCACACCAAATTTTGTAGCAATCTAAGATCATTTGTGGAGTGCATGTTCTCCATGCCTTCTCTTGTACTCTTCACTATCGGCCTTCTCCATGAGATCTGTACAACCAAACTGGATCTGATTCCATGTCAAGAGAAAGGAGACAAGGAAGAGAGCTTCACATACTCACACATAAAGAAGAGCATAGTGATTGTGTTGATATATTTAGGTAGTGATGTGTGTCGACACACTAGGATCGACGGGGCACTTTTTTCCCTCTTTAGGAGGTTTTTTTCCCTAGCTTGTATATATGCATATAACCCTAACCGATTACTTATCTTTGTATATTCTAGTGGTAATACATTCATATCATGTCGCACTTCATCTAGAGCATCATCGACACTCCTCTGGTCACAATCTCAAAATCGCATGAAATTTGATGAGCATACTCAAGGTGTGGAAATCGCGATCTGAGCTCATTTTGGCCTCCAAACACACTATCACAATGCTTGTGTAGGTAATTTTTGTCTTTTTGTGCGAAAGATATATGTAGGTTTCGATTCACCAGTATAAGGGTCTCGAAATCTGCTACATGTTTAGCGGAACTTATAAGGGTAGTTTTGTTCAACGTTTTCAGATACATACATTTTTTTGCATCAAGGTATTTGAGTCAGTGGCCATGGTTGAAAGCAGTGACGTATTCCATTGTCGGCTTATATGATGCGTCATGTATTGCTTGCAAAAGGACTATGGAATATTATGAAGGGTGTTGAAAAATGTCCTATTTCACTTGCAAACATAGTTGTTGAAAGTAATGAAGATGGTGTTGAAGATGGTAATTGCAAATACCAATTACCCATTGTCGGCTTATATGATGCGTCATGTATTGCTTGCAAAAGGACTATGGAATATTATGAAGGGTGTTGAAAAATGTCCTATTTCACTTGCAAACATAGTTGTTGAAAGTAATGGAGATGGTGTTGAAGATGGTGATATTCTTTATGTTCTTGTTCATGTTGCACCTACAAAACAAATTTGTTTGGATGGTAGAGATGCTTAGAGACATGCATTGATAGCCTTGTCTGTCAAACGTGCCGTTATTCCTCACATTCGCTCTTGCATAACAACTAAGGATGCTTGGGATAACTTTTCCACTTTAAACCAAGCAAGGAATGAAGCTCGTGTTGCTTACCTCCAAAAATACTTGGAGAGTGAGCACATGAATGGAGGAGATTCCATGGATAGTTTTCTCACAAAGATCAAAGATTTGAAGAACAATTGATTTCTGTTAATGAAGTCTTGCCTGACAGTTCACTTGTGCAAACTGTTTTGAATACTCTTTACGATTCATATCAAAGTTTCGCTTCTAATCTTTGTTTAATGATGAAAGGCAGTCCAAATGCCTTAACATTTGAGGAGTTACTGTGTACTGTTGTAGGAAGATCAGTCTAGGCAGAATAGATCCATTATGCATATTGCAGATCAAGCTTTCTTGGCTAGTTAGAAGGGCAAAGGTAAATGGGTCTCTTCTACTAGTAAGCAAAAATTTGCTAATTTTGCACAATCGAAGAAGGAAGACAGAGATGAGAAGAAAACAAAAAAGTAGAAATTGTTTTGCAAATACAATAAAGGAAATGATCATGTCATCAAGAGCTATCCAAAATTGGCTGTCAAAGAGGCAAGGAAGAAAGAGGTTGGAATGGTTGTTGTAGAGGCCTCTACACCCTAAACAGAGGCTGCTAATCTTGTGCAGAATGAACAATGGGCATTAACTATTGTTTGCAGTTTTGACTCATCTTCACATGAACAATGTGTGTCTGTAGTAGACTCAGATGTTTGATACTTTGATAGTGGGGCAACCAAACACATTACATTGCATCGTAGTTTCTTCACTTCACTAGAGCTTGCCTCTAAAGGAAATACTGTCACATGTGCCAACAACTCCTCTTATCTTGTTATGTGAGTTGGTAAGATCATTTTGACTAGTACTGATGGTAGTTCTTTTACATTGTCAGATGCTTTATTTGTGCTAGGGATCAAGAAGAATCTGTTATCAATTTCAACTTTAGCAAGGATTATCTTGGTTGTGAAATTTGTTCATGATAGATGTATAGTTCATGATCTCTCAAATGGAAATGTCATTATTGTTTCTGGCACTTTATGTTGTGGGCTGTATAAGCCAATCAACGATGAAAAATCTATAAATGATTCATTATGTGCAGTACATGATTCTCAGGCTTTGTGAGATGCAAAGCTTTGGCATGCATGCTTTGGTCATTTGAATTTTGCTAGTTTACTATGCTGCAAAAATCTAAAATGGTGTCCTCTTTGCCCAAAATTGGGGCACCTTGTAAACATGTATGTGAAGGCTGTATTTTGGGTAAAATGCATTGTTCCTCCTTCCCAAAAGATGGTTCAGTTCGAGCTACCACTACAAGGAATACGGGCGTGTAGCGACGGTTAATGCGACAGAATTTCGTCGCTATAAAATTGCAACTTGCGTCGGAATTATTGTCGAGTGCGGACCGTCGATTATACGAGGCAAAAAACGACGGTATTTGCGACCTGTATTGCGACGCTCCCGCTTAACGTCGCTTAAACGACGCTTGTCAAAGGCGTCGCTTAAGCGATGCTTTTTTGCGTCGCATAAGCGATGGTGCACACCGTCGTATAAGCGACGCTAAAGAAATGTCGCTTATACGACGACGCATAGCATCGCTTACACGACGATCTGTTGACGGACAAAAATTAAAACGTTGAAGGCTCTGCAATCGGCATTTTCACGCATCCGATCGAAGAGCTCTCCAACGTTCGCAATTGCGCTGCGCTTACGAGCTGAAGCAAGTATATGCATAATTGTTGTTTTGCTTAAGCTCTCTGTTATTGTCTCCCTCTGTCTTTGTTTCTCTCTTTCTACATCTTTCTCTCTCTCTAGATCTCTCTCTCTCTCTAGATCTCGCTCTCTCTCTCTCTAGATCTCTCTCTCTCTCTCTCTCTTTTCTCTATCTTTATTGCAGGTTATTCAAGAAAATAACCAAGCAAAAACTATGGATCACAATTGTAAGTACAATTTCTATTATTTGTAGATCATTTGAATTGTGTTATTTTCATTACATACCATACTCACACTTATTGATATGCACTCATACACTTATACATGATGAAGAAGCACACACACATGCATATACCTACATATACACATATACATGCACATACACACACATACACATAGAGTTATACATATACACACACATACACAAGAACATGCACATATTGATACATACATATACACTTATACATGCACATGCATATACATACATATACGCACACATACACATGCACATATACACATATACATGCACATACACACACATACACATAGAGTTATACATATACATGCATATACATATACACACACATACACATGCACATGCACATACTCATACACACATATACACTTATACATGCACATGCACATACATACATATACACACACATACACATGCACATACATACATATACACACACATACATATACACTTAGGTACACACATATGAATGAATTATATAATTAAAGTATTAAAACACATGCTTAATATAAACAATAATAACAATCAATAGAACAAAACTCTTCATTACTTAATACCATACACAATTCAAAACATAACTGAAATGAAAAATATATAGATAAATATATATATATATATATATATATATATATATATATATATATATATATATATATATATATATATATATATATATATATATATATATATATATCAATGTAAATACATATAATCTAATGTCATAATCAACTAAAATCCTAATCATCATCATCATGATCATCATCATCATCAGCAATATCATGATCATCCTCATCTTCCTCATCCTCATCGTCATGATCACCCTGTGACGATCAAGATCGTCCCTCCTGTGTTTGTCTCTCCACCTCATCCATATTTGTCTCCCCATAATACTCCTGTATTACATATAACAAACATAAATTAATAAAATAATTAAAACATTCATAACAACAAAATAATTATATAAAATTTAAAAATACTCACAAAGGCATCAGGATGATCTTGTATATACTCGCTCAAACGCCGATATCCAAAATGTGTAGCATACTCGATCTCGTGTTTCGTAGGATATCTGCCATAATCCTTTCGCTGCAATGAAACAAATAAAAAACATTAGTTGCTTGCATTTTAACTAAAATAAAAAATATACTCACAATAACACATATACTTACAAACGTAGCTACAAAACCATTATGGCCCATCTGGCCTAAGTGCGATGTGTGGCCCGACTCCATTCTCTTCTTTGCAGCAGCCTGTTTATTCAAGGAAAAAAATACATAAATTAAATAAAAAAATTACTAAAATATCTAAAAATTATAAATATAAACTATTAATTTGTGTACCTTCTGCTGAGGAAATGACTCGTGAAGACGTAGCTGTCTACGACAAAACTGCCACGACTCAGGTGGTATGTTAGCTCGCCTCTTATTTTTTTCGACCATACAATATCTCCTGTTAATTTAATCTCAAACAGAAAAAAAGTCAGAATACATACACATATATACACACACATACACATACACATACACATACCCACATACACATATACATGCAAACATATACGCATGCATATTTGTATATATATACACATATACATACATATAACATAAACACACATATACATATCAACATATATACGTACACACACATGCATGCATATACACTCATTCATACAAAATACATGCATTTATCCCACAATAATATGTAGTTGTGTATATGTGAATATGTGTGTATGTATAAATGTGTATATGTGAATATGTGTGTATGTGTAAATATGTATATGTGAATTTTTTATTTATGTAGATAATCAAATTATTAATATCAAATACCATTATTTGTAGATTCTGATCAATCAGATGGAACTCCACCGTCTCCTCATCGTGCAACGACTTTATACTGTAAGTATATGAAATATTTAATTTTAACTATATTTGATGGATACATAACTTTTTTTTTTATGTTTCTTATGATGTGCAGATTCTGATCAATCAGAGGGTACTCCACCACCTCCTACCCATGCAACGACTTCACATGTGTCCTCCGATAGGAATTATGATGAATTTTACTATCAAGAGCATATTATATGTTGGTGTAACTCTTGTTATGGCACGTATCGAAGACCACGATTGGAATGTATTCAACATGAGGTAGAGTATGGTACTTTTGAGCATGCACCATCACCTAGTCAACGTGATAATGCTTGGGTATGTATTTTCTATATATATTAATGTCATTATTTTATTTAAAAACCATGTATAAAATCAAATTATTATTGATATACATGAATACTTGCTTGATGATGATGATGATGATGATTTTTCTCATAATGTTAATATACCTCATACACGTCATGGACTTGCTGTTCATCAATTACAAGCAGAGGTTTCTAGAAATCCTCTACCTCCTGGTTTAGAGAATGAAACGGCTGGAGATTATCCATTGCCAGCTCGTGATCGTTCTTTAGTACAAACATATGATAGAAGAAGATATGGAGGATGGAATAGAGGACCACTTCCTTTAGATGGAGAGTTTTCAAATTTTGGGGTAATCGCCATACGATTGCTCCATCCACTATTACTAATGCTGGTCGTGGTCTCTTTATTGTAGAGGATTTGTATGTGCCTCCGAACTCTGAAGTCACTCTTATGTCATTTTGTGGTCCTATATATGGATGGGGAGATTGGCATCGACTTTCACGTTATGTTCAAAGCATGAGTACTTATGGAATATGGTTGAACGCAGCATCTCTTACTAGTAGAAGGATTTTACATGCAGAAAATGAAAGATTATATATTGATGGAAGACCTTACACACATGGAAATATAGCAGGTTTAATAAATAGTAGTCGAGGGTTACATAATAGTTCAAGGACTAATTGCACATTTGAGGAGCGTGAAAATAGTCATGAATCACCATACATGAGTAGAGATGTATCAAGATACATAGTTGTCAATGCTATTACTACATTACATGCTGGTGATGAACTATTAGTGAATTATGGATGGCGTAGACCTCCAAGAGCACCTTTTAGCTAGAGAGAATAAAAATTTTCTATCCATATTTAATAAGTTATATACTTAATTTTATATTTGAAGTTTAATTTTTATTCATTTATGGAATACTAATGAGTTTTATTTATATGTGTAGATTCCAACGTATGATGTTGATGATATTTGTCCACAACATTCACAATTACCAATAAGATCTCATTTATCAGAAGCTTCCATGAGAAGGCTACACAAAACTAAGCCTGTGCAATATGCAAAGTTGAAAGATCTATATTCAAAAGATGATAAAGTACAAGATTTGTGTGACAATGATGAAGATGATGGCATGGCAGATTTTATTGAGGATTGGTATCAAAATGACAGTGAGAGCATGGATATTTCTAAAAATGAGAAATAAGCATGTATATGAAGGAAGTCATTTGACACGACTAAATGCGAGCTTACTTATTCTCAACCTTCAAAATCGTTTTGGATGGAGTAATGTATCTGTTTCGACACTATTAAGGTATAAATTTCAATTTTCTATCTATTTATATATATATATATATATATATATGCATAAATATATATACATATATAAATACATGTAGGTTTTTATTCTTACTTTAGATAAGGTTATAAGAACAAGAACTTGAATTGAATGGAAAATTTTTGTCCGCGCATCTTTTAAAACTATTAATGCATCTTTCCAAATATTCGCAATGGTGACCTGGATGAGTCACATGCACAGAGGTTACTCAAGAGACAACAATCTGATTATAATGGAGTAGTCCACTTGGTATCCTAAAGTTTAGATGCTCATCATTGACATGCAAGAGGTTTACTGCATACCCGAGAAATCCTGCTCTATCTTGACTAACCTCTGTGCATGCGATTCATCCAGGTCACCATTACATGAACATATGTGTGAATTGACAGGATACGATTGTTTTGCGTAAATATTTTGAAAGATGCATTAATAGTTTTAAAAGATGCGCGGACAAAAAGTATCTATTCAATTCAAGTTCTTGTTCTTACCTTATCTAAAGTAAGAATAAAAACCTGCATGTATATATGTATATATATTTATTTACCTTTTTTAATATATCTTTTTTTGATAAACTTACAGGTTATTATCTGAAAAGTTTTTACCAAGTCAAAATATTCTTCCTACCTCACATGATGAAATGAAGAAGATAATCAACAATCTTGGTATAGATTATCAATGTATACATGCATGTCCTAACGATTGTATTTTATATAGAGGTGAATATGCAGACTCTTTGACATGTCCCAAATGTCAATCTCCTCGATATAAGGGTGAAGAAGGTAAAATCCCGAATAAGGTATTGAGACATTTTCCATTGGCTCCACGGATTAGACATATGTTTCAAAGCCCCGAATTATCAAAGCTTTTGACTTGGGGACATGATCACAAAAGTACTGATGGAATAATCAGAATTCCTCATGATAGTGTTGCTTTTCAGCATATTGATTCTACATGGCCTGAATTTGCACAAAATCCACAGAATCTAAAGTTAGGAGTTGCATTAGATGGGGTTAATCCATTCTCCATGAAATCCAGTAAATGGTCAACATGGCCAGTGGTAGTCATAAACTACAATCTTCCGCCATAATACACATGAATACACACACATATGCATATATACATGATAAAAATTTACTCCTCAAAGATAAAGCTATATATAAAATAATTAGGCATACCCCCGAGCTTCATGTTCTAACTTAGAAGAACATGATTTCATCTCTCTAGTAGGATTCATTGTTATTCAAGTTAATAAAAAAAAAACCTATTATCTGATATCCATTCAAAAGCTTCAAGTTACTATCTAATCTGCTCATATGTTTTCATTATTGCCATCATTTTGGTAAGACATCAATATAGTCTCATCTTCATTATCCTTATTGATTTCATTTATTTCTTCTATTGTTAAATCTATGTTCTCATGAATCACATCATCTATTGGTGGATTAATATCTATTTCTAGTAATTCCTCTTCCTCATCAGTAGAATCAGCATGTAGAGAATTATCTCTTCATCAAAAAGATTAGTATCATTATCACGTATAATGAGTCTAATTTATATTCCAGATGTTGATGTATCAGTATCTGATGCTGAATCATCAAGAGGACTTTCTTCAATCTCTTTAACAATAAACTGTTCAAACAATGACCTACCTCTAGGTTGCACATGAATGACTTGCCACCAAGGATGAGCATCTGGGTTTTTATAAAAAAATGCTTGTTCAATATGCCTAGGAAGAATATATGGTTCTTTAGTAGATCGCATTACCTTGGAAGAATCAATTGCCCAAAACCCAGATAATTCCTTTCTTATTGTAGAATTACTACCTTTATACTCCGCTCGATACCAGTCAACCTTCAAAATGACCTATCAAAATATATAACAACAAAAACGTCCCATTATTAGGTGCTTAAAAAAATAACTAACTCTAAAAAAAATATATAAACTTTTTTCTACCTGTTTGAATGTACGAAATGAAATTTCGTAGATACCAACAATAGTTCCTACGTAACCAAGTTCGCTATCTATAAGGTTCGTGTCTTTTGAGCTAGCACGTGATAGTTGCTTGAAACAAGCAACAATACTAGAATCCTCTGTTTTACGTAAAGAATCAGTGGCTTTGATTCTAATATGCTGTCCAAAAGCCCACATATTAGTGAACATTCGAGCCTGCAAAATAAATTCAATTAGTAAATAGAAACTAACATACATATATGAAAAAAATAAAATATATATTTTAATAAAATTACCTTTTGTTCACAACCTATCATTAACTCTCTTTGCTCATATGAGATTTCTTCATTATTTGCGTTGGCACGTTGCAAACGACTATATAGCCAATCCGTGAAAGAAGGTATATCTGTAATCTCATTATTATCGAGATTACGTCTTGATCTTTTGTTTTTTCGCCTTTTACTTTGGAGACTTTGAAGTTCCTCGTACTCGCTAACGAATGCTTGCATGCATTCGCTATTATATGCTACAAAAGTAGAAACATCATTTTTTTCTTGAAATGTAAATAAGAATGGAACCCCCTTACCTGATAATACCTCATCTGTTATTTTTGAAGAAGACTCGTTGGTCCATGCACGTGGAGCTTCTTCATGAACTCTTTCAAGGTACTCACTAACGTAATACATGCACTCTTCAAGCATCCAACCCTTTGCATGGATCCTTCTGGTTTTGCTCTTTGTCGCACGTAACCTTTTAGTATTCCCATAAATCGCTCGACCCAAAACATCCATCGAGTGTTGACAACACCAGCAATCTCTATCTCATCTACAAGATGGACTAGTAAAATGAACTTGAATATCAAAAAATGAAGTAGGAAGTTCTTTTTCCATCAAACATAGTAGCTCTTTGCATTCACGTTTTTTCTGTGGGATCGAATTTTTATCGATCTCTTTGGATGTAATCCACCTATACAAATCATAAAAACAATTGTAAAGAAGTTAATTAAAAAATAAAAGATATCCAATATTCATACATATTAAATATAAAAGTATCATAATTACCTTGTAAGTGATCCAAGACGATAGATCACATCTCGTACTCCTTTCGTTGTACATCCATCGATAACCAAAGGTAAAATATGTTTCAAAAAGTTATGCCAGTCATGGGTCTTTAATCTAGATAAGCTCTTATCATCCATAGTAAACATGTTTTGAAACGATGCTCCATATCTTGTAGGAGTCTTGATCAATTGAATTCTATTGTTGATAGTCTGTATCTCTTTTGTTGTAAGTACCCAAGGAGCAGATGCATAAGTCGTTTCTTGTCGATGTCTATCAAAAACTGGCCATAACTTTGGTTTGGATTTTTGATCTTTAAAATCATTCCTTGATGTTGTGGTATCTTTTAGTCCAAGAAGATGCTGCCATAGTGAATAACCAATATTTTTTAATATATGCATCAGATCAAGAAGATGACATACTTTTAACTCTTTCCAATACTCCAAAGAATACCATATTGATATGTTCTATGCGAGTGCCAATTTCCCTTTACCTCTGTTCACATACTCATTATCTGAATCACCACTGAAGATTTCTGCTTCTGTATCTATTAGAGGTCCATCTGTCCATTTTTTATACCAATCCATAGGCATCATAGGTTTTGGATCCTGGCCTGTTTCAAGCTTTCCATTAAAATGTATCGCTTCTCTTTTAGATCTTAATGGATGATCATCAGGCAAGAATCGTTGATGTCGAAGATAAATATTTTTGTTGACATTCTTACTGTAGATTGATCTCAACCAATCACCACAATATGGACAAGCTTTATAACCCTTAGTAGATATTCCTGCATCATGGAAAATGATAAAAATATAATTAGATTAAATCATATTTATTTACATGCATATTGAATAAAAAAATTACATCAATACCTGAACAAACGCCATATCCAGGAAAATCGTGAATAGTCCAAGCCACAATACCACGAATCATAATATGTCTTTCATTGATGCTTTTCAATATATCAATGACATTAATACCTCTCCATAACTCTTGAAGATCGTCAATGAGAGGAGCAAGATATACATTCATATCTTTAACTTGTCTTTTGCCTGGGATTAAAAGTGTATGTGTTTGCATGTGTGTGATATATGTATACATGTGTTAAATATGCATGTGTATATATGCATATGCATTTATGTAAAATATTCATGTATTCATGTACGTAATATATGCAAGTGTTTATAATTGTGTACATGTATATATGTATATGTGTCTATGTGTAAATATGTACATGTAAATATGTATGCATGTATATATATGTTTATGTGTGCATGTAGGCATGTACATGTATGTGTAAATATGTACATGTAAATATGTTAGTATGTATATATATATTTATGTGTGCATTTAGGCATGTATGTGTGATGCATAATATATCTACTCCATTTTATATTTATGTATCCTATCTACATGATGTGTATATATCTTTACATATATTATGAATCATGATCCTCGTTGATTCGAGTAGCTATATATAGAGGCATAAGGTTGGGAGGAGAGACATCTCTCTAGTAGGACGTCGGAGGTGTACATATACTTCAAACATATGGCTAAAAGGTTGAATTAGAGTTTTTAAATTAGGGATTTCAAAACCCTAATATCGAGATTAGTGTTCTCTCTCTCTCTCTCTCATATACATACATACCGTGCATTGTCACGACGATGCGCCATAAGTGTCCGCATCTCTTTTAAACACCATTTAAGAGATCACCCTGTCCCAAACTCCGTCTCAAGTGAACTGAGCACGTACTCTTTATCCCTCTCATCATGCTCACTACAAAAATAAAAAACATAATATAAATAAAACATAGGATATATATTTCAATTTATATGTAAAACTTTTACTTACTTCCATGGTAAGTGGATAAAGCGCAGGTAAGAGTCGCATAGTGCAGGCATTCTCCTCTTGAACTCCAATCCATTTCCTATGTATACAATATTCCCCTCTGGCTCTATGTCGCACTGTAGTCCTAACGTGCCTATGCATGTCCTCATAGGCAACGTCTCTGCTCTCCTATCACGTGCTGGAGGTGGTATAGGTGTCCTGAAAATAGATAGATAGAAATAAATAAAAATATATGCTATAATATCATTAAAAAAGTTTATGAAAAAAAACATACCTATGAGCAGATAGCTCTCTTCCTGCGTGTGGATCCGCAGAAGAGCCCTCGTCTGATCGCGTAAGCATCTGGATCATATAATCCAGCTCCTCATCGGACATCTCTGCGTAGTCCCGCATTATGGCCCCTAGAGTATCTGGCGGAACTCTTGCTCTCATAAGACTTTTTATGAGAGTGAGTTTCACCTTTCTCTCTCTACTGGGATCCATACTACCTAACATATAAAACAAAATGGTTAGAAATCAATATATATATGTGTATGTGTGTGTATGCATGTGTATGTGTGTGTATGCATGTGTATGTGTGTGTATGCATCATTATGTGTGTATGTGTGTAGGTATATGTGTGTGTTGTCTATGTGTATGTGTGTGTGTCTATGAGTGTGTATGTGTTTATGTATATGTATGTATCTATGTGTGTGTATGTATCTATGTGTGTATGTGTATGCATGTATGTATGCATATGTGTGTGTATGCATATGTATGTGTGTGTATGCATCATTATATGTGTCTATGTATGCATGTGTATGTGTGTATGCATCATTACATGTGCATGTGTCTATGTGTGTACGTGTGTGTATATGTGTGTGTGTCTATGTGTATGTGTGTGTGTTTATGAGTGTGTATGTGTTTATGTGTATGTATGTATCTATGTGTGTGAATGCATCATTATGTGTGTGCATGTGTATGCATTATGTGTGCATGTGTATGCATTATGTGTGCATGTGTATGCATTATGCATTGTGTATGTGTGTCTATGTGTGTGTATTTGTGTGTATGTGTGTGTGTGTCTATGCGTATGTGTGTGTGTGTCTATGTGTGTGTACATATGTATGTGTGTGTGCATGTGTATGTGTGTGTGCATGTATATGTGTGTGCATGTGTATATGTGTGTGCATGTGTATGCATTATGTGTGCATGTGTGTATGTGTATGCATTATGCATGTGTATGTGTGTGCGTGCATGTATATGTGTGTGCATGTGTATATGTGTGTGCATGTGTATGCATTATGTGTGCATGTGTGTATGTGTATGCATTATGCATGTGTATGTGTGTGTGCATGTATATGTGTGTGCATGTGTATGCATTATGTGTGTGTGTGTGTGTCTATGCGTATGTGTGTGTGTGTCTATGCGTGTATATGTGTGTGTACATATGTATGTGTGTGTGCATGTATATGTGTGTGGATGTGTATATGTGTGTGCATGTGTATGCATTATGTGTGCATGTGTGTATGTGTATGCATTATGCATTGTGTATGTATGTCTATGTGTGTGTATTTGTGTGTATGTGTGTGTGTGTCTATGCGTATGTGTGTGTGTGTCTATGCGTGTATATGTGTGTGTACATATGTATGTGTGTGTGCATGTGTATGTGTGTGTGCATGTGTATATGTGTGTGCATGTGTATGCATTATGTGTGCATGTGTGTATGTGTATGCATTATGCATGTGTATGTGTGTGTGCATGTATATGTGTGTGCATGTGTATATGTGTGTGCATGTGTATGCATTATGTGAGTGTGTGTCTATGCGTATGTGTGTGTGTGTCTATGCATGTATATGTGTGTGTACATATGTATGTGTGTGTGCATGTATATGTGTGTGCATGTGTATATGTGTGTGCATGTGTATGCATTATGTGTGCATGTGTGTATGTGTATGAATTATGCATTGTGTATGTGTGTCTATGTGTGTGTATTTGTGTGTATGTGTGTGTGTGTCTATGCGTATGTGTGTGTGTGCCTATGCATGTATATGTGTGTGTACATATGTGTGTGTGTACATATGTGTGTGTGTGCATGTGTATGTGTGTGTGCATGTATATGTGTGTGCATGTGTATATGTGTGTGCATGTGTATGCATTATGTGTGCATGTGTATGCATTATGTGTGCATGTGTGTATGTGTATGCATTATGCATGTGTATGTGTGTGTGCATGTATATGTGTGTGCATGTGTATATGTGTGTGCATGTGTATGCATTATGTGAGTGTGTGTCTATGCGTATGTGTGTGTGTGTCTATGCGTGTATATGTGTGTGTACATATGTATGTGTGTGTGCATGTGTATGTGTGTGTGCATGTATATGTGTGTGCATGTGTATATGTGTGTGCATGTGTATGCATTATGTGTGCATGTGTGTACGTGTATGCATTATCCATGTGTATGTGTGTGTGCATGTATATGTGTGTGCATGTGTATGCATTATGTGAGTGTGTGTCTATGCGTATGTGTGTGTGTGTCTATGCGTGTATATGTGTGTGTACATATGTATGTGTGTGTGCATGTATATGTGTGTGGATGTGTATATGTGTGTGCATGTGTATGCATTATGTGTGCATGTGTGTATGTGTATGCATTATGCATTGTGTATGTATGTCTATGTGTGTGTATTTGTGTGTATGTGTGTGTGTGTCTATGCGTATGTGTGTGTGTGTCTATGCGTGTATATGTGTGTGTACATATGTATGTGTGTGTGCATGTGTATGTGTGTGTGCATGTGTATATGTGTGTGCATGTGTATGCATTATGTGTGCATGTGTGTATGTGTATGCATTATGCATGTGTATGTGTGTGTGCATGTATATGTGTGTGCATGTGTATATGTGTGTGCATGTGTATGCATTATGTGAGTGTGTGTCTATGCGTATGTGTGTGTGTGTCTATGCGTGTATATGTGTGTGTACATATGTATGTGTGTGTGCATGTATATGTGTGTGCATGTGTATATGTGTGTGCATGTGTATGCATTATGTGTGCATGTGTGTATGTGTATGCATTATGCATTGTGTATGTGTGTCTATGTGTGTGTATTTGTGTGTATGTGTGTGTGTGTCTATGCGTATGTGTGTGTGTGTCTATGCGTGTATATGTGTGTGTACATATGTGTGTGTGTACATATGTGTGTGTGTGCATGTGTATGTGTGTGTGCATGTATATGTGTGTGCATGTGTATGCATTATGTGTGCATGTGTGTATGTGTATGCATTATGCATGTGTATGTGTGTGTGCATGTATATGTGTGTGCATGTGTATATGTGTGTGCATGTGTATGCATTATGTGAGTGTGTGTCTATGCGTATGTGTGTGTGTGTCTATGCGTGTATATGTGTGTGTACATATGTATGTGTGTGCATGTGTATGTGTGTGTGCATGTATATGTGTGTGCATGTGTATATGTGTGTGCATGTGTATGCATTATGTGTGCATGTGTGTATGTGTATGCATTATCCACGTGTATGTGTGTGTGCATGTATATGTGTGTGCATGTGTATATGTGTGTGCATGTGTATGCATTATGTGAGTGTGTGTCTATGCGTATGTGTGTGTGTGTCTATGCGTGTATATGTGTGTGTACATATGTATGTGTGTGTGCATGTATATGTGTGTGCATGTGTATGCATTATGTGTGCATGTGTGTATGTGTATGCATTATGCATTGTGTATGTGTGTCTATGTGTGTGTATTTGTGTGTATGTGTGTGTGTGTCTATGCGTATGTGTGTGTGTGTCTATGCGTATATATGTGTGTGTACATATGTGTGTGTGTGTGTGCATGTGTATGTGTGTGTGCATGTATATGTGTGTGCATGTGTATATGTGTGTGCATGTGTATATGTGTGTGCATGTGTATGCATTATGTGTGCATGTGTGTATGTGTATGCATTATGCATGTGTATGTGTGTGTGCATGTATATGTGCGTGCATGTGTATATGTGTGTGCATGTGTATGCATTATGTGAGTGTGTGTCTATGCGTATGTGTGTGTGTGTCTATGCGTGTATATGTGTGTGTACATATGTATGTGTGTGTGCATGTATATGTGTGTGCATGTGTATATGTGTGTGCATGTGTATGCATTATGTGTGCATGTGTGTATGTGTATGAATTATGCATTGTGTATGTGTGTCTATGTGTGTGTATTTGTGTGTATGTGTGTGTGTGTGTCTATGCATATGTGTGTGTGTGTCTATGCGTGTATATGTGTGTGTGTGTAAGTGTGTGTGTGCGCATACCTGTCAATAGTCTCGCTTCTCTCTCTCCCTCTCGCGCGCGCTCTTTCTCTCTCTCTCTCTCTCGGTCTTTGTGTTCTTCCTCGCGTTCAAGGCCCGGCACAAATGTGCCGGGAGAATTGAAATTTTTTTTTTACATTCCAGAGCGTCGCATATGCGACGCTCTGCAGTTTGCCAACGTCGCTAAGTGCGTCGCTAACCAGCGACGCTCTTAGCGACGCTTCGGTGTAGCGTCGCATAAGCGACGCTATCGTCGCTTATGCGACGATGCTCAGCCAAAAAAAAAAATCCGAAATTTTTACCGTCGCTTATGCGACAATTTCGTCGCATAAGCGATGGTTTTCATTTTTTTCCCGATTCGGGGGTGTCGCTATGCCCCCCTTTTTCTTGTAGTGTACTCAGAAATTGTAGCTTGTTCACACTGATGTCTGCACAGACACCCTTGTTTGGGAACTATCTTTACTTCGTGATTGTCATCGATGATTTTTCTAGGCATGCATGGGTATATCCATTGAAAGCAAAGTCCGAAGTGTTTTTGTGCTTCAAACAGTTTTTGGTTTTGGTTGAAAATCTATTAGCATGTAAAATGGCACCCTCGGTTTTGATCGAGGGCAGAATAGATGTCTTCTGATTGTAATGCATTTTTGGTTGAACCTAGGATAAAACATCAGTGTACATTGCCTTATACACCTCAACAGAATGGAGTTTTTGAAGGAAAGAAGAGGTCACTCATGGAGATGGAGAGGTGTATGGTCAAGAGTTAATCTTTACCACATAGTTTCTGGCTTAAGGCTGTTATGTGTGCCGCATATGTACTTAACAAGTGTCCCACTAAAGCATTGCAATCTATCACTCCATATAAGGCTTGGCATAGTCACAAGCCATCTGTTGGTCACCTGGGAGTTTTTGGTTGTCTGGCGTATGCATTAGTGCTTGAACAACAACGCAAGAAATTGGATGATAAAGCAATGAAATGTATTTTTGTTGGGTACACTTCTCAAAGCGAAGCCAATCATCTATATCATCCATATATTAAATGCATTCTGGTTAGCCGTGATGTTTTTACGAAAGATGCTATTCAGGAATTACTTCCATGTATTAAGGAGACATTTGTTAGCTCTAAAAACATGTATGATAGTTTTCTCCCTCTTTTTATAGGTGGACAGTCTAGTGTTGGTTGTAATGAGGCAGCTTATTAGCCTTTAGAGGTTTCATATGATGATACAGATCATTCCATTTCTGATGCAGATTTGCATGTTGCACTTGATGATATTGAGGAGGCAAAAACTATGCCAAAATGGCTGGTGGAGACTTTGTCTGATAGCAAATTAGATGCACCTTTGTCATATTGTACTCGTTCAGGATCTCATAGTGCTTCTTTTGCATCAGATTGCTGTGCTATGGCTACCTCTAGTCTCTGAGATGATAATGAGCTTGTTTTGTTTGATGAAACACAAAGTTCAAAAAATTGAATGGCTCCTATGCAATTTGAATATGATGCTATGATGAAAAATGGTACCTCGTCTTTATGTGACTTGCCTCCTAGAAAGAAGGCTATCGACACTAAGTGGGTATACAAGCTTAAACGTAAGCCTGATGGAACAGTTCACATGTGTAAGGCTAGGCTTGTTGCAAAGGGTTATGCTCAGGAAAGCTGCATTGACTTTGATGAGACATTTGCTCCTACTTGTCGAATGACTACTGTTCGTAGCATTTGTGCACTTGCAACTCATCATGGTTGGAATATGCATCAATTGGACATTAAAACTGCATTTCTATATGGTGACTTCCATGAAGAAGTGTATATTTTTCAACCCTGTGGCTTTGTGTAGAAAGGGCATGAAAACCAAGTGTGGAGGTTGAAGAAGGCATTATATGGTTTAAAGCAAGCACCACATGCTTAGTATGAAAAGATACATGCCTATCTAATTGCACATGGTTTTGAGAATAGTCTAACTAAAAGCACCTTATATGTTAATCGTGTTAATGATGTGCTTCTGATAATTGTTGTGTATGTTGATGACATGATGCTCACTAGTCCTCATGAGAAGCATATTGCTGATTTTAAGGCTGATACTCATGCCTCATTTGAGATGTCAAATTTGGGGCATTTGCATCATTATTTGGGCATCCAATTTATGTAGGTTAATGGCGAAATAGCTCTGTGTCAAATGAAATATATAGACACATTATTGCAGCATTTTGGCCTTAAAGACTACAAACCTAGTGCTACTCCTATGGAGACAGTTTTATGATTGAGTCTTCATGATGTTGGAGATGCATTTGATATTGTTCTCTATCAGTAGGCTGTTGGATGCTTGATTTATTATGCATTATTTGGCGAGATATTCAATTTAATGTCTCAAAAATGAGTACATTTATACGTTGCCCATGTGTCAAGCATTGGTATGGGGTTAAGCACATTAAACTGAATATCTCGAGGAGATATTCAGTTTAATGTCTCATAGATGAGTACATTTAGATATTGCCCAGGTGTCAAGCATTGGTAGGCAGTTAAGCACACCTTTTTCTACTTGAGTTGTACCCGACTACTTGGATTGTTTTATCCTAAGGGGGGATCACTACCGCCAAATTTACATGCTTTTTTGACTCTAATTGGGCTGGTTGCTTTGACACTCGTGTGTCCACCAGTGGGTTTTTTTTTCATGCTTGGTAGCTCATGCATATCTTGGTTGAGCAAGAAGTAGCCTACTGTGGCCACTTCTAGATGTGAGGCTGAGTATAGGGCAACTTTCACGACTGTTGAGTGTGTGTGGCTCAGATGCCTTATGGATTATTTGGGTGTTGGTCAGTCTTCTGCCACCACCATCTTCATTGACATTCATAGGGCATAGGCAGTTGCGAGGAACCCAGTGTTACATGCTCGCACTAAGCACATTGAGCTGCACTACGAGATTAGTTTGGCATATGTGCCCACACAGAAGAACATTGCAGACCTTTTCACAAAGGCTTTGCCTACGGAGAAGTTTGAAGGTTTTGGCAAAGCTACTTCCTTATACATGACTGTTGGCTCCTTGTTTACCGCATCACTCCCACAAGGAATTTGTTGATATATTTAGGCAGTAATGTGTGTGAACACACTAGGACCGTCGGGGCACTTTTTTCTTTCTTTTGGAGGTTCCCCCCCCTTGTATATATGCCTATAACCCTACGTTATTTATCTTTGTACATTCTAGTGGTAATACATTCAGTATTGTATGTTGTGCTCCAAGCTTCTTGTTCTTCGTTGTGCTTTTTGTGTGCTTCTGTAGGCCTCGAGCTCCAACAGATTGAGGCAAGGAAGAATGATCTTCTTCTTCTTGTTGTATTACATAAAGACAAGAATGACCTAATAGAACAATACAAATTCTAATGTTCGTGAATGAGTGAGTTGGCAAGAAAGCAAATGTGCCATCACTCTCGGTTGATAAATTTGGTACAACTCACTAAAAAGTGTCCCTCACATATATCAACGTAACCACTACATGCTAGAGAGATGAAAAATTGGTACATTTCATCCTCAATAATCACATGTTGGGCTTGATATCTCAACATTTTTCTCATGTATTAATATGATAACATGATAACTAAAGAAATGTGCCAATTGATATTGAGAACCTCGAAATTGAAAAGAAAGAAGAACAATCAATAGCTTAGATGTTGAGTGGACTTGAAGAAAACTCAAACAAGCTTACAAAAGTGGGTTCTTAGTTTCAAAATTTAAGTCCAAAGGATGCTTAATTATTGGACTATTTGAAGTGGTAAAAGTCTAAGAAGAATGAACAAAGGTAAAGAAGAGATGGACCAATAAAATTTTAGATTTTGATTGGCTTGTTGGTCATTTAAATGATGATGAAATAATAACTGATGAGCTTAGAGGTAAAGAGAAATAACATGATATAAGGGAATTACAAACTATAAAAGATACACCAATCAATGATCCAATATTGAAAAAGAAAAATTATGTAAGTTCTATTGCCAATCATCATGCATACATGAAACATATGGCATGAGACAGTGATTGGGGTTGTTCAAAAGAAGCTATTGGAAAGATTACATGTTTGGAATCTAGATTGCTAGTTGGAAAGAAAGAAATGGATCTACAAGGTAAAGAGGAAACTTGATGGTTTAGTTGGTAGCCATAACCTACAATTAGTTGCAAAGAGGTTATGCTCACACTTTTTCTTTAAAAATTCCATTAGACTTTAATCCTCTTCTTATGAGATGAAATTCGTAATAGGGTTTATTGCAATGGTTTTTGTAAATGGTGAAATTTTTTCCCCAAATAGATGTAAGAATGCTTTTTGAAAAGACAACTTGGAGCAGGATGTACATGGAGCAACTAGAGGGGATGTGGATCTACAAATTTATGTTTTCAAGTTACAAAATTAATTAGGATACTGGTTTCAAAAGTTGGAAATGCAAATCATCATTCTTCGAAAATGATTAAAAGAGTCAATCGTGTGATGTTAATGTTGTTTATGTGGATGATGCTATCGTTACTAAAGATAAAACTTAAGAGATTGACGATGTAAAGAGTTCATAATCTAAATGTGATATGTCACATTTAGAAGAGCTTGTATAGTTTTATGATATTGAAGTGGAAACTAATGGGATATCAAGCTCAACACATGATACTCGAAGCTGACAAATATTTCTTTTTCTTTTATATTTGACATGTTCCATTTTTTTTTGTTGGACATCATTGATATATCTTACTTATTGAGGGTGATGGAATATGTACCTTGTCAACTCACCACTAGTTGTTATTATGGATTCTCTTATGCACTTCTCTTTTGCATATTGGACGATCTCGTCATGTTGTATTGTGTTTATTCTTGTATATAATCTTTTGAAGATGAAGAAGTTATTGATCTTATCTCCTTTATTCTATGTTCCATTCTTTTTGCTCATGTATTTTTGGTAGTGGAAAATTTCTCTCCTTTATTTCCTTCCTCTTAACATGATATAAGACCCGACACCATTGAAGATGATTCTTGATGAAGCTCAACATCAAGGGTTTTATGACAATGTATAGATACCATGAGTTTGATGAGAAAATGGTTCACTTTCCATAACAATGAAGTGCTTTTCCTTTATTTTTTGGTTCATATTCAAAATATCACTTGCTTTCATCTACTATCAATATGCAACCCCCTAACCCTTTTTTTTAATGCACACCTTTAAGTCACACTCATAAATTTAGAAAAAACCTATAACATTCATATTTCTTAAAAGAACTACATTTTTTTATAGAAATGGAAAATGTCAATGGAATGAGTCACTTGTGAGTCTTAAGTTGAGTAAAGCTTACTTTCATGTTTGGAGGCTCATGATGAAATATTTTTTTGTACGGAAAGGCCAGGATAAGTACATGAAAGGAGACCATGATGCCCCTTTCAATTATCATAAAGAAATTGAACTATAGAACAACAAAAGGCATATGAAGATTGGAGCATAGCAGCAAGAGATGTAATTTATTTGTGGTCTAACAATTTATAAGATAGTATGATTGGGCATTTATAGGGTGCAAGAATCTTGAAAGAGGTATTGAAAAGCTTGTTCACATTTCATGAGGTCTATAGAAAACATGTTGACAAGGGATTACATCTTAAAAATTAAAAGCACATGTAAGTCATTTACATCTATTGGTAAGAACATAGACAATTATGACAAGGTAGAAGTTTGCCTTCATGGTTTGGGCCATGCTTAGAAGCAATTACGGAATTCCATTTACATTAGGGAGAACATCGTTGTTGAAGACTTCAATTCACAAGAGAAGTCTAATTCTACATAGGTATCTTAGACTAGCAAAGGAAGAGTGCAAGGTAGAAATTTGTTATGAAATAGGTCATAATAACCAGAAGCAAGGACAACAAAAAATGACAAAGAGGTCATAAAAATGATGGAAGAGATGAGTCTTGAAATGATAAAGAAGGATGTTGGAATTTTGGTTAATCAAGTCGCTTTCAATGTGTTACCATTTGAAGGATCATAATAGTAGACCAGAGCAGAAAACCTATGCATTTGATAGTATACATGATTTACAGATGCTTTTTAGTGCAAGGTCATATCATGAAAACAATGTTTATTGATGTCTCAAGCCAAGTTAGTAATGTATCATATGTGATTGATGAGCCATGTAGAGTGGTTTAAAAACTTGCAAAACAAGTATGATTTTGGTTTTGTTGAAAATGGGGAATTAAATGGGTTTTGTTATTGGATTCCAAATATTTAGATCTCTAGAAATGCAAAAGTTATGTGATGCATGTTCATTTGGCAATCATTTAAGGTCATCATTTCCACAAGATAAGCATGTCAGTGAGAATGCTCTAGAGATAGTGCATACAAATTCTTAAGCATTGAGAATAGCTCTCCAAGGAATTCAATTCCAAACACTATTATACATCAAATTATATATGAGGAGAAATTGAAAGTTAAGAAGGTTGATTTATCACATATTAAAGATTTTGACTCTACTACATATGCACATATTCTAAATGAGATAAGTATAAAGATGGATCTAAAAGAAAAAAAGTTGCATTTGCATTGGATATTTCCTTGAACAAAAGGGCTACAAATGTTACAGCTTAGTCACACGTCAAGCAAGAGTAAGTAGTGATGTGTTTGATGAATGGAAAGTTGTAATGTTGATGCAAAAGATGGAAAAGACAGAGTGCTAAACATGCAAGTGCACAATCTCAAGTTTTAAATGGATGAAATATGGTACCTAGTAATAATTCCAATCTGTACCCATGGATAAGATTTTGCATTGAAACTTTCATTTGTGTTGCAAGCTGATCCAATACATATAGGGAAGATGAAGGAATTTCAAACGATCATCTTACGATACTTAATGTAACACCTAGTAATAATTCCAATAAAAATCCATGGAATGAAGGATTTTGCATGGAAAGTTCACTGTTGGAAATGCAATCTGAGGTGAAGGAGAAGTTGATGACATTCCCAAGATACAAAATGTGACTACAACTTTTGGAGATGCACCTTGTGTTTGAAGTACATAAAAATCTTTTGATGAGGAGTTTCCAAAACAAGAAGTTCTGGGTGGAAAATAGAATATGAAATTCAATATATGCAAATTATATCTACAATGATTGTGCCTATGATCCACCATTTTGCATTGGGAAGTAAAAAATCAATGGTAAATTAATCATTTATGGCATAAGTTCAATTTATTTATATAAAATGGAACAATACAACTACATCATTCCACATACATTTGAAAAACCAATATGAAAGTGATTGTTACAATGAAGCCACAAACATCATGAGGCTTTGATCCCCTCAATGAGGCTCATCCCATCTATCACAACACCCCCAAACCTTTGATCCACCATCAATGCTTCGAGATACCCACCTCACAAGGCTTAAACCATTCTGAACCTTTTAATTGCTCCTCATTGCCTAAGTTACCAACTATCACCAACTCTTTATCTCTCCCATCCATCCATATTTGTTACTCTTTCCCTTTTGCATCACATCCTCTAAAACCTATCAGCACATCTAGACCCTCCTTATCATTTATCAGATTAGGGGATTAGCATGATCATACTTCATCACTTTCATTTCATGGGTGTCCCACCACACTCACTGCTTTAAGAGATTTTAAATAGGTGTGACAAGGCAAGAGACACCATCATGGGTTATGGCACTAAGGCGCCCTCATCATTGCTCATTAGCTGATTCATTCCTCTCCACATTTTCATTCCCCTCGGTGTGATAAAGGAACTAATCACCTCAACAATCTTCCATGCACCTAATTGCACATGCATGTTAATTCAGTTGGGTGGAATGCTTGCCATTTGAGGTGCAGGTAGGGATTTGACCCATTCTAGTGGTAGTTGACATGTAATGGGCCTTAGGCCAATTTTGAACCTAGTTTCCTTATAATTGCACCACCTTCGGATAACCTACTAAGTTAGAACTCCTACTTTCTGGTATATGGGGAGTCCCATAGGTACTATGATCCTTCACCTGTATAGTTGTCCTTTCAATTAATTGAAGCAAAGGGAGAGTAGGCTCTGTCAAACTTCCTTTTTAAATGTAAAAAAGCTTGAGATCATTAGAATTGTGGCTAAAGAACACTTTGAACCCACATAAGTATTGAACCTCATTGCATAAGTGGTATGAGTCCCTTCTTCATGTGTGGATAGACACTCATCCGGATCACCTTAGGAATTGGATTCATCATGGAATTGCTTTTGGAAAAACCTCATTGCATAAGGGGATTTTTGGACAATTGTCATCGAATTAAGAGTCTTTGCATGGCGTATTGCACACATAGTGTGGTGCGACTCTCATGATCTGGAAGACTCATCCCCCTAATCATTCTAAATGATATTCATCTTTTTAGAGGCACTCTCTAGTTCTTTGTGATGGGAGTTCCCTATGAGCTCTTAGGATAAGATTGTCACATGAGCTTATCAGAAAAAAATGCCACACATGTTCCATGAAGAGCTCTAGGTTAGAAGCTCTATGATACTCATCACCAAAGAACTCAAGGCATTCTACATCATGCTAAGAGGTAGCACTAGTGCTAGTCACTCTAAAGGCACTAACCAAGACTCATCAGCTTAGAAGGCTGCATCTTCATCACCTTGTAGAAATCTCCCAAAATTAGGCAGCCTCATGCCATAAGAAGAACATCAAACTCTATTATCCTAAAAGCTCTCTACAACCCTATTAGGTAAAAAAAACTCAATATCAAGTGAAATCAAGACAAATGAGGAAATTGGCATGATTGAAAAGTGAATTGTGTTTTTTGGCCACTAGAAAAGTAAGTGATTAAAGTATAAACATTATAGGGTAATATTTCCTCTAAGTAATTGATTTGTGAGAGCACCACACTTATTAGCTTCAACACTTATCTTTTGAGGTTAAAAATTCTTGTGAACTATGCATATTTTGTAATTTTGATTGAAGCACTGACACACACATGGAATCTCTTGAAAGACAATATTTTTTTTGCACTCAATTTTTGTATATGCACTTGAGATCAGGAAGAACTTTAAGACAATGAAGTTCAATAACAAGGCATATTTTTTTAGATGTTAGTAGCAATGTATGACGGAATTATTCAATAGTGACTTTATCCAGTAGTGACTCTAAATTTGATTCAGAAAACACAGCTCCATCTAAGGATATGCAAGGCTTGATACTTAATCTAGACCAAGCTAGTCCCTCTAGTTGTGACTACCACATAATTTTGCAATTTCATAATTAAAATTCTCTAGGGATAGGCATCGACCTAGATGATCTCAATCAATAGGTAGTTAGGCTTCAAAACCCTATCTTTTTGACCATCACTAGCTTTCCTATCATGAAATATTGTGGTGATCACTACAAGAACCAAGAGGGAAATATGCTCTCCCCTTACTCAAAAACACTAGTGAAAAGTGATAAATTGAGATTGGCCTAGACTCTAGAGACATCCAAGATGATTTTCTAGAAGTTCTTCCTCCACCCATGGGTGGTACTACTCTTGTAAATTTCCATTGGATAACATGACTTCCATCAGAATCCTCTTGGAAAGCTATGTACACCAAGAAAAAAACCCATAGGAGACTTTGGAACAACAACTCAAGAACCTCACCTACATGAGTTTCATTGCAATATTATTCGGATTCTACCCCTAAAATATAAGGACAAAAACATGAAATACTTATTGGGAAATGAATGAATATTAAAGAATGATCTCATAACCTAAACCCCAACATTATGTTAAGGTCTACAAGGTAAATCACAAAGCCATTTGCAAGGCAATATAGGGAAGTTGGTAAAAATAAAAAACCCTCCTATTAATCCAATCAGGACTCCTCAAGTCAACCATAATCATGAAGGTATGTCTAGATTTCAACAAAGTTTGTTGCATGTTAGATTTTAATATAGGACTCAACTCAACGACCAAGCCACTCAAGAGATTGCTCAAGCAAGAATGAACATCGTTCAAAGGGATGAAGAGCTTGGTAGATGCCTTTGACCATCTAAGGTGGTGAAGTGCATGAAGAATTGTTATGATGGGTCTATAGATCCTTATTGTCATGTAATCAACTTCAAGCACGTCCTAGGAGCCCAAAAAATTATTGATTGCTTCACATAATATGATGTGTTTTGCTTAGCCTAAGTTTGAACTGCGCTCACATGGTTTCAAACTTTCACCATAGCATCATTAAAAAATCTAGATGCATTGATGAAAGATTTCATCGGAGCATTCTCAAAGGGAGGATTCAAGCATGATTCCACCTCTTTTATCTACAGATTCAAATGGGAAACTCATCAATTTTTTTGAGTAGAATATAGATGGTTCAAGAAATACATGCATAACTGCACCATTGACGAGAGGACATTTGAGCAGAGATTGACGCTTTTATTACAAATGGCCAACTTTTTCTCTTTCATATACATTTAGAGACTGAACACTCTGAATGAATGCATCAAAGATTGTATGAATCTTGAGAATAATCTAGCTATATATCTAAGGATTCCTTCGATACATATAAGGAGTGAAGCATCAATTTCATCTAGTCATCCATAGAGGAAATTGTTAACTTAGTCTTTAAAATATTAGAAATGGAATAGCCAAAATAACAACATAGTGCTCCATCTTCTCAAAGACCTCAACCTCTTTGGAGATGTTGAACTCGTAATGATGAACATCCTATATACATGTGTAATAGAGAGTTCATGTATCAACTTATGGAAAGATAGTCTTTGCAATCTTATGGGGTAGAGCAAAAGACAATGAATCATTATATGGAGCAATTCTATTAGAATAGGGAATCACAATGATAACAACAACAATACATGCAATATCAACCTAGGCCTATGTGTCCACCTAGGGATGAAATGAAATTCCTCCTTGAGTCAAATTGTGTATAGAGATCTATATTATGGTAAGCCTGGGTGTAATCAAGGACAACAAGATCCATCATGGTCCATGCTGGATCAATAGCCCCACTGCAAAATTTTATTCCAATCAAGTATGTTGAAGAGGACACTAAAAGAGCTTTAATACTTGTGCAACTATCCATGGTAGATCCAAACTCTAGTTACTCAAAGCAATACCCTAATGATCAAAATCAATTTTCTAGAGATACATATAGTGAAGGAAGATGGTATTAGGAAGAAATGTACTACCCTAAAAACACAAGTGAAAACTAAAATTGGACTAAGAAAAACAATGAAAAAAGCTCTAGTTCTTAATGGTCATTGATGTCCATGTGGCGGTGGCCATTTTTTGAAAGATTGCCCTAAACCATCTAGAACCTTCACATGTAAAATAGAGGGTGCTAGCAACTGACAAGGAAGCCTATAACAAGAGAGTCAAAGATAAGAGAATCAGAGAGAAGACCAAGGTGGAGTAAGCAAATAAGGCAATCAATGTAGACCTAGAAATGAATAGGCCCTACCAAATTCCTTTTTTTAAACAATCATGTAATCAAAGTGATTTTTATCACCAACTCTCATTGTAAATATTCATTTCCATTTTTTACAAACTGAGGAATCTTCGAGCTTGAGGAGTGTTTCGAAAATCCATGTATTAATTTTCATAATTTTTAGAACTCGTTTGAGCCTCCAAATCAGGTTAGGAACCTAATTTTTACCTAGGTCGAACTCTAGGTTTGAACTAGGCCAAAGCTAGCCTAAAAGCTGTGAAAAGAGCTAGAGAGCTCATTTTTGGGGTTATCTAGTTGGAGATAGAACATGTTATTGAGCATCATATACTTTCTTTGAGACTATGTATTGTATACTTGCTATTTGTTTTGTACACTTGTTATTTGTTTTGTATAATTATTGATATATTTAGGTAGTGATGTGTGTGAACACACTAGGACCACCGGGGCACTTTTTCCCTCTTTAGGAGGTTTTTTTCCCTAGCATGTATATATGTCTATTGCCCTAATGGGTTACTTATCTTTGTACATTCTAGTGGTAATACATCTAGTATTATGTGTTGTGCTCCAAGCTTCTTCTTCCTTGTGTTGTTCATGTGCTTCGACAGACATCTAACTCCAACGATTGGTATCAGAGGAGGTCGCCGCTTCATCTAGGGCATCATCGACACTCCTCTGGTCACAATCTCAGAATGGCACGAAATTTGGTGTGCATACTCAGGGTGATTAGGAGATCAAAAAAGCTTGGCATTGTGGTGTCGAAATTGCGATCTGAGCTTGTTTCGGCCTGCAAATGCATTATCATAGCACTTGTGTAGGCTATTTTGTCTCTTTGTGCCAAAGACATATACAGGTTTTTGTTCACCAATATAAGCATCTTGAAGTCTACTACAAGTTTAACAGAACTCCTCAAGGTAGTTTTGTTCAAATTTTTCAGATACAATCATTTTTTTGCATCAAGGTATTTTAGTAAGTGATCATGGGTGAAAATATTAATGTATTCCATATGTTGATTGTTGAGGATAAATTGGATGGTACCAATTATCCACTATGGGCTTATATGATGCATCATGTATTGGTTGCAAACAGAGTGTGGAATATTGTTTAGGGTGTTAAAAAATTTCCTATTACATGTGCAAACACAGGTATTGCAAATAAAAGTACTGAAGCTCATGGAGATGATGTCGAAGATAGTGATATTCTATAGGTTCCTATTCCTGCTGATGTTTCTATTGCACCTACTGTAGAGAAATTTTTTTGGGATGGCAAAGACGCTCAAACACATGCATTGATAGCTTTGTCTGTCAAACGTGACATTATTCCTCACATTTGCTCTTGTAGAACAACTAAGGATGCTTGGGATACACTTACCACATTGTACCAGGCTAGGAATGAGGCTCATGTTGCTTACCTCCAAAAATAGTTGGAGAGTGAGCACATGAATGAAGGTGATTCTATGGACAATTTTCTCATGAAGATCAAGTATTTGAAGGAATAATTGATTTCTGCTGATGAAGTCCTTCCTAACAGTTCACATGTGCAGACTATTCTGAATGGTCTTCCTGACTCATATCAAAGTTTTGCTTCTACTCTTCATTTGATGATGAAAGGCAATCCAAATGCCTTAACATTTGAAGAGTTAGGTTCTGTTCTATTGTAGGAAGATCAATCTAGGCAGAACATGTCTATTATGCATGTTGCAGATCAAGCTTTCCTAGCTAGTTAGAAGGGCAAAGGAAAATGGAGCTCTTCCACTAGTAAGCAAAAATATGCTAATTCTGTACAATCGAAGAAGGAAGACAAAGATGAGAAGAAATCAGAAAAGCAAAAATTGTTTTGCAAATACTGTAAAGCAAATGATCATGTCATTAAGAGCTATCCAAAA
Source organism: Ceratopteris richardii (assembly GCA_020310875.1). Classification (NCBI taxonomy): domain Eukaryota; kingdom Viridiplantae; phylum Streptophyta; class Polypodiopsida; order Polypodiales; family Pteridaceae; genus Ceratopteris; species Ceratopteris richardii. The sequence goes on along the minus strand of CM035437.1, from coordinate 60,017,583 downwards.
CTGGCTGCTAAAGAGGCAAAGAAGAAAGAGGCCAGAACGGTTGTTGCAAAGGCCTCTACACCGAAAACAGAGCCTACTAATCTTGTGCACGATGAAGAATGGGCGTTTACTACTGTTTGCAGTTTTGACCCATCTTCTCATGAGTAGTGCATGTCTATAATAGACTCAGATGTTTGGTAATTTGATAGTGGGGCGACCAAACATATTACCTCGCAATGCAGTTTCTTCTCTTCACTCGAGCCGACCCCTATATGGAATACTATTACGTGCACCAACAACTCCTCTTATCCTGTTATGGGAGTTGGTAAGGTCATTTTGAACAATACTAATGGTAGTTCTTTTACATTATCAAATGCTTTATTTGTGCCAGGGATCAAGAAGAATCTGTTATCAGTTTTCACTTTAGGCAAGATTGGCTTGGTTGTGAAATTAGTTGATGATGATGTATAGTTCATAATGTGTCAAATGGTGACGTGATTATTGCTTCTGGCATTTTATCTTGTGGGTTGTATAAGCTCATAGATTATGAAAAATATGTGAATGATTCAGCATGTGCAGTACATGATTCTCAAGCTATGTCAGATGCAAAGCTTTGGCATGCACTCTTTGGTCATTTGAATTTTGCTAGTTTGTTATGCCTCTAGAAATTTGAAATGGTGTCCTCTTTGCCCAAACTTGAGGCACCTAGTAAACATGTATGTGAAGGCTGTATTTTGAGAAAAATGCAACATTCCTCCTTTCCAAAAGATGGTTGAATTTGAGCTACTAGAAAATTGTAGCTTGTTCAAAGTGATGTCTGTGGTCCTATGCAGACACCCCCTTTTGGAAATTATCTTTACTTCGTTACTTTCATTGATTACTTTTCCAAGCATGCATGGGTATATCCATAGAAAGAAAAGTCCAAAGTGTTTATGTGCTTCAAACAGTTTTTGGTTTTGACGGAAAATCTATTAGCATGTAAAATGGGCACCCTCCATTCTGATTGAGGGGGGGAATATATGTCTTCTGACTTTAATGCATTTCTGGCTGAACGTGGGATAAAACATCAGTATAGAGTGCCATATACACCTCAATAGAATGGAGTTACTAAACAGAAGAACAAGTCACTCATGGAGATGGCGAGGTGTATGGTCAAGAGTGGAGCTTTACCACATAGTTTCTTGCTCGAGGCTATTATGTGTGCAACATATGTACTTAACAGGTGTCCCACTAAAGCGCTGTAGTTGATCACTCCATATGAGGCTTGACATGGTCGCAAGCCATCTGTTGCTCATTTGCATGTTTTTGGTTGTTTGGTATATGCATTATTGCCTAGACGACATTGCACAAAATTGGATGATAAAGCAATAAAATGTATTTTGGTTGGGTATAGTTCTAAAAGCAAAGGTTATCATCAGTGTCATGCACAGACTAAACACATTTTGGTCGTGATGTTTTTGTGGAAGATGCTATTCAGCCCTTACTTTCATGTACGAAGGAGACATTTGTTGGCTCCAAAGTCATGTATGATACTTTGCTGCCTCTTCTTATAGGTGGACAGTCTAGTGCTGGTCCTAATGAGGCAACTTCTTAGCCTTTTTAGGTTTCATGTGATGATGTAGATCATTCCATTTCTCATGCAAATTACATGATGCACTTGTTGATGAGAGAGCTGATATTGAGTACACAAAAACTATGCCAAAATGGCTCGTGCAAACATTGCGTGATAGAAAATTAGATATACCTCTATCATATCATACTCGTTCAGGCTCTCATTGTGCCTCTTTTGCATCAGATTGCTATGCTATGGCTGCATCTAGTCTCTGTGATGAGAATGAGCGTGTTTCATTTGATGAAGCACAAAATTTAGAAAATTGGATGGCTGCTATGCAATCTGAATATGATGTTATTGTTAGTATATGATCAATGTCTACCCCTCATGATTGTATGCACATTTTGTAAGGCCCCCTTTATGAGGAGAAGCCAAGCGTGCATTACCCAATTGATGGGAATCCCAACTTGAATGTTGGATGAAGGTCATATTGGACCATGTAAGATATTATAAGGAAAGGGAGTTACCAGGGTCCCCAATTGTGGGGTCCGGGGCAGCGGTGAGCAGCCCCGGCTGGGGGGTCCAAGGGGGCCAGCGGGCCCCCTGGCTGGGGGGTCCCAGGGGGCCAGCGGGCCCCCTGGTGGGGGTCCGGGGGCAGCGCCCCCGGCGCGACGGTAAAGGGAATATTCCATGGAATATTCCCTGTCGGAGTCAGAAATCATTTATATTTGTTAGGTCGGTTCAACCAGTCTAAGCCGTGTATGGCAATTACGCGGGCGGTGGCCGCCCACGCTCTACCGCCCATGTATAGCTGTCCATGGCAGGCCACCCATGATCCTATATATACATGACTTCTGCACTTCCTAAGATACCGAGTTGAGCCAGCATACCTCTACCTTGTATCTCCCTATCTAGAGTTGTCTAGATCACCATTTAAGCTCTACCTTGAGAGCGCACGGGTGGACAACGCCATCATCTTTGTACTTGCTGCTAGTAGAAAATTGTTGAGATTCTCCTATATCTGTTATCTTCTCTGCTATTGCTCCTGTGTTATATTGCGTAACTATTGTCTTTCATGGTATCAGAGCTGTAAGGTTCGAATAGCTTGAGAAGTATCATTATTTTAGCCTACTAGCAGACTAGAATATCAGTAGATTATTCGAGTGATTACATGATGGCTTCATCGTTGAATAGTAGTCTTGGTGCTTCAGCTAATGTTAATGCTGCACCTATTCGAATTCGTCCACCTGCATTCACTGAAGGGAAGCTGGATGGAACCAATTATACACTCTGGAAGTTCAAAATTTTTGCAATTTTGGACTCCTATGAATTACTTGACACTGTCATGGGACCGATGGGATTGGATCCAGAGCCTATACCAGTTGAAGATCCAACAAATTCAAGATTGATGATTCAGCCAGATCCAGATCTTCTACGAGCTTGGAAGAGGCGGAATGCTGATGCATTATGTGCGATTGTCACTAGTGTAAGTGATTCTGTGCTTACTTTAGTTCAACATACTACTAAAGCACATGAGACTTGGGGCATATTGGCTCGACAATATGAGACCAAGAACCACACTAGGATACAGAATTTAGAAAATCAGTTGGCAAATGAAAAGCATTCTGATTCTGAAAAGGCTGAAGATTTTATCAAACGGATAAAGCATCTTCAAGATCAATTGGCTGCAGTTGGTGTTGTTATAACACCAGAAGAGCTGGCTCGAAGATCTGTACGTGTTCTTCCAGCAAAGTATGATGGATTAGTAACAGCCCTTAACACTCAGGTAAGGCCAACTCCTCTTACATTTGAAGAGTTTTGTGCCATGCTTTTAGAAGAAGAGATGCGGCTGAAGAATCGGCAAAGTACAACTGATGCTGCATTCTCAGCAAATGCAAAAGGTAAAGGCTCTTCAGAGGGATCAAAGAAGAAGCCAAAGAAGAAAAAGTTCACAGGAAGTTGCTTCTATTGTGAAAAGAAAGGCCATGCCATCAAGGATTGCAGAAAGAAGCAAGCTGATGAACGAAATGGGACTGTAAAATCATCATGGAAGAACAAAGAGTCTGCAAACAACACAGAGCTGGAACTTTGGGTAGCTATTGAAGAGGTATGTTCATCTGCTCAAGCTCGTGTTGATGAGCCATGGATTTTAGATAGTGGAGCTTCTCGCCATATGACTAGTAAAAAGGATTGGTATAGTTCCCTAGTGCCTCTGTGGGAATCCATCAATGTAGTGGTGGGAAATGACTCCAAGTGTCCAGCTGAAGGAACTGGAACCATCTCTTTTATCACTTCTCCAGGTGTTGAGAAAAAGTTATCCGATGTTCTCTATGTACCTACACTCAAAAGAAATTTGTTGTCAGTTTCTTCAATAACAGATCGTGGACTCGAAGTTCACTTCAATAAGAGTGGTGCGGAAATCATGGATTCATCAGGTAATGTTGTAGGTAAAGGCATACGACGGGATAACTTGTATGAGTTAAGTGCTTTAACTGCTACAGAAGATAAAGATGTAAGCAGGTTATGGCACCGACGATTTGGGCATCTCGGATTTGCAGTTTTGAAGGAGATGCAACGAACAGGGATGGTTGCTCATATGCCTGCATTTTCAGAGTTGCAGGAACCTTGTGAAGCTTGTATGATGGGCAAGCAACAACGAAAGGCATTTCCAAGAGAGACCAGCAATCGATCTCAAGCTCCTCTAGAGTTGGTACATGCTGATCTCTGCGGTAAAATGTCTACACCTGCTTTAGGAGGATCTTTCTACTTCTTGCTGTTAGTCGACGATTATAGTAGAAAGATGTGGGTTTATTTCATTCGAGAGAAGGCTGATGCTTTTGAAAAATTTAAAACGTGGCATAAGTATGTAGAAAATGAATCAGGAAGGAAACTGAAGAAATTTAGAACAGATAGAGGAGGTGAATTCTTATCAACAGAATTCAACAATTACTGTAAGGAGCATGGTGTGAAAAGGCAACTTACCACAGCTCATACACCCCAACAAAATGGCGTTGTTGAGCGCAGGAACAGGACAGTAGTTGAAATGGCTCGTTGTATGTTGAAGGCTCAAGACATGCCTGATTCATTCTGGGCAGAAGCAGTCAATACAGCAGTCTACATCCTCAATCGAAGCTACACAAAAGCTTTAAAGGGGATGACTCCTCAAGAAGCATATTCTGGTAAAAAGCCTTCAGTTTTGCATTTCAGAATTTTTGGTTGTTTCTGTTATGCACATATTCCTGATTCAACAAGATCAAAGTTGGATTCAAAAAGCAAAAAGTGTGTCTTCCTAGGATATAGTGAAGAGTCTAAAGCATACAGGTTATGGGATCCTGAGGCAAGGAAGATTTTTGTCAGCCGAGATGTGGTGTTTGATGAACGACCACACTTAGTAGAAGATAAAGGTAAATCTACTATCTCATCAAGCGGAGAAATATCTCACCTTGTGCCTATCAAAAGACAGGTTAAAGTTGAGGAGGAGGAAACATCTAATGGAGAAATTTCCTCAATAAAAAGCCAACCAGTTGTAGCTGCACAGCGTAAGCCACTACCGAAGTGGGCACAACAGCTCTTTGATGATCACAATCCACATGTAGATGTACCAGAATCATCATCGGATGGATTACGAAGATCAAAGAGAATAGAGGAGCAAAGGAGAGCCTCAGAACACATTGTTAACATGGCTCTAATGGCAGATATCATGGGTTCGATAAAGGAACCTACCACCATTGAAGAAGCCCTTGATGATCCAGATTGGAGAGCGGCAATGCAGTCTGAGTATGATAGTATACTCAAAAATGATACATGGGATCTAGTCGACTTGCCGCCAAAGAAGAAGGTAATAGGTACTAAATGGATTTGGAAAGCTAAGTATAAAGCTGATGGAACATTAGAAAAGTATAAGGCACGATTAGTTGCACAGGGTTTTTCACAGATTGAAGGATTTGATGTTCAAGAAACTTTTGCACCAACAGCACGCATGACAACTATTCGGACGGTACTTGCAGTAGCTGCACAAAAGTCTTGGCCTATTTTCCAGATGGATGTCAAATCTGCATTTTTGAATGGTCACCTCAAGGAGGAGGTATATGTATCTCAACCACCAGGTTTTGAAGTGCCCAATTCAGAAAATAAAGTTTGCAGGTTGAAGAAAGCTTTGTATGGACTTAAGCAAGCTCCACGGGCTTGGTACCAACGAATAGATCATTTTTTCAAAAATATGGGTTTTGAAAGAAGTACTTCTGATGCTAACCTGTATGTAACGAAAAGGGATAGCAAGCTAGTTGTTGTCATTGTATATGTAGATGATTTGATCATTACAGGAGATCATCAGGAACTCATCAATCAAACTCGGATCAGCTTGGGAACTCAGTTTGAAATGACAGACTTAGGTCTACTCCATTTTTGTCTGGGAATTGAAGTATGGCAAAGGAAGGATGGCATTTTCATCTCACAACAAAAATATTCCAAAGAAATTCTCAAGGCATTTGGAATGATGGACTGCAAACCAACTAGCACACCTATGGAGGTAAATCATAAGCTATCTATGGATGATAACATGCCTCATGTAGATGCTAAGAAGTATAGGAAGCTCGTTGGAAGTCTTATTTTTCTGTGCAACACTAGACCAGACATTTGCTATGCTGTTGGAGTGTTAAGCAGGTTTTCCAACAAACCTAAGGAGAGTCACTGGAATGCTGGAATGCGAATTCTAAGGTACATTGCAGGAACCTTGGATTTTGGTATTTTGTATACCATAGGTGATACACTCCAAGGATATTGTGATTCAGATTGGGCTGGAGATTGTGATTCTAGAAAATCAGTTTCTGGATATTGTTTCTCACTTGGTTCAGGAATATTTTCTTGGGTAAGTAGGAAGCAACCAACTCTCGCACTCTCCTCCACTGAAGCAGAGTACAAAGCAGCTTGTTTTGCTTCTTGTGAGGCAGTCTGGTTAAGGAGAATTCTTGCAGATATAGGCTTTCCATCAAATATGCCAATTGTACTCAAGTGTGATAATCAAAGTTGTATGGCTATTGCAAAGAACCCAGTATTTCATGCTCGCACCAAGCACATAGAAGTACAGTACCATTACATTCGTGAGCTAATTGAAGATGAAATTGTGGAGCTAGAATATTGCCCAACAGAGGCAAATTGTGCTGACATATTCACTAAAGCACTTGGAAGAGAGCAGCTCAACAAGCATCTTCAACAGATGGTCATAGGACCGAGACCTACTTGATTTATCATCGGTAAACATTGAGGGGGGGTGTTAGTATATGATCAATGTCTACCCCTCATGATTGTATGCACATTTTGTAATGCCCCCTTTATGAGGAGAAGCCAAGCGTGCATTACCCAATTGATGGGAATCCCAACTTGAATGTTGGATGAAGGTCATATTGGACCATGTAAGATATTATAAGGAAAGGGAGTTACCAGGGTCCCCAATTGTGGGGTCCGGGGTAGCGGTGAGCAGCCCCGGCTGGGGGGTCCAAGGGGGCCAGCGGGCCCCCTGGCTGGGGGGTCCCAGGGGGCCAGGCGCGACGGTAAAGGGAATATTCCATGGAATATTCCCTATCGGAGTCAGAAATCATTTATATTTGTTAGGTCGGTTCAACCAGTCTAAGCCGTGTATGGCAATTACGCGGGCGGTGGCCGCCCACGCTCTACCGCCCATGTATAGCTGTCCATGGCAGGCCACCCATGATCCTATATATACATGACTTCTGCACTTCCTAAGATACCGAGTTGAGCCAGCATACCTCTACCTTGTATCTCCCTATCTAGAGTTGTCTAGATCACCATTTAAGCTCTACCTTGAGAGCGCACGGGTGGACAACGCCATCATCTTTGTACTTGCTGCTAGTAGAAAATTGTTGAGATTCTCCTATATCTGTTATCTTCTCTGCTATTGCTCCTGTGTTATATTGCGTAACTATTGTCTTTCAGTTATAATGAAGAATGGTACCTGGCCTTTATATGACTTGCCTCCTGGCAAGAAGGCCATTAGCACTACGTGGGTTTACAAGCTGAAGTGTAAACCTGATGGAACAATTGATAGGTATAAGGCTAGGCTTGTTGCAAAAGATTATGTGCAAGAATGAGGCATTGATTTTGATGAGTCCTTTGCACCTACATACCGAATGACTACTGTTCGTAGCATCTATGCACTTGCAACTCATCATGGTTGGAATGTACATCAATTGGACATTAAAATAGAACTTTTGAATGGTGACTTGCATGAAGAAGTGTATGTTTTTTAACCCCTTGGCTTTGTGCAGAACGGGCATGAAAACCAGGTGTGTAGGTTAAAGAAGACATTATATGGTTTAAAGCAAGCACCACGTGCTTGGTATGAAAACATACATGTCTATCTGATTGCACGTGGTTTTGAGAACAGTTCAACTAAGAGTACCTTATATGTTAAGCGTGCTAATGATGTGCTTCTGATCATTGTTGTGTATGTTGATGACATGCTTCTCATTGGTTCTCATGACAAGCATATGGCTGATTTTAAGGAAGATTTTCATGCCTCATTTGAGATGTCTGATTTAGGGCATTTGCATCATTATTTGGGCATTCAATTTATGCAAGTTGATGGTGGAATATCTTTGTGTCAAATGAAAGATATTGACATATTATTCCAGCATTTTGGCCTTGAAGACTGTAAGCCTATTGCCACTCCTATGGAGACAGGTTTACGATTGAGTCTTCATGATGCTAGAGATGCATTTGATGTTGTTCCCTATCAACAGGATGTTGGATGCTTGATTTACTTATGCATTACTCAGCCAGATATTTAGTTTGCTATCTCATAGATGGGCAGGTTCATGCATTGCCTAGGTGTCACGCATTGGCAGGTGATTAAGCGCACATTTTGCTACTTGAGTGGCACTCTGCTACTTCGATTGTTTTATCCCAAGGGGGGATCACTACCGCTAGATTTGCATGTTTTTTCTAACAGTGATTGGGATAGTTTCTATGACACTCATGTGTCAACTAGTGGCTTTTGCTTCATGCTTGGTAGCTCAATATGTCTTGGTTGAGCAAGAAGTAGCCTATTGTGGCCACTTCCGATTGTGATGTTGAGTATAGGGAAGCTTTCATAGCGACTGTTGAGTGTGTGTGGCTCAGACTCCTTATGGTTGATTTGGGTGTTGGTTAGTCTTCTACCATCACCATCTTCACTAACAGTTAGAGTGCATTGGCAGTTGCAAGGAACCCTATATTTCATGCTTGCATTAAGAACATTAAGGTGCATTATCATTATGCCAGGGAGAGGTTCTCGAGGGTCTCTGCTAGAGAGATCAACTTGGCATATGTGCCCATGCGATAGAACATTGCAGACATTTTCACAAAGGCTCTCCCTAGGGAGAAGTTTGAAGTTTTTTGCAAAGCTTTGGGCTACTTTCTTTTTTGGATTGATTCCACATAGCTTGGCACTTCCTTATAAATGAGTGCCAACTTCTTGTCCACATCACTCCCAGGGGGGATTCATTGATATATTTAGGTAGTGATGTGTGTGAACACATTAGGATTTTCGGGGCTCTTTTTTCCCTCTTTAGGAGGTTTTTTCCACCTAGCTTGTATATACACCTATTGCGCTAACGGGTTACTTATCTTTGTACATTCTAGTGGTACTACATTTAGTATCATGTGTTGTGCTTCAAGCTTCTTCTTCTTCTTCCTTGTGTTGTTCACATGCTTCCACAAACGTCTAACTCCAACATTATTGAGCATTGTATACTTTCCTTGCTCACACTAATAAGTTTCTCAAGGAGTAAAGTCAACCAATGTACAATTGAAAAATCTAAGATCTAGGAAAATTTTTCTAGAGTCTCCTCGGAAAAATGAGCATATGACGAGTTCCAAAAAACCCATACAACTGTGAGTACTGATAACCTGCATAGTGAATCACTGACTCCACTACATATAACCACTTAACCAAAAGAAGCCAACTAGGATTTGAGCACCTATGAACAACTAACATCTCCAATGGCGAGGCTCTGTAAGTCTTCCACTTGCATCACTGAAGAGATCACAATAAAAAAAAACTCACCACAACCCTCTTTATCAATGTCAAAGACTTTATGCAAAAATTATAACCACTATATCAATGAGCACATGGACGTACATAAGCAAGATCGACAGAAGCATAGTGTGTATGTGCTCAATATATGCAATAGAATGGCATTGAAAGGCTGAATTTACAGCCTAAAACACTAGTCAAAAGCACCTACAAGTGTTTGTCAACTTTGTTCTTTAGGCTCAAAAACCTCCATGAACTTGTGGTGGTTGCTTCCACGACAATTGAAAACCTTTCAAGAACCTGTAGATTTACTAGTGTGACTAAAAAACACAGCCCCAACTCTAAATATTCATTGTCGGATAAGTACAAAAAATGCTCTTGTTGGTGTTCTTGAACTTGTGTAAAGAGAACTATGCATAAAAGTACTCCAAGATGGCTCCAAGAATCACCCCAAGAATCCTTCAAAATAGGCTTTGAAAGCAAAGAATGAAGCTTTGAGGGCTCAAAACATGTTCAAGATAATGTGAATCTTAGTCTTTCCCCCTCCTCAAGCACCACAAGAGTGTAGCTTAGTGGAAAGATATTGCCAATTAAGCAAGCTCCAGGGAGAATAGTATTGGGATGGGTGACCTCCCGGGAAGTATTGAACCTCCATATTCCTTGATCATTGAGGTCCTCCCTCACACACAACCAATGGTGACTTGGATGAAAAGGTATGCCAAGGTCTATGTCTTGTTCCCTGCCTTAGTTGTAAGCCTTAGAGAAATTTGTAGGCAGGTAGTTGGGTGCTCACACAATAGCACAAGCCTTTCACTTTGAAATGCCTTAATACTAGAGAAGTGATGCAATGGCAATGTACCACAGTGGATTCTCCTTTGTGAGAGTTATGCAATGATGCCCTCATGGTACAAATCCAAGCTTTGAATACCACACATAGTGCTTTGCTCTAGACTTACAAAATACACAAAAACCACATGGTACATAGAGAGCGCAAAACACATATTTCCTAGGTTTCACAGATTGCGGTCAAACATGAATCTATGGCTGAACATGCCACTATATGTTTTATTATAGAACATATACAAAAGTTTTTATGGAAATTTGGCTTTTCCACATGGATAACAGGTGCACAATCCACACAAAGCAAGATAGTGAATTGGGCACAGGCCATATAACACACAACTTCCTCTCTTCTCATATACAGTCTAGGATAGGATTCCCTTTTGATTAAAGTGGTGAATCAAAGAGATGACAATCATACTCCTCAGTTTGGACCACGGGCTCGGGGGAATGCTTTTATATAGTTGTAACTTGAAGCATATTTCTGAGGAAGAAGGTGTTCATATAATTCTAACTTCAAACATATTTCTAAGAAAGAAAGTGTTCTTCAAAGTAGTTTCATAAGGTTAAAGTCAATGATAACATTAGCAACTTTTGGAGTATTAACTTAGCCAAGTGGTTAAGTCTCAAGGATGAGAAGGAGCAAGTCTTGGGTTCAACCCCCATGGGAGCATGGAAAGAGTACATTGCCCAATAATTTTCTAGAGCCTTCTAAAAGCATCCACTAGAGTTAACTCAAGTACATGGGGACTTAGCTCTAGTGGCGAGTTCACCTTGAAAGAATGTTGAGAAGCTTGTAGGAGGTAGAAAAGTGCATTTCAAAGCGACGAAGTTTCGTCTCACCAACCGGCACAAGACCAGCCCTTGAGCTTATGGAGACTCAAATAGACCTTATAGGCATGTGATAAGTGCAAAGAAATGCACTATGTACTTTGGAGGATCAAGGACAAAGACTCGATACAAAACGGATAGGTTCGCACGTCGACTATCTCAAAAAACTTACTATTTATGGAAGAGACAATGAACTTCAAATGCTCATAGCAACCAGCATGATTACAATTAGAAAAAATCCTTTTATGGGAGAGGTACACATAAGGTTTAGTGTATATAATGCACAAAATTATAAGCAATAAGCAAAATATGCTATAGGAATGAACCAGACAATCAATGGTAGTACCTCCTATTTTTGAGGAATATGCAAAATTTGACCTTGAGACAAAAAAGCTGCAATTTGTCACAATATACTGAACCAAATGCTATGAAAATGTATATGCATAAACTAGACAGTAATACCTTTCCAATGAGCCATCTTTCATCAAATTTGGAGCTCTAGAGAGAGAGCAACTGCCTCTGCAAGATTATTGTTGGTGAAGAAGATGATGCAGAAAATTGAAGGAGCAAGAAAATGATATTCACAAGTGTATGTATATTGCTTCCATGTATTGTACAAGTGATTTCAAGTATTTATATAGACTGTAGGAGTGTTCCACGATTTATACAAGTGGATTTTGAATTTAAATGAAGGTAGGAATGGTTGTTGGAGGGAATCAATTCACTTTCATGTATAGGAAAATTGAAGATCTAGTTTGATCTACTTTTAGGTGATTGATTGCTTGATTGATTACAACTCAACCACCACAAATTTGTTGATATATTTAGGTAGTGATGTGTGTGAATACTCTAGGACTGTTGGGGACTTTCTTCCCTCTTTAGGAGGTTTTTTTCCCTCGGCTTGTATATACGCCTATTGCCCTAATGGGCTACTTATCTTTGTACATTCTCTAGTAGTACATTCAGTATTGTGTGTTGTGCTCCAAGCTTCTTCTTCTTCCTTGTCCTATTGGCGTGCTTCCGCAGACGTCTAACTCCAACAATTGGTATCTGAGCAGGTCGTCACTTCATCTAGGGCACCATCGACACTCCTCTTGTTGCATTCTCAGAATCACACGAATTTTGGTGAGCATACTCAACGTGTTTTCAAGATCAAAACAGCTTCGCTATGTGGTGCCAAAATCATGATCTGAGCTCGTTTCGGACTCTGAACGCACTATCGCAGTGCTTGTGTAGCCTATTTTGTCTTTTTGTGCCAAAGGTATATACCAATTTCTATTCGCCAGTATAAGCATCTCGAAGTCTGCTACAGGTCTAGCAGATTGCATCTGGGCAGTTCTGTTCAACTTTTTGAGATATAGTCAGTTTTCTCCATCAAGGTATTTTAGTCATCGGCCATGGCTGAAAGCAGTGATGTATTCCGTATGTTGGCTGTTGAGGATAAGTTGGATGATACCAACTACCCGTTATGGGCTTATATGATGCGACATGTGTTGGTTGCAAAAGGACTGTGGAACATTGTGTAGGGTGTTGAAAAACGTCCTATCACACCTGCAACTGTTACAACTGCAGGTACTGAAGCTGATGCAGAAGGTGTCGAAGATGATTATATTCTGCATATTCTTGTTCGTGCTGCGGTTTTTGTTGCACCTACTGTAGAGCAGATTCGTTTGGATGGCAGAGATGCCCAGGCACATGCATTGATAGCTTTGTCTGTCAAACATGCCATTATTCCTCACATTCGCTCTTGCAGAACAGCTAAGGATGCTTGGGATACACTTACCACATTGTACCAAGCTAGGAATGAGGCTCGTGTTGCTTACCTCCGAAAACAGTTGGAGAGTGAGCACATGAATGAAGGTGATTCTATGGACAGATTCCTAACGAAGATCAAAGACTTGAAGGAACAGTTGATTTCTACTGATGAGGTTATACCAGATAGCTCACTTGTGCAGACCATTCTGAATGGTCTTCCCGATTCATATCAGAGTTTTGCTTCTACTCTTCGGTTGATGATGAAAGGCAATCCAAATGCCTTGTCATTTGAGGAGTTAGTCTCTGTTCTGTTGCAGGAAGATCAGTCCAGGTAGAACAGGTCCATTATGCATGTTGCAGATCAAGCTTTCTTGGCTAGTCAGAAGGGCAAAGGAAAATGGAGCTCTTCTACTAGTAAGCAGAAATCTGCAAATGCTGCACATTCGAAGAACAAAGACAAAGATGAGAAAAAATCAGAAAAACAGAAATTGTTTTGTAAGTACTGTAAATGGAATGATCATATCATAAAGAACTGTCCAAAACTGGCTGCTAAAGATGCAAATAAGAAAGAGGCTGGAATGGTTGTTGCAGAAGCCTCTACACCAAAAACGGAGTCTGCTAATCTTGTGCAGGAAGAAGAATGGGCGTTTACTACTGTTTGCAGTTTTGACCCATCTTCTCACGGGCAGTGCATGTCTGCAGTTGACTCAGATGTTTGGTACTTTGACAGTGGGGCGACCAAACATATTATCTCGCAGCGTAGTTTCTTCTCTTCACTCAAGCCTGCCCATACAGGGAATACTGTTACATGCACGAACAACTCCTCTTATCCTGTTATGAGAGTTGCTAAGATCATTTTGACTACTGCTGATGGTAGTTATTTCACTTTGTCATTTTGACTACTGCTGATGGTAGTTCATGATCTGTCAAATGGCGATGTGATTATTGCTTCTGGCATTCTATGTCGTGGGCTGTATAATCTCATAGACTATGAAAGGTCTGTAAATGATTTGGCATCTGCAGTAAATGATTCTCAGGCTATGTCAGATGCAAAGCTTTGGCATGCACGCTTTGGTCATCTGAATTTTGCTGGTTTGCTATGCACTCTTTGCCCAAACTTGAGGCACTTGGAAAACATGTTTGTGAAGGCTGTATTTTGGGCAAAATGCAGCGTTCATCCTTTCCAAAAGATGGTTCAATTCGGGCTACTCAGAAATTGGAGCTTGTACATAGTGATGTCTGTGGTCCTATGCAGACACCTTCTTTTGGGAATTATCTTTACTTCGTTACTTTCATCGATGATTTTTCCAGGCATGCATGGGTATATCCATTGAAGGCAAAGTCCGAAGTGTTCATGTGCTTCAAACAATTTTTTCTTTTGGCTGAAAATTTGTCAGCATGTAAAATGGGCACCCTCTGTTCAGATCGAGGGGGGGAATATATGTCTTCTGATTTTAATGCATTTCTAGCTGAACGTGGGATAAAACACCAGTGTACAGTGCCATATACACCTCAACAGAATGGAGTTGTTGAACGAAAGAATAGTTCACTCATGGAGATGGCGAGGTGTATGGTGAAGAGCCAGGATTTACCACAAAGTTTCTGGCTTGAGGGTGTCATGTGTGCAACATATGTACTGAACAGGTGTCCCACTAAAGCGGTGCAGTCTATCACTCCATATGAGGCTTGGCATGACCGCAAGCCATCTGTTGCTCATCTGCATGTTTTTGGTTGTTTGGCATATGCATTAATGCCTGAACAACATCGCAGAAAATCGGATGATAAAGCAGTAAAATGCATTTTTGTTGGGTACAGTTCTAAAAGTAAAGGCTATCGTCTGTATCATCCATAGACTAAATGCATTCTGGTTAGCTGTGATATTGTTTTTGTGGAAGATGCTATTCAGCCATTGCTTTCATGTACTAAGGAGACATCTATTAGCTCCAAAGACATGTATGATACTTTGTTGCCTCTTTTTACAGGTGGACAGTCTAGTGCTCGTTCTAATGAGGCAACTTCTCAGCCTTTGCAGGTTTCATGTGATGATGCAGATAATTCCATTTCTGATGCAGATGTACATGATGCACTTATTGATGAGAGAGTTGATATTGAGCAGACAAGAACTATGCCAAAATGGCTGGTGCAGACCTTGCGTGACATCAAATTAGATGCACCTCTGTCATATCGTACTTGTTCAGGCTCTCATAGTGCCTCTTTTGCATCAGATTGCTATGCTATGGCTGCATCTAGTCTCTGTGATGAGAATGAGCCTGTTTTGTTTGATGAAGCACAAAATTCAGAAAATTGGATGGTTGCTATGCAATCGGAATATGATGCAATAATGAAGAATGGTACTTGGTCTTTATGTGACTTGCCTCTTGGCAAGAAGGCCATTGGCACTAAGTGGGTATACAAGCTGAAGCGTAAACTTGATGGTATAGTTGACAGGTATAAGGTTAGGCTTGTTGCAAAGGGTTATGCGCAGGAAAGAGGCATTGATTTTGATGAGACCTTTGCACCTACATGCCGTATGACTACTGTTTGGAGCATTTGTGCACTTGCAGCCCATCATGGTTGGAATGTACATTAGTTGGACATTAAAGCATTTTTGAGTGTTGACTTGCATGAAGAAGTGTATGTTTTTCAGCCCTGTGGCTTTGTGCAAAAAGGGCATGAAAACCAAGTGTGCAGGTTAAAGAAGGCATTATATGGTTTAAAGCAAGCACCACGTGCTTGGTATGAGAAGATACATGCCTATCTGATTGCACATGGTTTTGAGAACAGTCCAACTGAAAGCACCGTATACGTTAAGCGTGCTAATGATGTGTTTCTGATCATTGTTGTCTATGTTGATGACATGCTGCTCACTGGTCCTATTGAGAAGCATATTGCTGATTTTAAGGCTGATTTGCATGCCTCATTTGAGATGTCTGATTTGGGGTATTTGCATCACTATTTGGGCATTCAGTTTATGCAAGTTGATGGTGGAATGGCTTTGTGTCAAACGAAATATATTTCCACATTATTGCAACATTTTGGCCTTGAAGACTGTAAGCCTATTGCCACTCCTATGGAGATAGGTTTACGATTGAGTCTTCATGATGCTGGAGATGCATCTGATGCTGTTCTCTATTAGCAGGCTGTTGGATGCTTGATTTACTTATGCATTACTCAGCCAGATATTCAGTTTGCTGTCTCATAGATGAGCAGGTTTATGCATTGCCCAAGAGTCAAGCATTGGCAGGCGGTTAAGCGCATCTTTCATTACTTGAGTGGTACTCGGCTACTTGGGTTGTTTTATCCCAAGGGGGGATCACTACCTCTAGATTTGCATGCTTTTTTTGACTCTGATTGGGCTGGTTGCTATGACACTCGTGTGTCCACTAGTGGCTTTTGCTTCATGCTTGGTAGCTCATGTATATCTTGGTTGGGCAAGAAACAGCCTACTGTGGCCACTTCCAGTTGTGAGGCTGAGTATAGGGCAGATTTCACAGCTACTGTTGAGTGTGTGTGGCTCAGACACCTTATGGCTGATTCGGGTGTTGGTCAGTCTTCTGCCACCACCATCTTCACTGACAGTCAGAGCGCATTGGTAGTTGCGAAGAACCCTATGTTCCATGCTCGCACTAAGCACATTTAGGTGCATTATCATTATGTCAGGGAGAGGTTCTCTACTGGGGAGATCAGCTTGGCATATGTGCCCACACAAGAGAACATTGCAGACCTTTTCATGAAGGCTCTGCCTAGGGAGAAGTTTGAAGCTTTCCGCAAAGCTTTGGGCTTACTTCCTTTTGTGGAGTGATTTCCACATAGCTTGGCACTTCCTTATACATGAGTGCCAGCTACTTGTTCACCGCATCACTCCCAGGGGGGATTTGTTGATATATTTAGGTAGTGATGTGTGTGAACACTCTTCCCTTATAATGTTTATGTGGAGAACATAATTTGCACATATTTTATTTCTTCTCCCTAGATGAGCAAGGTTATATACCATCGATGGTATGCTTTTCTCTTTCTTATGGAGATTTTTAAATTTATGTTGCCTTAGAAAGCCATAGCATAAACCATTTGTTTAGGTCTCTCCCTCTATTTTGGCATGAGCATTGATTTATTTAATGATCTCTGTATCATAACATAGCTTTTTCTTTATACCCCATATATCATCTTGATCATGAGCTTTGGAGACTATGCACCGATCAAAATACAAGGTCGAGTCTACTTTTGTATGTTCACAAAGGTATACGGTGTACATACTACTTCTATGGACGCCTTCATACACTAGATTTATCTTTACTATCTATGCTATAGATTAATCCTCTCTATCCTAATGAGTGGCCTAATGGTTTCTTTGAGTTCAAATCAATCCTATGGAGTTGGCCAAACTTGGGTATATATCATGGACCTTGAGCAAAACTTCTCTACATTTTTTTTACATACTCTTAATGGTGATGCTCTTTTGATTGTTAGAGAATTATTTGTCTAGTGCTCTAGACCTCTTGTATGGGGGCACATAGTTGTTGCAAAAACAAAAATTGAATTTTTCTCAAGTTCACAACTTAGTCTTATCCTGCATGATCGTATGCCACCACTTATGTGCTATGTCCATAAGATTGTAAATGGCTTATGATATTTTGCGTAGGTCATCAATGATATGATACAACCTAAAATACTATTCCAATTTTTTGAGGCGTTGCTTAATGACATCAACCATGTGAAAACCAAGAGTGCCATGATAGTGTGGTGGCGTCAATTGTTTTAGCTACCATCTCACCTCTGCAATAGAAATATCTTCACAATAAATAGCCAGAGCAACTTGTTCCATTTTGTGTGTTCTGGCATACACTCAACCTTTTTGGGCTATCTACATACTTTGTACATGCACTAGAGCGTTCTTGAATGTTTGGTCTAAAATCTCAATTCTATAATTCATTGAGTCATGGTCACATCTGTCTTCTTAAGCACAATGGCATTATAGAAATTAGGTGAGGAAGGTCATAAATCCATTTCAAATCTCTCTCTCTCTCTCTCTCTATCTATCTATCTATCTATTTATCTCTCTTTTTTTTCTAAGTTCAATAGAGCCTACTCTTCCAAACTTTAATCAATAGAAATTACAGATGTACAAGTGAACTGGCCTAGCACCGATGGGACCCCCCGTATCCCACAAACTTGGGGCTGCTTATAGATTACTAGAGAACTTTGCAAAGAAGGTTGATAACCCTCTCGTCCCCCTCATGTGGGGCCCACTTGGTTTTGATCTTGTTGCTCTCTAAGAAGAACACTGTATGATGTCTAAAGGGCGGGGGCTTCTTACAACTGGAAATTCTTTTCCCTAAAAGCAAAAGAGATTTTTCAATCAACCATTCTTTAGGAGGGCTTCCAAAGTTGGTTGCACACCTCTCTTTCCATATTTTCCATAGATTCTCCCCTCTTATAGCATTCGAGAGTGCTGATGAACATCCGATTGCTTCACCCAGCAAATATTGCTTCCAGTTGATTTGTTCCTATAGCAGCATCATTCTCTCAAGGGCCTGCCAGATCGATATAGATATGTGGCATGAATAGAATCTAGACCAATGTAAAAGCTATCTATCTCTCTTCTATTGCTTTCAGTTGTTTGTTTTTAATGTGCAAATACACTAGTGAATATAGACAACAAGCTAGTAAACTCATTTCAATGGAATGGAAAAGAAAACAACCAACAATGATCAAAACTTACATATATCTAGCAACATTTTGGATTTGTAATCACAATTGAATATATATATCATTCCATTAATCATTATAACCCATTTATTTTCCTTTTTCAGGACAATCAAAACATTCAAAATGTATGAAATGAAGAAACTTTAGAAAAAAACATTCAAAATGTATGAAATGAAGCATAAATGCACGATTGATCTCTAACTGAAAATATGCATGGCTTTAACACTAAAGGATTTACATGTAATCATCCTTCATTACAAGTTACTAAACTTCATAGGAATACATAAATGATTTAGGAATCCCTCTTCATGCATACAAGCATTCCTCATATGGGAATCAAAACATTATTTTTTGAGGATGTTTGTACATTGTATACTTTGTAGAGGGTTCACTCGGTACAAATATGTCTTTTCATAGGTCATTGAAAAAGAGGGTATATTGTGGCTTTGAACGATATTTGGAGAGAGGGGAATAGGGCAAATGAATGGAGGTCAATGCATGAACAAGAAGTGGGAGGGCTGCCTCACAACTAATCGCCACCTTCATTAGTTGCCAACCAAGACTTCTTGAGTGAGAGGACTTAGTACATGGGGTGCTCTAGTCAGTTGGGTGCCAAACTTGGGTGATATCCCATATCAAGGCTTTTCTCATTTCTACCAACTTCTACAACTTCTCTCTACATATTGATGATGGAAAGCTACCTGACTCGTGTGCATTAGTTTGTGTTGAATTTAATTACAATATGTGCATAAGATCAACCACTAATGATCATAACATCCATATAGCATGATGGAAATCATTTGCATTTATATGTATCTTCATGGAAGCAACAATGGACACTCACAACAACCGTGATCTAGTAAATTGTCAATGGTTAGAACATCCATATGACATATTTATTCTTAATTATTTTAGATGCTCATGGAAGAAAAAATAGACATTCATAACAACCATGGATGTAAGGTCAATGGTAATAACATCCATATAGCATAATATCAATTACATTTACATCTACATATATATATATATATATATATATATATATATATATATATATATATATATATATATATATATATATATATATATATATATATATATATATATATATATAGTTAGTTAGAGCAATCATAAATGCTCATACAGACGTACTATATGTATACACGCATGTATATGTACATACACACATATATGAAGATAGACACACATACTCACGTGCATACATATTATATGTTTATTTATTGTTTAAAAGTAAACGTCAAATTGCATTAGGATTCTATTATATCAAAATTAGTTTATGACCTCTAGTCAAGGAAATGAAGGATCCAAATGAGTTCATGCCTCTCACTTAAGGAGGCGTGTTCTATGAAAATGCTCAGAAATGGGGTTTAATTATAGAGTTCCATTAAAGCTTGCAAAATCCTTTCGCACACTCTCCCTCTTATAGCATTCAAAGATATTGTTGAGCATCTCATTCCACCATTACAATATTGGAGAAGACTAAAAATTCTATGTGGAGTACTAAAAATTCTAAGTACTCAAATATGAATCTAGCTTATAAGATCTTGTACAATCTGTGCTCACCTTTATCTTATGAATCTTCTTCGTTGACTAAACCATTGGAAAAGATTTTTTACTTGAAATTTTT
This sequence comes from Ceratopteris richardii, assembly GCA_020310875.1. NCBI lineage: Eukaryota > Viridiplantae > Streptophyta > Polypodiopsida > Polypodiales > Pteridaceae > Ceratopteris > Ceratopteris richardii. The sequence continues at coordinate 59,997,240 of CM035437.1, read as the reverse complement.
ATTCCTTTGGCTCCTTTTGATTTCCTCTTTCTTGTGAATTGAAATGATCCCTTCTAGAGGGGGAATGGAAAGAGTTTAAAGCGTTATCATAATTAGGTAGATTTTTGAGAGTGCATCTAATTTTTCACCTCAAGAAATGATTAAAAAAATCATTAGTTATAATTAAGATTCTTTACACGTAGCACAAAAGATTGTACTTGATCCATGCTTCTGATGTTGATGTTATTTTGATGATGTGATGAATGAATTCATCACTCATGCTAAGACCTATGATAGCCAAATTCTTTTGTTTTGCATAGTCATTAGTTGACCTTATTGTCCTCCTCAAGAAGCAACAACTTTAACTATAGTACCTCCTCCAAAGTAGATGATCCTTCTTCTTGATCCATCCTATGTGATCCTTGATGAGAAGGTACTAAATTTTGGTTTGCAAGGTATGAAATCCAATCATTTTGAATTTGTCAGTTTCCACTATGCTTGAAGAATTCATGCTGAGATAAAGAAAATTGAAGTGAAATAGATTAGACAATTGAGAGGGGAAATAAAAGTATTATGAAGGAAATAATATAAAGCCCATGAAGGTGAAGATGAAGTCGAGCATAAATCAAAACATTTGAGATAAGGTGATTATAACATCATCTCCATATTTAAATTGAAGTTAAGAAAAACAAATAAGAGATTTAACCAGTAATAGAGTAGAAGATTTGAATACAACCGATAATATGAGACAAAAGAGAAAGAATATGATGAAAGATTTCATGAAATATAATGATCTAGATCAGATTGACATATTGACAGAGAATACTTGAATTGACAAAGAATTAAAAAAAAACAAATATGCAAGACATACCGAAGAGGCAAGAAGAGAAATCACATGGATAGACAAGTAGAAGCTCTTAAGTCGTCTCTCCTGTTGGTGTAGGACAACCATCAATTGATGATTTAGACAAGGACTTGAAGTCAAAAGATGAAGTAAAGATCAAAATATGAAGATTGAAGTTAGTGCATAATTAGAAAGTGAAGGCTTGTATATACATGAACATTAAACATGCTTATACTTTTGTAATATCCATGAGTTTGTAAAAAATACCTATATATACAAGTAGAAGAGTTGGACCAAGTATGAGAGAGTATGCAAGATGATCAATGACGAGTTCTAAGAGTCATTAGACACTTTAGAAGTGAAGCAAATCTCTCATCATTCAGATGTAAATTTTTCAGAATAGAAGAAAAGTTGCGCTCGATATTTTGATCAGTGCTCCTTTTGTGTTTAATCTTTTGTATAAGTCTAATTCTATAGTAGGGTGACTTTTGTACAAATTTTCAGATCCTAATTATGTTCAGGCTAAGAGAATTGAGAATAGGAACGTTTACATGTGTAAATGTGAAGAAGAGAAGACTGAAGCAGGCACAAATTTGATGATAATGTTTTGGTCAGATCTCCTTCCACAATGTAAAGTTTTGAGCAAGCAATCACTCATTCTTTAAGTTGGAAGGTAAGATACCTATGGCTAAAAGCATTTGAATAAACGGGTTGAAGTTTGAGAGAACTATGCATCAGAAGTTATAGGTGTAAAAGTCGATTGTAAAGAAGTACAGTTTCAAACATAGGTAGATTGTTTGCATCATATCTCAAGATCTACTGAATCTTTTGAGATATTTTAACTTGGAGAAGGTGCGGAAGCTTTAGAAAACAATTTTTACAAAGTTTCATTAGAAACTCTACACATTTTATCAGTCAATGAATGAGTTATGCATAGCAGACTTTTTTGTGTACTGACTTTCTCACATTTAACTAAAGTCTTGATAATTTGGCATTGGTCCTCCAAAATTGGTTAAGGTTTTGAGTTGTTCTTGGTATAGATATTCTCTAACATCAAGGATGACTTGTTCTTTTGGAGATTAACACTCTCCATCATTGGTATCAGAGCAGGAATCATCAAAATTGAAGAAAGGAGGACCCGGACGATTACAGTTATAGAGAAATCAACATTTGAAGGTTCAAAAGGTGAAAGATTGAAGTGAAAGCTAGAGAAGGAGGCCTGAAGCCATCAAGAAGATCAAAAGGAACTACATTCAAAGTAAAGGTACATGTTGACCTAAGAACCAACTTAGGGACTTATGGAGAAAGAGACTATACCTCGATCCCCCTCAAGTGCATATCGTGGGGATTCATGCTTTAAATATCAATCCGATGAGTATACAAACCTAGCCAAGTGTATGAGGACATGCCTTCAAATGATGATCAATGCAAATGAACTACTCAAAGAGTGCAAACAAGGTAAAAACTGATCCAAACAAGCTTCAACTGTCAGTTATGGTGTCACGATACTTGGAACATCAGTCAACAGTAAATTGAGCTTTTCTCTCAGTTCCAAACTCCAAATATAGCAAATAGCATATGCGTTTCAAAGCTCTTGAGAAAACGCATCCAATGGCAGTGGTTTCACTCAATTCTAACACTTCTACTTCAAGTTATGAGCAAAATACTGAGTCGCGGGAAAACCTTCCTACACTTTAGCACTTCATACACTTCGCACACACCTTAACAACAGCAAACAAAAACTTTCATCGATAGACAACACTTCATAACACTCTTTCTAAGCAATACACATGCACACAAGCTCACAAAGAAGAAGATACAGAGAGGAGAAGACACAAATTCGAAATTCTGTGCTCTTGATTTTCACAATGGCAAAAAGTCTTTACAAAGAGTCACAAATTGACTTATATATTTGTGCCCTAAAAATGGTCCTTTCACACAAGAGACCGGCACTTTATTCAATAAAAGACTAATTTCCTACTAATTTACATGGGTAAGCTTCTAATCTTCTATGGGGATGCATCTAGAGGACTCCTCTAGTGCATTTACAACGGAAAATATATTACAAGAATGGTTATAATACAAAAATAAGGTGTCCAAATTGGAAAAATTTTGGGGCCCGTCTTTTTCTCTGCCTTGTGCTCTCTTTAGCTCTGGAACACTCTCCCCCTCTTCGTCTCTGTCGTCCCTTGATAGGCTTTATCTTCTTGTCTTTAGTTTGTTGTCCGCATGCATCTTTTGGTCAGTTTTGCCGCCTGGTTGGACTGGCATTCCGTTTTAATGGCCCTGTTGTTGATTTTTCTTTTACATCATCTCGGCCTGATGCATTTGTACTGCCTGTCCTTTTCTTTTCATCGCCCGCAACCCTTGGTCAGTTCTGCCTGTTTGTTAAATAGGTGTTCACTTTTGATGGCCTCTTCTTAATTCTTGTTTTACATCCTCTGGGCCTGATGCATTTGTCTTGCCTAATAAGTCGGGTTGCCACGCACACCACCAGTGGAAGGTATGAGGATGTGATGCTTCAATCTTCGATCTGGACCTTCCAAAGATCAAGAGGTTGAAGCACCCTCTTGTGGTTTCGGAACCGTTGGATATCTTCTTGCACTTCTTCATGGATACTTGTTTGCCCTAGTTCCTCCTTCCACCTACGTGCTTTTTCCTTGATATGTGCCCCTGCGGGGCTTTGTGCAGAGATGGTTGTTGCGTGCCCCTGCGGGGCTTCTTGCAGAGATATGTCTTCAAATATTACCTTTTTAGTGAAGCTTCTTTCGTTGTCTTCTTCTTTTCTTCTTTTTGCTTGATTCTCCCTCAACACTGCCCCCCTCCTGGACTCTATCGTCCCCGACAGGCTTTGATAAGCGACACACATATGTTCTCTATACTTTTTGCTCTGTGTCATTAAGCAGATTGGCTTCACATATCATTAGCTGTTTCCACTGTTCTGCCTTCACACCGTCATTTGGTGGCTGTCTATGGTCCGCGAAGAAGCTCAGTTCATAGGCCACTAATCTGGCATTCAAATTAGATGACATCTTTAAAAAGATTTCGGAATCTATCTCAAAAAATCCTGTAAAAAATGCTTCCTCGAACGCTTGCATATATGTACTTGGCAAGAACATCAGTCTTGAATAATAAGCCATTATTATCGATCGAATAGGCATAACAGACAGATCAAAAATGAGGATCTCTGTTCCCTGATTAATACCAATGAAATTCAAAAATGTGTAGGCCACATGCTTAAAGACCTTCAATACTGTAAGTATCATACTGAGTATTTTATTTGTCATTTTGACAGTTAAGTCGGGTACTGTCGTATAATTCTGCAGCCAAAATTCGATGGTCTTGACCATATAATCTTCCCTTGGTAGATAATTATGTGGCGGGCTTGGAAGCAGAGGATAATTTAGCCACTGTTTATTTATGGTACCATTTCTTTGCAGATCCAAAAATTCTCTAGTATCTCTTCGGCGTGGTATAGGACAAAAGGAAGGGTTTACCTGTAAGAAATAAGGTGCTGCTTGCCACTGCACCCTTAGTGTAGGATGTTTCTCCAAAAACTTCCTTCTCCAAACTAGTTGTGCAACTTCAAATTCTTCTTGAGTGTAAGCGAATGTGTCATGTTTGAAGTTTAGCTGCTCATCTGGACTTTTCTTTGTAATCTTCCTTATATATTGTTTTGTTTTCTCTTTCAATAATCCGTACGGAATGTTGAAAGGCTTCATGATCTTTTCCAAGTCTTTACCTCTAATCTTTGCTTCTTTCATTACTTTAATGACTTTGTTTTCAAAACTTTCTGTCAACCGGGACACCACTAGTGCCCGTTCCTTCTGACTTATTTCTGCAGTGTATGGCATTGGATGATCATCATGTATATCCGCCATCTGCTCATGTATTGGAGAATGATAAATCGGGGGAGATAGAGGACATACCTCTACCTCGTTAGTAGGAGTTTCCTTAGCTGGCTCTACTGGTGTCCCGATCGTTGCGCTTTGTTTGACTTGGATTTCTAATTGCGCTATATGTTCAGTTTTCTCTTTACTTTCCTGCATGGCTGCTCTGAGTGCTTCTTTGCCCGCAAGCAATTCATTTCCAATTTCTGCTACGTGATCCATATTTTCACTGTAGCTTGCTGTAAGTTTCCCATGTGTTGTATTCAACTGCTTTTTTAGTTCATTTGTTTCTTGAATGTACTTACGTTCCCATTCTTCTCTCAATTCTTGCTCTTGTCTCAGCAAATCTGCGTATTGTGCCACCTGATCTCTTAATTCTTTCTCTTTAGTTTCAGATATCTCCTGCTGTTCAATAGGTTGATCATATAATAATGACTTCATCAGTTCTTTATTTCTATTGCGTAAGTTGTCATTCTCTTCCATGTACACCTTTAATTGTTTCTCGAGTAAAGTGCCTCTAGCTTTCATTCTCTCTTTGTCAGCCTCGCTAGCTTCATATACTTTTTGTAGGTTTGCGAGTTGTGCTTGGAGTTGGTGATGCTGGTTCATCAGTGTGTCACATTGTGTTTTTACCTCCAATAATTCTGTGCTTTTGGCTGTTATCTCTTTTTGTGCCTGGATTAGTTGTGATGACAATTGTTCACTCATGATTTGGAATTGACTCTTTTCCCTCATGGCCTTATCATAGTCTGCATCTATATCCATCATCTGTTGTTGTGTGTCCATGGCCGTTTGGATCATTTGTTTTACAACCGGCTTTAACTGAGTAACATCCACATTTAACCAGGTCTTAGGAATATTTGGTTCTGCTCCTGTTGTCACATCTTTTCCTTGTGCTATGTGTAAAGTAGTGTCATGGGGCTGCCTAATGTGGAGTTGTATGCTTGGCTCAACCTCCATGTGATTGATTTCGCCTTGAGGTGTGTCATCTGGCACCTCGAATACAATTGGCTCTTTGTTTTTGTATAGGTCTGACTCTATGTTTACTGGAGTTTGCATTTCTTCCTTAATAGGTTGCATTACTTCTTTATTCGATATGGTAGCTTCTTTGATACTAATCTTTGTTGTATCATTCAATTCAATGACGTGCTCTGGTTCCTTTGGTTCTTCTATGTTCTTTGCTTGTTTTTGTTCATTATCTGGCATGACTTCAACTTGATTGATCTCTATCCAATCTTCATTGTGTGTTTCTTTTTGCATATCTGTATCCAGGGTGTCCTTCTCATAGCTTGATTTTGCATTAGAGCTTGATTCCTCCAATCCTATTTCTTTGTATCTAGAAGGTACTTGACGAGTTGCTTTATTCTCCTGTTTCTTTTCCTGGCTCGATTGTCTGTAATGGTGACCTTGAATATTCAGATTTATCTGCCCCCGCATATACTTATGTGTTTCTTCTAGGGCAGCAGAGAGGTCTCTTTTCCTAATTGGTTGTTGATTTCCAAGAATCTTTGGTAAGATGTGTGTCCTCTTCGAAGTGGGTGTCTCCTGAGCTTCTTCCTCTCTTAAGCGTTTAGTTCCTTTAATAGGCGTCCTTGAACTTGTTCCTACTTCTTCAATAACAATGACTGTTTTCTTTTTCTTTGGGACTGTAGCTGACTTTGCATATTTGGCTAGCCCTTCTGAGGTTGGCATCTCACGCTAGCAGTTTTTCATTTCGAGTGCCTCATAGATAAGTAAGGTCAAAGTTGAGCTGCCATTGAGAAACTTTTTCTGACCCCAGTTCTTCTTGGCTTCAAATAGACGTTCTTGAACATATGGAGTCATATTTACTTTATTACCGACTTGCCTCATAGCATGTGAAAGCAGTTGTATGACAATCTTTTGAGGTGCTGTGTATCTATGCATACTAGGAAAACAAAAGTGTTGATGCACCAAGTGGACAACATCTTCAATATCAGTCCTGTTGATATCCAAAAAGGACCTCTTTTTAGGATCATGACATTCCTCTTTGACATTAGTGATCCCTTCTTGATTCCATCCGAAGGCTTTGTTGATTATCTCATGTGTGAATTGAATGGTTTTCCAGGTACCTACTTTGTCCAATACTCGTGCTTCAGGAACTGATGCCTTATTTGATGCAGGCTGTAGTGTGTTCATCACTTGTGTGCACCTTTGGAAATCTGGCAGATAGATAGGTATCCTCAGAAATGCATCTATTCTTGCTTGTGTCCATACATCCTCTATATGCGGTAATCCTTGTATTATAGTCTTGAAGTCTTGCGACATAATAGGGAAGTAGTGATCCCTATCCATAATCTTGATTGTGGCCATGAAAATAAGGTCTGACACTGGTTGGTCATCAAGAAACCAATGGCCTCTTGCTTTTGTTATGGATTCTAGTGGAAGAAGCTAGACCTCTTCCTCTTGCGTAGCTTTGGAATTAGTAGATGCCATCTGCACTCAATATAGAGTATGAATTAGTGGCTATATAGTATCAGAAACCCTCCTTCATTTGTCCTTCATAAGATTGACATTGCTTCGAGTGATTGGTGTTGTCCCTTCCTCGTGGGTGTGAGAAAGGTAATACCTGTATTTTTCCATATTTTAGATATTTTTTTATAGTTTCATCTGAAAAGAAAAAACAGAAAAGTTAGGTCATAGCCAAAGCGGTTATTATTTTTTGAGTGATTTTCTTAATGTATGTACAAGTGCTCTCCTATTTCCCAAGAGGAAAATGTGCTCGACTATCCCGAAATAGAAGAAAGATGTGCCGAATGCTTGGCCTTGTAATGTGGCCCTATCATGCATACTTTGGGTCCTGATAACTCCAAATGTGTGCAACTTGAAGTAGTTGGATGATGCATGTAGTTTGTCTTGTCTTTCGACAACCAAATCTGCTTTACTATGTTGGGATGTATTGTATCCCGAACATTCCTGATGAGTGTGGTGCTTCTCATGTTGTACGTCTGCTCTATCTGCTTTTTGAATCTCGGACTGGCTTGTGTTGCAACTGCAAACTCCTTCTCTTTCCTATAGCTATTCTTCTTTGGTTGTTTTGCCCTTAGACCATATTGGTTCTCCTTGTGCAGTGGTTCATCATTTTGGTTTAGCGTCTTTGGAGCACATGATTTTGGAATCCATATTTGCACTCGATCCGGTTGGGCGGCTACTACTTTCTTTGGAATCCATATCCTAGCAATTCGTCATTGACTTTGGTGTTCAAAATGATTTGCCTTCTTGTTTGATTGGTTGTTCTGATGTCGAAGATGTTTCTGTCGTTGAAGATATGCATCCCTTTGATCCTTTCTTATCCAAGCTTGTTTAGTGTACAGAATAGGGTATATTCTAATAGGTACAGACTTTGGATTACTCAGAGGACTAGTCTCTCTTGTGCATGGTTCTTCACTATGGCTGTTTTCAGATAGAATGACACTCTTGTGACTTGCTAGATTAGAAGATGGTATGCAAGCAGGATTCAATGTGTCCTCACATGAAGTACTTGATGAAGGGGTTTCTATAGTGCTAGTGAACATACATTCATGATTGTGTTCATTAGAGTGAATTTTTGGCTCTATGCTTGCGGCTTTAATTGGTCGTTTGTCTAGCAAACTGAATACTTCACGATGTCCTATTTTGGCTGAGATGTATCCTAAAGCCAATTGAATGGTCACCTCATATTCGTATATCCAGTCTTGACCTAACACTACATCTTCGAGTAAATCCTGATCATGACACACTAATAGCTTTTGTTCCATAGTGTTGTTGCCAAGATGCAGAGGTAAGGTGATTTCACCTATACATTGAGTAATTGTTCCTCCTATTCCTATCAATTGTGCCCTGGATGGCCGTAATTCCTCCTTGAGTTTTTGAGTCAAAGAAAGTTTGATACAGCTTATGGCGGCTCCTGTGTCAATGAGAGCATCCACTAAGTGGTACTCTGTTTTACCCGCGCCCAAATTCAAATATGGTTGTGTTCTCTGTGTACCTAGGTTTTTAGTGGCTCTAAAATTAGCCATTGGGATGAGTTCTTCTCCTAGTCGATATCTCTCATCTCTCTCTCTCATCCACTCTTTCCGTTTCTTAATTCGTTCTAGTGCTTCTTGTCTCGCTTCTTCTTGTATCCTTTCCTCCTCGATGCTTCGATTCTTGCCCTTGATTAATCGTGACATTGTTTCTTCAACGGTTCTAGATATTTTTTCACTCGACATCCACTGATATAGTTTGGTAATACTTCCCCATCTAGGGTTGCTAAGCTGATGGCTTCACTTGTCGATATACGATTGATGATTAATGGGCCATATCCTCTCTTTTGCAGCTTCTTAGCGTGTTGTTTCAAGGTATATACCAAAACTTAATCTCCTTCCTTCAAATTTTTGTCTTTAATGTGAGCATCAAAGTAGGCTTTCTATCGCCGTTTAGCAGCATAAATGCCTGCTACTACTTGTAACCTAGTTTTGTGAAGATTTTCTATTTGATCCAATTGAGCTGATAGTTCATGTCCCGTCCACTCGTAAGTGGTTGCTACTCTGAGAGTGGGAATTAAGAAATCAATTGGCAAAATAGCATTTTGTCCATACAATAAGTTAAAAGGAGTAGTGCCTATGGCGGTTTTGTAGGCTACTCGAAATGCCCATAAATCATGATGTAATTGCTTATCCCAATCAGATCTACCATTGTTAACAATTTTTGTGAGAACTGTACACAAGATTTCATTCGAACTTTCGGCTTGTCCATTGGCTTGTGGGTGATAAGGAGCTGATTTCTTATGAATTACCAAGAATTCATTCAGTAAGGCTTCTATAACTTCATTCAGAAAGTGCGTACCTTTATCACTCACAATTTTTATCGGTAGTCTAAATCTAGTGAAAACGTTCTCAAAGAGAAACTTGGCCGTAGTTCTTGCGTCATTTTTCTTGGTTGCTTTGGCTTCAACCCATTTGGTCAGATAGTCTGTGGCTACAATTATATATTCGGCATGGGATCCTTTCGTTGGTGGGCTAATAGGTCCTATGAAGTCTATTCCCCATTTAGTGAAAGCTCTGGCACTCATCATGGGTCTCAATGGCATCTCATCCCTTCTAATTGGATATTTTGTTCGTTGACAAGTATCACATCGTTGCACATATGTTACGGCATCTTGATGTAGAGTTGGCCACCACATTCCAGCAAAGAGGATCATTTTTGCTGTTTTATCTGTAGAGAAATGTCCTCTTGCAGCTCCTGTATGTGACATCTCTAAAAAAGCAAGATATTCGTCTTCATGAATGCACAATCGTAATTGATTATCTCTCCCTCGCTTGAAAAGTTGTTTTCCTATAATGGCATAATCCTTGCTCTGTTCTACAAGTGCATGTTTCCTTGCTGAAGTGGCTCCTTCTGGGTATTCTTGGGTCTTTAAGAATTTTACCAGAGGCATGCTCCATCTCGGTGCTACTGTGGAGTAGCATAGAGTGGAGTTCTCTTTTGGATTTTGTTATTGACAGGTTTGGCAGGCTGATACATAGTTATGCGCATCCCTCTGCATGGTTGGCCAATATATGCCTAATCTCCTCAGGGTTTGCCATGTTCCGTTTGCATTCAAATGAGTTCTCCATTGATTTACATGTGCTTTCTGAAGCCACATTTCCTGTTCCTCCTCTTCAATGCATCTCATTAGTAATCCAATTGAATCTTGGTGATACAAACTTCCTGCAATGATATGAAGGTTTTTAGTCTTCCAAAGGTCTTGGGTTCGGTTTGGTGTGATCCTATCTTTAGGTCCATGCGTGAGTATAGGGATCAACTTTTCTGCCCATTGGGGACATACTTCCACGTTAAAAAGGTACGTATCTGGCAGATCATCTGGTACTCCTATGGGTGGTTCTCCATGGGTCATTCTTGATAAGTGATCTGCTCTTATGTGGGTATTTCCTTTATTGACTACTACCTCAAAATCAAATTCCATTAGCAATAAAAACCATCGTACTAGTCTTCCTGTATTGCAAGGTTTATTGACTAAGTACAGTAGGGCTTGATGATCAATGAAGAATTTGAATTTGTTTGCCAATAGGTAATGTCTGAACTTTTTCACTGCGTACGCCATCCCTAGGCCTTCTCTCTCAGTTGTGGTATAATTGCGCTCTGCTTGATTTAATTGTCTAGTGGCATAGGCTATAGGGTGGTCTAGCTTTCCTGTATCTGCAGGTTGAGCTAAGATGCAACCAATGGCAAACTTGGAAGCATCCACATGAATGTGAAATGGCTTATTCCAGTTAGGTACTCGAAGGATTGGTGCTGAACTCAATCGATTCTTTAACTCATTAAAGGCTTTCTCACATTCTTCGGTCCAATTATGGCATACATATGTATAAATCTTCGGTAGTATCCACAGTGTCCCATAAATGCTTGTACTTCTTTAGCAATCTTTGGTCTTGGTAAATCCAGAATTACTTTGATTTTGTCTTCATCAGTTGAAATTCCATTTTTAGAGACAATATATCCTATTATTTTTCCTTGTCGAACCATGAAGACACATTTTTCTAGGTTGAGGCATACTCGATATTGTCGACATTTGGCAAAGATCTTTTCTAGTTCAGGGATGTGCTCTGATTGTATAGCTGAATAAGTACATAGATCGTCCACGTATACCTCCATACTTTTTCTCAAGAACTCTTTGAATACATGGCACATCAATCTTTGGAAGGTGGCTAGGGCATTAGTTAGACCAAAAGGCATGACTCTAAAGGTGTATACTCCCCATTCAGTTGCAAAAGCTATTTTGTGTTGGTCCTCAGGAGCAATGGCTACCTGATTATACCCTGAAAAGACGTCCAAAAAACTATAAATTTCCTTCCCTGCCACTCTTTCCAACAGATGATCTGTAATGGGTAATGGGTAACTATCTCTTATGGTAGCGACATTTACTTTTTTCAGATTTATGCATACTCTTAACTTCCCATTCTTTTTTGGTACAACCACCAAAGGTGATACCCATTCTGTGTGTTCGATCTCGTAAATGAATCCAACATCTAACAACTTATCTATCTCTTCCTTTATCTTTGCTGAATAGACATCATTGTATGTATACGGTCTTTGTTTAGAAGGTTTGGCTTCAGATGTCATGGGGATTCTATGGGCACATATAGATGGATCTACTCCTTTCAAGTCCTTATAGGTCCAGGCAAAGACATCCCGATATTCCCTTATGAGGCGTATTAACTCTTGTTCTTCCTCCATTGAGACATCCTATCCTATGAAAGTACATCGTTCTTCTCCTTCCTCTAAGGTTACTACTATCTTCTTGGTTTGTCCTTTATTGTCATATGCTATTCCTGGCTGTGCTTCTCTTTTAGGCATTTGAATAGCAATTTTTCTCTCTTTTAGGCTTGTTTTCTTCACCTTCTGGTTCTTTATCTAACTCCAGCTCTTCTTCCTGTGTAGGTTCCTGGTTGTTTTCGTTAGCTGTGACACCTATTTTTTTATTTTCATCCTCTGGTTCCATTGGTTCTTGCTCCATCTCAATGCTCTCATAGTCCTCCTTCCGTTCTTTCTCTATCACTTCTCCTTCTTCAGCCTCCTGAAGGACTACCACATATAGACTAACGTCATATCCTTCCTCATCAATACATTCATTCATAGTTATTACTTCTTCGTTCACACATACATCGAGGGTCGCTAAAATCTCCATCCAACCGTGAGGTTCAAACTCTTCATCCAAAAAGACTTGAGGCATGTAAGTTGGATCTTGTACAGACCTAGCTAGTCCTTGCCTTTGCTGCCATCCCTTTCTCCTATTCTCTTCCTTTTTTGCAGTTTGGCATATCCATAGATGAGTGTCCTCGTTCATCCAAGATTGATCACTAGAACCTATGCTGTGAATTGACTGATCGTCTTCCTCCTTATGAATTTGATTCCATTGTAAGGGGGGAACATCTTGATATGTATATGTGTGGAGATTTATTCTCGTGGTGGTTCCTTCATGCTGTAGGTATACAGTATCTTTTCCCCAATCTTGCACAACCTTTAGCTGTCTCATGAAAGGTCTCCCAAGTATCATTTCATAATTGCTCGCCCTTTCAAATTGACATATTGCTAAGGTGTGTTCAAATTCAACTCTGCATGTGGTAAAAACTACTCGTTCCAATAATCCCAAGGGTCTTTCTGTGTGTCCGTCTGCCATTTGTATCTTCATGCGCGTTGGTCTTAAAGCTGGTTTTTGTTGGTGCATACCAATCACCAATTGAAGGCTTGGGAGATCAAATGATGAAGGAAGAATCAATTCCTAAAGTGTGGAAGAAGATTACATTCAGAGGACAAGAGAAGTGTACATATATGTACATTAGCATAGTCATAGATGACTTAGATCTTTTGTTCAGTAAGAATCATGTACAAATTATCTATAAATACTTTGAGAAAAGTCGGGGCATGTATGAGAGCATATGTAGAAACCAAGATTGAGGAAGTTAGGAGTCAAGAGAGAGAGAAAAGTTAGTTGAGTTAGCTCTCATCACTCAGTTGTAATTTTCTGAGTTAATGAAGAAATATTGCGCCCGATCTTTTCGTGTCTGCTCCTTCTGTGTTTGATCAATTGTGAAATCCTTTTGAGGATATCTAAGTTGTTAGTTAATGAGCCTGTGACCTGAATTTCAGAGTCCAATTGTAAACAGGCTAGGAGAATTGTGAGTAGGAACATTCATATGTGTTGAGTGTCTACAGTTCTCTGAAACAGGCGCAAATTTCGAGTTTAATCTTTTGGTCAGTGCTCACTCCATAGTTTAAAGTTTTGTGCAAGCAAGCACTTAATCTTTAAGTTGGAAGGTGATCTACTCGTGGCTAAAAGCATTTGGCAAAACGGGTTAGATATTGTGAGAACCAAAGTTAAGAAGTTAGGGGTGTCTAAATCGACTTCTCAGAAGTGCAGATTCAGACATAGGTAACTTGTGAAGACAATTTCTCAAGTTATACTAAAGCTTATGAAGTAATTTAACTTGGAGGTGATGCGCAATCTCTAGGAGATGATTCGTACAAAGTTTCATAAAAAACTTTACACATTTGATAAGTCAATGTGAAGAAATTCTGCAGCAGACTTTTCTGTGTTTCATCTTCTTCACATATTTTCTCAGATTTAATAATTTGGAGATTGGACCTCTAATTAAGTGAAGGTTTTGACTTACTCTTGATATAGAGGTGCTCTAAATTCAAGAGTAGGTTGTTCTTTTGGAGATTAACACTCTCCATCAGTGGTATCAGAGCAGGAGACATCAATTTGAAGAAAAGAAGGATCCCGACTGCTGCAGATTCAAGAAATTCAACACTTGAAGGACTAAGAAGTGAAATCTTGGAGTCAAAGCTTGAGGAGAAGACTATTTGACATCAAGAAAGGCAAAAGGAGTCCAATTCGAAGTAAAGGTACATACATTGTTTGTAAAGCTTGAAGTTTTCAATACACAGGTGGATACAAGATGGGAGAAAGCTTGCAGATTGATAAGCTAGATAGGGAGAACTATCCAGCATGGTCCATGAGGATGGAAGCACACCTCATGAGCAAAGATCTTATATCATTTATTACAGGAGATGAAGAAAAACCTGAGTTTGCAGATCCAAGTATTCCTACTAGGGAAGAACTTGCAATGTTGAAGACTTGGATGAGAAAGGATGCTCAAGCAAGGAGTATCATCTACATGGCTGTAAATGATTACCTTTTACCTCACATCAGAGGTTTGGAAAGTGCCACAGATGTTTGGAATGCCTTGGAAGAGCATTTCCAAAATACAACTAAGTCAAGGAAGTCCTCACTATGGGCTGAGTTCACAACCTTCAAGAAGAAGAGCTCACAATCAATTTCAGATTATGTGGCAAGGATGAAAGATATTGCAGATAGCTTGGGAGCAGTGGATGAAGACATTGAAGATGAAAAGTTGGTAAGACAAATACTTACAGGTTTGAGAGGAGATGAGAAGTGGAAGCCTTTTATATTGTCCATAGAGTTGTCACTTGATCACTTTACTCCTGACCTTAATCAATTGCTAGGACATATGCTAACCTTTGAGTAGGATCTTAAAGGAGACAATGATAGAAGTACAAGTCAAGCTATGTACTCCAAGGACAAGAAAAAGAATGGCAAGGGAAAGCAATCAAATGATGATGAAGGGAATTCAAATCAAGCTAACTTCACAAAAGGGAAGACAAATTTCAGAGGTAAAGGAAGAGGAGGTAAGAACAAAGATAATGCTAAAGCTTGTTGGATTTGTGGCAGAACAAATCATTTGGCAAATGATTGTTGGTATAACAATCAAAATGGTGGAAGCAATAATCAGAATTATAGTCAAAGAGGTAGAGGAGGCAGAAACCAAAGAGGCAATTTCAGAGGAAGAGGAGGTAGGACATCATATGGTAGAGGAGGTGGAAGAAACTTCCAATCTCAGTCCTACAACAACAATTATTACAATTATGCATCAGATCAGAAGGATGACATGACTCTTATCTTGAATGCAACTCATGAATCAATGGGAGAAGATCAAAGAGTGTTTTGTATTGACTCAGGGTGTAGCAACCATCTGAGTGGGAATCTATCTTTGATGACTGATATGGAAGCTAGGGTGAATGGACATACAGTTCAAACAGGTGACAATACCAAACATAAAGTGGAGAGCATTGGATCAGTGAAGACAAAGAGTGGAAGTACACTTCTGAGCAAGGTACTTTATGTTCCTACTATTCCTAAAAATTTGATAAGTGTAGGGCAAATTGTGGAGAAAGGATATGAAGTAAGATTCACAAATGATGGTGTCTATGTACAAGATCCAAATCAGGGATATAGAACCATAATTGCAGGTAAAAAGGAAGGAAGATTGTTCACTCTCAAAGTCCAAGGTAATGTGGGACATGCATTGTTTACCTATGGAGGTCAAAAGGTGTCTGAATTAGACCTATGGCATAAAAGGCTAGGTCATTTCAATGAGAGAGCTATAAAGGAGATGTCAAAGAATCAGGTGGTGCTTGGATTGCCAAATATTGAAGGGCAACATATGGTGTACAAGTGTGAAGCTTGTCAATTAGGTAAAGCACATAAGAGTTCTTATAACAAATCAGGGTACAAGTATTCAAGTATGCTTGAATTGGTTCATACAGATGTATGGGGTCCCTCAAGGGACTATAGCATAAATGGATCCAGATATTATGTGTTGTTTGTTGATGATGCAACCAGGTGGATTACTTTGTATGTAATCAAGGATAAATCAGAAGTTTTCAAGACATTCAAACACTTTCATGCTTATGCAGAAAGGATCACAGGGCAAAAACTCAAGAGGTTAAGATCAGATGGAGGGGGAGAGTATTTCTCTAAAGAGTTTGATGATTATTTGTGGAATGCAGGTATCAAAAGAGAAGTGACTTGCAGGTACTCCCCTCAACAAAATGGAGTAGCAGAAAGGAGGAATAGGACTCTTGTAGAGTTTGCAAGAGCCATGATGAAGGAAAAGAATCGTCCAAATTACTTATGGGCAGAAGCTATTAACACTGCAACATACCTTGTGAATAGGTTGCCTTGCAAAGCTTTGGATGGAGGAACCCCTTATGAAGCATGGTGGGGTAAGAAGCCTAGTCTTGATCATTGTAAAGTATTTGGATGTATTGCATATGCTTATGTTCCTTCACAATTAAGACATAAGCTAGAACCAAAGGCAGAGAAGTATGTGTTTATTGGATATGATGATAGACAGATGGGTTATAGGTTGTGGAGTCCATCCACAAAGCAATTTCTTGTTACTAAAGATGTAACATTTGATGAGCAAAATATGTGGTATACAGGATCACCAAATGAGTATACAGGTGTTGAAGAAATACAAAGGAAAGGAAAGGCAAAGGTAAAAGTTTGTGAAGAAATTGTTGATGAAGTTGACTCTAGAAGTAGAGTGCAGGATCATGTAGAAGAAGGGCCAAGATTTGATCCAGAATCAAATGAGGCTGAAACTTCAAGAAGTGCAGAAATCAGAAGATCTACAAGGGAAAGGAAAGAACCTATAAGGTATAGCTATGATACATCTTTCCTAACAACAAAAGATTATGCCTACATTGTGAAAACAGAAGAAGATCCAACCACTTATGAAGAAGCCAAAGGTAAACAGAATTGGGAGAAGGCAATGCAAGAAGAGTATGATGCTCTACTTGAAAATGAAACTTGGGAATTAGTACCAAGACCAAAGAATCAGAAAGTCATTGGATGCAAGTGGGTATATAAAACAAAGAGGTTTGCAGATGGTAAGGTGTCTAGATATAAGGCTAGACTTGTGGTCAAAGGTTATGCCCAAACTTATGGGGTAGATTATGATGAAACCTTTAGTCCTGTTGCTAAGATGTCTACAATTAGGACATTGATTGCTATTGCTGCTTGCAAGGGATGGAAATTATCACAATTGGATGTGAAAAATGCATTTCTAAATGGTTACATTGCAGATGAAGTATATATGGAGCAACCAGAAGGCTTCATGGAGTCAATTGGATCAGATTATGTGTGTAAGCTCAAGAGAGCTTTATATGGGTTAAAGCAAGCCCCAAGAGCTTGGAATTACAGATTGGTCAAGTTCTTGAATGAATGTGGATTTCAAGCATCAAAGGCAGATAGTAGCTTGCTAGTGAAGGCAAGTGAAAATGGATATATTTACATGTGCATTTATGTTGATGATATTATTGTTACAGGAACAGATGCTCAAGGAATCAATGAACTCAAGAAGCAAATAGAGAAGGAGTTTAAGATAAGTGACTTGGGAAACTTATCTTATTTTCTAGGAATGCAGATTGTGTATACTCAACATGGAGTATATGTTTCACAAGAGAGATACTTGAAGAATCTTCTAGTCAAGTTTAACATGGAAGATTGCAAGACCTCAACTACACCATTGGAGGTAAATCATAAATTAAGCAGGTATGGAGGTGAAGAGTTCAATGACATGAAGAAATATCAGAGTTTGGTAGGTAGTCTAATCTATGCTACCTTGACAAGGCAAGATCTATCATATGCAGTAGGTGTGTTGTCACAATTCATGCATTGTCCAAAGAAGACTCATTGGATTGCAGCCCAAAGGGTACTCAGATATATCAAAGGAACCCTAAGTGAAGGTTTATATTATGGTTTCACTTCTGACACAAGAATCAAAGTGTTTAGTGATGCAGATTGGGCAGGTGACTCAGATGATAGAAGGTCTACTCATGGATATCTATGTTATGTTGGAGACAAGTTAGTGTCTTGGTGTTCAAAGAAGCAACATACAGTTGCTTTATCATCCACAGAAGCTGAGTATAAGGGAATGGTAGAAGCTGCAAAGGAAGTGATATGGTTGAAGACCTTGATGAAAAGTTTTGAGTTTGATCATAGTACTCCAATAATTTTTGGAGACAATATGAGTTCTTTGTATTTGGCAGCTAACCCTGTTTTTCATGCCAGGACTAAGCATATAGAGATTCAGTATCATTTCTTGAGGGAAAAGGTACTAGATAAAGAGATTGAAGTGATGTATACTCCAACAAAAGAACAAGTGGCAGATATGATGACAAAGAGTCTGGATGGACCTAAGTTACAAAGGTTCAAAGACATGGCAAGTATAAAGAAGACAGAGAAAACCTCAATTGATGATTGAGGGGGAGCTGTTGGTGCAGACCAATCACCAATTGAAGGCTTGGGAGATCAAATGATGAAGGAAGAATCAATTCCTAAAGTGTGGAAGAAGATTACATTCAGAGGACAAGAGAAGTGTACATATATGTACATTAGCATAGTCATAGATGACTTAGATCTTTTGTTCAGTAAGAATCATGTACAAATTATCTATAAATACTTTGAGAAAAGTCGGGGCATGTATGAGAGCATATGTAGAAACCAAGATTGAGGAAAGTAGGAGTCAAGAGATAGAGAAAAGTTAGTTGAGTTAGCTCTCATCACTCAGTTGTAATTTTCTGAGTTAATGAAGAAATATTGCGCCCGATCTTTTCGTGTCTGCTCCTTCTGTGTTTGATCAATTGTGAAATCCTTTTGAGGATATCTAAGTTGTTAGTTAATGAGCCTGTGACCTGAATTTCAGAGTCCAATTGTAAACAGGCTAGGAGAATTGTGAGTAGGAACATTCATATGTGTTGAGTGTCTACAGTTCTCTGAAACAGGCGCAAATTTCGAGTTTAATCTTTTGGTCAGTGCTCACTCCATAGTTTAAAGTTTTGTGCAAGCAAGCACTTAATCTTTAAGTTGGAAGGTGATCTACTCGTGGCTAAAAGCATTTGGCAAAACGGGTTAGATATTGTGAGAACCAAAGTTAAGAAGTTAGGGGTGTCTAAATCGACTTCTCAGAAGTGCAGATTCAGACATAGGTAACTTGTGAAGACAATTTCTCAAGTTATACTAAAGCTTATGAAGTAATTTAACTTGGAGGTGATGCGCAATCTTTAGGAGATGATTCGTACAAAGTTTCATAAAAAACTTTACACATTTGATAAGTCAATGTGAAGAAATTCTGCAGCAGACTTTTCTGTGTTTCATCTTCTTCACATATTTTCTCAGATTTAATAATTTGGAGATTGGACCTCTAATTAAGTGAAGGTTTTGACTTACTCTTGATATAGAGGTGTTCTAAATTCAAGAGTAGGTTGTTCTTTTGGAGATTAACACTCTCCATCAGTTTTCCCCATTTCTTCCAGATTTCTCTAGTAGCAATGCCTACACCAGCTCCGAAATCTAAGATGGCTTTGGTGGTATAACCCCTATAAGTAATTGGAAGGCAAGTGTTTCCTTCATCTCCCTCACTAAAATCTCCTACCTTATCCATTGGGATCTTTACTGTGTTTACTTCATCAGATATCTCTTTTTCTTCCGTCTTGATCTCCAATTGACTGGTCAATTTCTCCTTCAAATGTGGTTTAACCTTCAACAGTTCTTCTAATGTTAAGGTACAAGGGATTTTTACCTTTCTAAGGTGTTGTATGATATCCGATGTTTGGATTGATGGGTTCGGTTCTTTTTTCCTTATTGAGGGAATGCAATACAATTCTGAATTATGTTCGTACTCTCCTGTGTAATTTGGCAAAACCTTTACACTATCATTTTCTTCGTTACTCGGATCAATTGGTAATATTTCATTTGAATTCAACTTAGGTATTGAATCCTCTATTCCATCTTCTGCTTCTAGCTCTTCAAGGGGCGGTTCAATTCCTTCCACTTTCTTCCACCTGTCTTCTTGGACTCTTGCCCACAAGTCTTTAGGCCATTCCCCTTGTACTTCGGGAACAATGGATCCTTCCCTTTTATCCTCACAATATTTGCCATTCTGTGTCTTACTTGCTTCGGGTTTTTTGTGATCATTAGTGATGAAGCACTCTTGAAATCCTCTTTCGGAAATTCGGGTATTGGGTAATGGCAACGCAGGTTTCTCTAAGGTCTGTTGAGCAACTTCTATTAATTTTTTGCAGATCTCCAACCTCTCTTTCTCTAGGTCACCTCTAGGATATTCTCTTTCATGTTGTTCTATGGTAGGTCCTTCTCTTATTCGTGCCTTGTATGCCTGAATCCACATGGCTAATTCTTCAGGCATGGGATCTGCTAAAATCGATCCTATCTCATCCTTTTTATGCCTTTCATTCTTATTTCCTTCTTCCAGGTTCATTTTTTCTTTTTGAGTTTGTTCATTCTTTTCATTTTCCTTCTTTTGTTGTAGTTTCCTTTCCTTTATTCTATCTCTTCGGATCTTCCATATTTGTGTTCGTTTGCTTACAACACTTTTCTCAGGCTCTTCCGAATCTTCAACTATTTGAGGTGCAGGCGTATTCGTCTCTAGGTCACTTTGATTGTGTTTTTCAGGTTTTTCTGGGGTCTCTCTAGCTTTTGCTCTTGTTATCGCCTTCAATGTCACATTGTATTCCTTATCACTCCCTCATGATTCTATTACTTCTATCACATTGATTTTCACATTGGAGGTAACCTTGTTGGGATTCTTGGGGCAATCTCTGAAAAGATGTTCCTTACCACAGTCACTACAGTAGCCTTCCCAGACTTGTGATGGTGGTGGGTTTGGCAATGTACATTCTCTGATATAGTCATCACCTCCACATCTGTAGCATGGTCCTCTAGGTACAGGCGGTCTGTTCATAGGTCGGGGGGGTATGGGTGCTCTAGGAGCTGTGTACATCATTGGCACATAATCCTGCTCATATCCATAAGAGTTATCTTGTGGTTCCAAATCATAAGCATATGGGTCGTACGTTTGTCCATATTCTATCATAGAGCTCTCATAAGAGGGATAGCCTCCTTGACTAGAATCATAAGATGAGTCATATGATTCATTACTAATCAAAGGTGTGGCTGGTAGTATTACTCTCTCTAGGTTTTCTTTAGGACGAGCCACTTTCACTGAGACAACATTCTGAGGATGGGCCAGTTGTTGTCCTAGTACTGGTTGTGGTTGGGTGTATCCTTGATAAGCATATGGTCGTGGCACCGGTGCCTGCTGCTGATATGTGGGATACCTAAAGGCTTCATCTCCTTGATCTCTCTGAGGGTATCCGTAAGGTCTCATGACAGGTTGCATGGGTCTTGATTGCCTATTGTAAGGACAATTTTTTGTGTTGTGATTTGTATATTTTTGCTCAATACCACAATACTACAGAGGTCCTGGGACGGTGGGTCTACTATAAGCATAAGCAGGTGGTGGGACTTCCCTAGTGCATAAGTGAGAGGGATGATCACCTCCGCACTGCATACATCTTCTAAGCATGGGCACTCTTATAGGGTTATTGGGGTAGTTCCTCTGTCCTTGAACGTTCAGTTTCTTTGCTACTAAGTCGGCTATTTTCTCTACATTGTTTTTAGGGTTTGATGTGCTGCTGGCCGAATCTTCACTTTTCAAGCTACCTTGAGGTATTTTCAAATCCTCCGCAAGATTGTCTTCTAAATCAATACATTCCTTCATGAATTCTTGCAAAGTTTGAACTCTCTTTACATGCACCAGAGATCTTAATGATCCGTTCAATAATCCTTCCAAAAATAATGACACCATTTTATTTTGGGTAGGTCTCTCTTCCACTGGGCATCTGTCCACATACTGCTTGAATCTTCTTGCTGCCAATCTCACTGATTCTGTAGTGGCTTGCTTAAAGCTATGGATCAATGATGACGAGTTGTTTTTAATTCCAGACTTAGTGAATTCCTCAATCATTCCTTGATAGACTTGTTCCATGTTTTGAAAATTATTAGGATCTAATGGTTGGAACCATGCTAACGTTGTGACTGTCAAAGTTAGACCAAAAGATTCATATTGGATAAAAAACTCTTCCACTTGTTCGGCTCTGATTACTTGCTTAAATTCAGCTATGTGATTGTAAGGTTCACTAGAGCCATCATGGTGGTTTCTCATGCATTTGGCCACTTGAATTGGCCTTAATCTCCTTCCTACTTCAGGCGGTTTAGGCCTCACGGGGAAAATTGGTCTTCCTACGGGTATGTCTGGTCCTCTTGCTACAGGTGGTCTGACTGGGGCAGGAATTCCATGTCTTGGGTCAACAGGTGGTTGAGGTTGGTAATTAGGGTTATTTGCAGGCATTGCAAACTGCGCATGTGGTCTGACTGGGATTTGTGGCTCTTTCTGCCTCTGTTAGGGGCCAATACCTTCTCTGATTCTTATCCAAATATGTGATGATGGTGGGGAAATCAGGATCTTGTAACTCATAGATGGTGATAGGATTAGGGGCAGCTTCCCATATTGAAGAATGTGCTCTAAGGAGAGGGTCCATTCCATTGATCAAGTATACATCCATTATGGAGTCATCTTGGGGAATCAGGTCTCCTCTCCAAACCCTAACAACCGTAGATCTTCCTAGGAGTAGTTACTTGCTCTTCATTCCCTTCTCCATTTAGGTTTGAAGCATTGTTTTCTTCCCCAAGTTCATTAATGTTTTCAAGGTGTTCCGTGACAACATACTGGATATCTCTTTTGTCCATGTTAAATCCTCCTGCATACTTGACTGCTGGCCTAGGCACTATGTAAGCCTCTGAAGCCTTCTTTAGTCTAGCCACTGACATGTTTAGACCATCCACGTATATGGGCATCTCGTGTTGGTTGGTGGTCACATATTCTAAAGAGGTCCGGTACTCTCCCTCAATAATTGACATCATGCCAATCATTGGTACAGTGTTCTGCATATCCTCTGAAGCCATGGGAATTTCTTCCTCTGACTCACTGGAGGTCTCTGAGTAATGTGAACGGCTACTTGGCTCGGCTACACTACCTACAGAAGAGATTACACTTCTTCGGCTTCCTAGGGTTCTTCTAGATCTCAGGTTCATTCACTTAACAGCTCTGATCAGCCCTTGCTAACCTCTATCTTCTAGATTTCTTTACTATGGGTCAGAATTCTAGAGGAATTTGGCTGGAAAAATGACTGAAAAAGAAACTTTCAGGTCACGATACTTGACTCCAAAATTTCACGATACACGACCTTTCACTCAGAGGATACACGATACTTGATCAGCCTCGATACACGATACCTAACTATAACGATACTCGATACTTGGCCAAAGACGATACTTGATACTTCAAGAAAGACGATACACGATATCTGACTCTCACGATACTCGATACTTGAGTGAAAATGATACTTGATACACGATACTTAATAAGTATCGCGATCGGCACCAAACGATACTCGATACCTCCGCAATCACGATACACAATCTCTGGCAAGTATCGCGATCGGGAGACATCGATACACGATACACGATCTCTCGCAAGTATCGCAATCAGTAGTCAACGATACACGATACACGATCTTTGGCAAGTATCACGATCGGTAGACAACGATACACGATCTCTGGCAAGTATCGTGATCGGTAGACAATGATACACGATACACGATCTCTGGCAAGTATCGCGATCAGTAGACAATGATACATGATCTGCGGGAAATATCGCGATACTCAACCACAGGAGATCACGATACTTGTCAGGTATCGCGATACTCGACCGCGGGAGAACACGATACTTGACCCTTTTTCAAATTTTTTGCTAGATTTTTTTGGTTTTGATTGCACACAGATGTTTTCCAGGTTCTTCCACCCTCTCCTCACTCTCTGCATTACCCAAAACACACTTTTTTACCCCCTATAAGTCCTCCACGATACCTAACGCAGATCGTTTTACACTGATATCTAATTTTTGAGTGAAAAATGATTAGCAAGTGAACGACTCACCTTGGATGCTCTTTCCCAACTCTCCTATCACCCTCTCTTGCTCCGCGCAACTCCCAATCGCCTTGTTTATCAGACGTGATACCCGACTGGAAACTCCTCACGATACTTGTTCAAAAAACAAGTAACTTACAAAATGACACTTTTGGGATTTTATACTTGGAATTTTCCTACTTCACAAAAAAAAAACTCTACTGAACAAAGACTGAATACTACTCTAATGACTTGACCTACTCCCTCACTTCTCCTACTCTACTCGTTCCACTCACTTCCCTAGGCTAACAACTCACTACACACATTCCAAGAATGAGAAGTAGTAAGTGCGGCTGAAAGTGACTTACCAAAGAAGAGAAAATCACTACTCCTCCTCTCGCTTCAATGCAAAAAGCTACTTACCATCACACGAATGCCTCGGTTTGATTCGACACTCCCCGGCAATGGCGCCAAAAAATGTGTTGACCTAAGAACCAACTTAGGGACTTGTGGAGAAAGAGACTATACCTCAATCCCCCTCAAGTGCATATAGTGGGGATTCACGCTTTAAATATCAATCCAATGAGTATACAAACCTAGCCGAGTGTATGAGGACATGCCTTCAAATGATGGTCAATGCAAATGAACTACTCAAAGAGTGCAAACAAGGTAAAGACTGATCCAAACAAGCTTCAACTGTCAGTTATGGTGTCAGGATACTTAGAACAGCAGCCAACAATAAATTGAGCTTTTCTCTCAGTTCCAAACTCCAAATATAGCAAATAGCATATGCGTTTCAAAGCTCTCGAGAAGACGCATCCAATGGCATGATTTCACTCAATTCTGACACTCCTACTTCAAGTTATGAGAAAAATACTGAGTCGCGAGAAAACCTTCCTACACTTCAGCACTTCCTACACTTCGCACACACCTTAACAACAGCAAACAAACACTTTCATGGATAGACAACACTTCCTAACACTCTTTCCAAGCAATACACATGCACACAAGCTCACAAAGAAGAAGATACAGAGAGGAGAAGACACAAATTCGAAATTCTGTGCTATTGATTCTAACAATGGCAAAAAGTCTTTACAAAGAGTCACAAATTGACTTACATACTTGTGCCCTAAAAATGGTCCTTTCACACAAGAGACCGGCACTTTATTCACTAAAAGACTAATTTCCTACTAATTTACATGGGTAAGCTTCTAATCTTCTATGGGGATGCATCTAGAGGACTCCTCTAGTGCATTTACAACGGAAAATATATTACAAGAATGGTTATAATACAAAAATAAGGTGTCCAAATTGGAAAATTTTTGGGGCCCGTCTTTTTCTCTGCCTTGTGCTCTTTTTAGCTCTGCAACAGTACACTTATTCCTCATAAAGCTTGAAGAATTTAATACACAGGTGAAGAAAAGATGGGAGTTTCTCTTTAGATAGAGAAATTGGATAGAGAAAACTATCTTGTTTGGTCTATGAGGATGGAAGCTCATCTTATGAGCAAAGACTTGATAGGATACATTATAGGTGAAGAAGAAAAACCAGAATTTAGAGATCCTAGTGTTCCAACTAGGGATGAACTCTCAGATTTGAAGACATGGATGAAGAAGGATGCTCAAGCAAAGAGCATTATCTACATGGGAGTCAATGAATAATTGGTAGCTAATATTAGAGGACTTGAAAGTGCAAGTGATATATGGAATGCTTTGGAGAAACATTTCCAAAACACTACAAAGTCAAGGAAGGCATCTTTGTGGGCAAAATTTACCACATTCAAGAAGAAGGCTTCATAATCTATTTCTGATTATGTAACAAGGATGAAGGACATTGCAGATGCATTAGGAGTAGTTGATGAAGATATTGAAGAAGATAAATTGGTAAGGAAAATCCCCACAGGTTTGAGAGGAGATGAGAAATGGAAGCCATTCATTTTTTCTATTGAATTGTCACTAGATCATTTTACTCCTGATTTGAATCAATTGCTAGGACATACGCTAACCTTTGAGAAGGATGTCAAAGTTGATGTTGATAATAGTACAGGCCAAGCAATGTATTCAAAGGACAAGAAGAAGAATAGCAAAGGCAAACAACAATTAAATTAAGATGAAGGTACAACTAGCCAAGCTAACTTCCTAAGAGGAAGAGGAGGTGGCAAAGGTAGAGGAAGAGGCAGAAGCAATAAAGATGGAGTCAAAGCTTACTAGATTTGCGGTAAGACAAATCATTTATCTCATGAATGTTGGCACAATAATCAGAATAATGGAGGATATAATCAGAATTTTAATTCAAGAGGAAGAGGTGGTAGAAACCAAAGAGGTATTTTAGTGGTAGAGGTAGTAGAGGTTACTTTGGAAGAAATGCAAGTAGAGGGTTCCAAAGTCAATCCTACAACAATACCTACTACAATTATGCTTCAGATCATAAGGAGGACTCAACATTGATTATGAATGCAACTTGTGAAAGACAAACTTAAGATCAAAGAGTCTTCTACATAGACTCAGGGTGTAGCAATCACCTGAGTGGCAACATAGCTTTGATGACTGATTTGGAGAATAAGGTAACTAATCATGTAGTTCAAACAGGTGATAACACAAAGCATAATGTGAACTCAATTGGATCAGTGAAGACTAAGGATGGAAGCACTCTTCTGAGTAAGGTTTTGTATGTTCCTACCATTCCAAAGAATCTGATAAGTGTAGGGCGAATTGTTGAGAAAGCTTATGAAGTAAGGTTCACTAATGATGGAGTTTTTGTGGAAGACCCTAGCAATGGATATAAACAAATTGTTGCATGGAAGAAAGAACGAAGGCTCTTCACATTGAAGATTCAAGGCAATGTTGGTCATGCCTTTTTCACTTATGGAGGACATAAGATCTCTGAGTTAGTTCTTTGGCATAAAAGGCTTGGACATTTCAATGAAAGAGGTATTAAGGATATGGTTAACAATGGTTCAATGGTTGGATTACCTAGTGTTGCAGGTCAACATATGACATATAGATGTGAGGCATGTCAATTAGTTAAGGCTCATAAGCAATCATATACTAAGCATGGTTTCATGTACTCAGAGAAGCTTGAGTTGGTACACATAGATGTGTGGGGACCATCAAAGGATTTCAATATTAATGGTTCAAGATATTATGTGTTTTATGTTGATGATGCTACCAGGTGGATCACCATGTATGTGATCAAAGATAAACCAGAGGTGTTTAATACATTTAAACATTATCATGTGTATGCAAAGAGAATCACAGGTCAAAAGTTGAATAGACTAAGGTCAGATGGAGGGGGAGAGTATTTCTCTAATGAGTTCAGTGATTATTTATGGAATGCAGGTATAAAAAGGGAGGTTACTTGTAGGTACTCTCCTTAACAAAATGGTGTAGCAGAAAGGAGAAATAGAACTCTTGTTGAGTTTGCAAGGTCAATGATGAAAGAGAAAAATTATCCAAATTATTTGTGGGCTGAGGCTGTAAATACAGCTACATACTTGGTAAATAGGTTACCTTGTAAAGCTTTGTAGGGTATGACACCATATGAAGCTTGGTGGGGTAAGAGACCTACCTTAGATCATTGCAAAGTATTTGGATGTTTGGCTTATGTATATGTGCCATCTCAGTTGAGGCATTTGGAACCAAAGGTTGAAAAGTATGTATTCATTGGTTATGATGATAAGCAGATGGGTTATAGATTGTGGAGTTCATCCACAAAGCAATTCCTTGTGTCAAAGGATATTACATTTGATGAGCAAGGTACTTGGTATGCAGGTACAATTAATATTCATGCAAGAGATGAAGAAACTTTAAATCAGAAGAAAGGTAAATCAAAGGTTCAAAGTTTTGATAAAGAAGAGAATAATGAAGTACAAGTTGAAGTTGAAGAAGTGCCAAGGTTTGATCCACAATGTGATGAACCAGAAAACTTCAAGAAGTGGAGAACTTAGAAGGTCATCAAGAAACAAATGGCAACCTACAAGGTATAGCTATGATACTTCTTTTTTGACTACTAAAGATTATGCTTACATGGTGAAAGAAGAGGAAGACCCTTCTACATATGAAGAAGCAAAAGGTAAGGAAAATTGGGAGAAAGCTATGCAGGAAGAATATGATGCATTGATGGAAAATGAGACATGGGATTTGGTTCCTAAACCAAATAGTCAGAAGATCATTGGATGCAAATGGGTCTACAAGACAAAGAAGTATGTAGATGGAAGTGTGTCTAGGTATAAAGCTAGACTTGTTGTGAAAGGGTATGCTCAGACATACGGTATAGATTATGATGAGATCTATAGTCATGTGGCAAAGACGACAACCATAAGGACACTCATAGCCATTGCTGCATGTAAAGGTTGAAAACTATGTCAATTAGATGTCAAGAATGCTTTTCTAAATGGTTACATTTCAGATGATGTTTTCATGGAGCAACCAGAAGGGTTCAAAGATAAAAAGTATCTAGAATATGTATGTAGGCTCAAGAGAGCTTTGTATGGTTTGAAGCAAGCTCCAAGGGCATGGAATTTTAGAATTGTGAAGTTCTTGAAGGAACTTGTAAAGTAGATAGTAGTTTGCTTGTAAAAGCAAGTGATGATGGGCTCATTTACATGTGCATATATGTTGATGATATAATTCTTACAGGTACAGATGAGAAGGGCATACAAAGTCTCAAGAAGCAAATGGAGAAAGAGTTCAATATATCCAGATTTTTATACCTAAAACTCCATAAATTGTCTGAGCTGGATGACAGCAATATTTTATACCAGCTTTAACTGTTTGAAGGGGAACTCTACCTTCTCTAGCCCAAGTTCATGTACGGTTTTGAAATAGAGGTGGGCAAAACCGCCAACTAGACTTATCAGGCAGTTTGAGTACCGTTGATATCGTAGAAATACAATCCAAATATGGTTTTTTAAGTTGGAACGTTTGGCGCCAGCCAATTGGATTCATAGTTTTTTTGATTTCGTCATTAGTAGAGTGTGAAAGGTTGCCATTCGACCTACCAATTGTCAACCTTTCCAGTTCTTTTAGATACAGTTTTCAAGTATTGGATCTTTCGGCATTTAAATCGAACATCTCCCTCAATTGTAGTAACTTATCATACAATGGGTGAACCTATTTTTCGCTCGACCCTTAATAAAATAATTTTATCAAATAATTTTAATTCAGTCAAGAAGGGGCGAAGCGATGAAGGCCCGGAGGGAAGACCATGTAGGTGAAGCTAAAGAGACCATGAAGGCTACAGCGAAGACCATGTTGGGAATGCTGTAGCTACACCATATTGGTCTTGCTACAACTACACCATGTAGGTCTTGTCTTGCGCTAAAGAGACCATTATGGTTTTTCTATAGCTACACCATGTAGTAAAGAAGGACCATGTTGGTCTTGTCTTGTCTTGCGCTAATTCGCTGTAGATTCCAAGACAAGACTAGAATGTCTGGGTAATGGTCTTCCCTCCTTTTAGGGTATTAGCTTAAGCATTCCCTTTAGGTAAACGCTTAAGCAAAACCTAACGAACGGTATTAGCTTAAGCATTCCCTTTAGGTAAACGCTTAAGCAAAACCTAACGGTCAACTTTAGCGCCTTATGGGGCTAAAGTTGACCGGGTAAACGGGCTCGCTTCGCCCCTAAAGGTATTAGGTTTGCGCGGCAACCTGAAAGATCAAGGCTTTGGTCACACGAGGTGCCGTAAGGTATTCCTTCAATGAATGAGAGGACTCGATATAGAAAGCAGGAAGTCGCCCGTTTACTGTTAGTATTAGCTTCGCCCCAGCCTAAGCCTACCGCCTAAGCCGGACCGTAAGTCTAGAGTGGAGAAAGACGAATTGACTTTCACCCCGGTTTTCAGCTTTGTTAGTTTCGGGCATTAGCAGCGTTTTCAGCTTTGTTAGTTTCGTAATTAGGTTTTCAACTTTGTTACTTTCTTCTAATTTCATTCTTCTGAAAACTAAGCGCGCGTGACGATATTAGCTCCTACCAATTGGTGCTAAAGTTGACCGGGGGCGAAGCGTTTACGCTATAGCAAGACAAGACCATTCAGGTCAAATCGGGTAATGGTCTTCCCTCCGGGCCAACATGGTCTTCGCTTAACCATGTTGTAAACGTAGTTAGTTGACCGGGTGGGAGTTTACCTTTTAGGCTTAATTTGACAAGAAGGCGTAGCGATTCAGTCAAGAAGCTACACCATTCTGGTCTTGTCTTGTCTTGCTTAAGCGTTTTCGGTTTTCTAAACGTTTTCAACACGTATTAGCATAGCCGTTTACAACACGTAAACGCTTAAACGTTTACAACACGTATTAGCTAATACGTGTTTACAACACGTAAACTATCGCTCCTCTTCACGTTGCCCCGTACACTGGCTCGTTCCCTGTCCCCAGTGATATGGGTAATCTGCTCCGTCTGTCTTTGTCGTTGGAAATGCCTATCCCCTTCTATAGAATCTTTCCTCCTTCCTCGAGATGGAGTAGTGGATTCAATAGCTGCTAATTACGAAACTAACAAAGAAACTAAGCTTCGATTCACCCGCAGAAAGGCTTAGCTTCGATGCTTCTAACTTGTTTAGCTTAGCTCCGATCGATTCACCCTTTGCCTTGCCCCGCAGCTCCTATGGCAAACTTCGCACCTTGATTGAGGCGTATTAGCGTTTACTAACAGTAAACATTTACGCTAATACGTGTTGTTTTCGGCTATGCTAATACGTTAGTCAACGTGCTATGCGAGCTAATACGTGTTGTAAACGTTACGGTATTAGCCTCGTTTACGTTTACAACACGTAAACTCTCCTAATCGTTTAAGCGTTTATCGATAGGTATTAGTGCGTTTACCGATAGGTATTAGTGCTAAAGAAAACCGTTTACGTTTACTTATGGTGCTAAAGAAAACCGTAAAGGTATTAGGGATATGCTTAGCTCCGATAGGTTAAGCAAAAATGCTTAAGCAAGACCATAATGGTCTTCCCTCCGGGTGGCCCTTTAAGGGGCTTTTCCTAAGCTAAAGTTTCCTATTGGTGCTAAAGTTGTTAGGGAAACAGAAACGGTTTCGGCTAAAGAAAACGCTTAAGCTATTACGCTGTAGCTTCACCAACATGGCTCTTTAGCTCCTTTACTTTAGGTGTAGCTAATACCTTAAGGGGCGAAGCGTTCAACTCCCGTTAGGCTTAAGCGAAGACCATGTCCCGAAGGGTTAATATTACCATTCAGTCAAGAAGGTGCGATTACGCTTTAGCCAATAGGTATTAGCTTAACCTAAAGGTTTTGCTTAATAATACCATGAAGTAAAGGGCAAGGAGGGAAGACCATGTTGGTCTTGAGCGCAGCTAGCCATGCGCTAAAGAGACCATGTAGGTCTTGTCTTGCGCTAAAGAGACCATGTAGGTCTTGGAATCTACAGCATATTACCTACACCTAAAGTGAAGCGTTTCGCTTAAACGTTTAGGAGAGTTTACGGATTCCCATACCGGTATTAGCTTAAGCCTAAAGGTCGGGGCGAAGCCATTAAGTCAAGAAGGGTGAAGCGTTAGGGAATCGTGCTAAAGAAACCCTAAAGTAAACGGTTAGGTTAGGCGTTTACCTATACGGTAGGCTAAAGACAACTTTCGCTTAAGCAAGACAAGACAAGACCAGAATGGTGTAGCTGTAGCAAGACCAACATGGTCAAAGCTCCGAGCCAACATCGTTCGCCCTTTACTTCATGGTAATAGCTTCGCCCCTTCTTGACTGAATGGCTCTTTAGCTCAAGACCAACATGGTCTCGCTGTAGCCTTTACTTCATGGTAATAGCTTAAGCAAGACCAACATGGTGTAGCTGTAGCCTTAAAGTTAAGCTATTACGCTGTAGCCTATCGGCTTTAGCATGCTACGCACTTTAGGGGCTGTAGCCTACATGGTGTAGCTGTAGCATTCGCTGTAGCCAACATGGTCTCGCTGTAGCATGGTCCTCCCTCCGCTTTATGTTCTTCTTTAGCGCAAGACAAGACCATGTTGGTCAAACCCCTTCTTGACTGAATGGTCTCTTTAGCGCCTACATGGTCTTCCCTCCGGGCCAACATGGTTTTGTCAACTCCCTAATACCTATACGGTAAACTTTAGCTCGTTTACAAAACCATAAGGTGCGGTTGACCGGGTAGGGAAACATTTTCTTTAGCGTAAACCATTTTCTTTAGCTCGATAGGTAAACGTAGTTGCTGCGCACCTTCGGGCCTAAAGTAAACGATTTCGGGTTAGTTTACCGTAAAGGAGCGAAGCTAATACCTACCGGTCCTAACAGTTTTCTTTAGCTCGCTACGCGCCGGAGCTAAAGTTTACCGGGTAGGGAAACATTTTCTTTAGCTCTAATACCTTTACGGGTTTAGCACAAACCGTTTCCGAAACCGAAACAAACCGAAACAAACCGTTTCCGTTTCTGTTTCCCTAACAACTTTAGCACCTTATGGAGCGTAGCTAATACACGGCATTTTCTTTAGCGGGAAACTTTAGCACCCAACTTTAGCACAAGACAAGACCATTCAGGTCAAATTGGGTAATGGTCTTCCCTCCGGGACCATGTTGGTGTAGCTTAAGCAAGACCTTAATGGTCTTCCCTCCGGGTGGGCCTTTTAGGTTTCCTTTAGCACCTATTGGAGCTAACGCTTCGCCCCATAAGGTAAACATTTTCTTTAGCACCTAAAGGAGCTTAGCTTCGCCCCAATAGGCGCTAAAGTGTCCTACCTATTGGTGCTAAAGTTGACCTTAGGGAAACGGTTTCGGAAACATTTTCTTTAGTGGGAAACTTTAGCACCTTATGGAGCGTAGCATTTACCGTTACGGCATTTTCTTTAGCCCGTTTACCCGGTCAACTTTAGCCCGTTTACCCGGTCAACTTTAGCCCCATAAGGCGCTAAAGAAAACTCTTTAGCCAATAGGTATTAGTACGTTTAGGTTTTGTTTTCTTTACTTTCCCTATCGAGCTAAAGAAAACCTAACAGTTTTTGCTTAAGCGCCTAACCGTTTACTTAAGGGTATTAGCTAAGCACGCATAGCGCTTTAGGGTTTCTTTAGCACTAATACCTAAAGGTAAACGCTTAAGCATTCCCTACATGGTGTAGCTGTAGCTTTACCATGTTGGTCTTCCCTCCGCTTTATGGGGTATTAGCTAAGCGTAAAACCGGAAAGTGTCCGTTTCCCGTAAAGAAAACCTGGGAAACGGACACTTTAGCGACCATGTTGGTCTTCCCTCCTTGCCCGTTAAGGGAAACGGCTAAAGCCGGGGTTTGGGCGATAGTTTTTGCTGTAGCGAAGACTAAAGAAAATAAAGGGAATGAATGGTAAACGCTTACTTTTAGGTTTTCGGGTACCGTAAAGGCTAAAGCGTTTTCTAACCGATTCCCAATAGGTTTTCTTTAGCCCTAATACCTTTACGGGAAACGCTTCACCCTTCGGGCCTTTAGGGCTGGAGCTTAGCTAATACCCTAAAGGTAAACGTTTTCTAACCTATACCTAACCGGGAAACTTTAGCCCTAATACCTTTACGGTAATAGCAGCGCCCCATCAATGAATTTCTTTTGTCGTTTCTGCATGAATCTATTACAATAGTAACTCATTTAGATGGACTTCCAATTTATCATTTTGGATCTGAATGGGTTACTGACAAGTTTGAACTCATCCCCGTCACCATAGAATCGTTTCTCTTCTCTACAGTAATGATGGACAAACTCTGATGGGTGAATCAAAGCTAATACGTTCAGTTTTTGGTGAATCGAAGCTAATACGTTTAGTTTTCGTGTAGAAAACGTTAAGTTTTTGGAGTTAGCAGCGAGCCAGCCTCCAACTCGTGGTTAGATCATCATTAGTTTTAGGCGGAGTTTATGTACGGTTAGGGCTAGGATTATTAATCTTAGCCTGGTTCCTAAAGAACGCCTCTTAGGCTTTCACGTGCTTGCTAGCTTCGCTCCTCGTGCTTTGCAGATTAGCAGAAACAAAATGCACTACACTAGATGAAGCGCGTTAGGCCTAAGAGCGTAACTGACGCTGGTGGTGGGACTTGGTCTTTCTTTTTTCATTCCATGGTTAGCGGAGAAACCGCATGGCATGCCAAGAGTAATACATTATTCAAGCTAACTGTATATAGACCTCTTTTTTCTTTGTTTTTCAGTCCATGGGTTGAAGCTAATACATGAAGTAAACATAGATAGAAAACGTTAAGTAAACAGTTAAGCTAATACGTTTAAGTTTTTGGTTTTTAGAAAACATAGAAGCTAATACCGACGTTTACCATTACTACATTAGAAAAATGTTAGGACCATATGGAGCGAAGCTATTACGTTTACAACACGTATTAGCCCGAAACCGTTTACAACTCAGTATTAGTAAGCTCCTATCGGGCGTTTACCTTTAGGGGCGAAGCTATTACCAAACAGTCAACGTAGAAGCGGTTTTCTTTAGGGGCCATAAGTAAACGGTAAACTAACGCCCCCTAGAAGCGTTTACGTTTACTGTTAGGCGCTAAAGAAAATTGGGAAAGTGCTAAAGAAAACCTATACGGTAAACCTATTAGCTCGCTACACGCCTATAGGTAAACGTTTTCTAAACGAAAACTTATGGAGCTAAAGAAAATGTTTCCAGGGGCAAAGCTTAGCTCCAATAGGCGGCTAAAGAAAATGTTTCCAGGGGCGAAGCTTAGCTCCAATAGGCGGCTAAAGAAAACCTTTAGGGGCGAGCTAAAGTTTCCCGGGTTAGTTTACGTTTACAACTCAGTATTAGTAAGCTCCTATTGGGGCTAAAGTTGACCGCTAAAGAGCTAATACGTTTACAACACATATTAGCCCAAAACCGTTTACAACTCCGTATTAGTAAGCTCCTATCGAAAGTTTCCCGGTTAGGCTTAATTTGATCGGGTCTTGCGCTAAAGTTGACCGTAAAGGCCCGGAGAGAAGACCATTACCCGATTTGACCATTAAGGTCTTGTCTTGTTTTGCGAGTTTTCTTTAGCACCCATAAGTAAACGTTTAAGCTAATACCTATACCTTATGGTAGGAGCTAATACGTGTTGTAAACATAATAGCTTAAACGTTTAGGTAAACTCGAGCGTTAGTTTACGTTTACCTATTCGGTTTTCTTTAGCGCTAATACCTATACGCTTAAGCCTAATCGTGCTATGCGTTTACCTTTAGGCGCTATGCGTGCTAAAGTTTCCCGTTAAGGTATTCAAAACCAATAGGCTTAAGCGTTTACTGAGTTGTAAACGTTTTCTTTAGCGCAAAACCAATAGGCTTAAGCGCTTACGCTACGCGCCTTTAGGACACTTTAGCACAAGACCATGTTGGTCTTCCCTCGTTTTATTTAGGGAAACAGCTAAAGAAAACCATGTAGGAGGGAAGACCATGTAGGGAATGCGCTATGCGTGCTTAGCTAATACCCATAGCGAGGTGAAGCTAATACCTTTAGGCGCTATGCGTGCTAAAGTTGACCGGTTAGGGAATCGTGCTAAAGTTGACTGAGTTGTAAACGTGTTCTTTAGCGCAAATTGACCTAAAGGTATTAGCATAGCACCTTTTTTAGGTGCTAAAGAAAACTCGCAAAACAAGACCAGTCAAGAAGGACCATGTTGGTGAAGCTACAACTACACCATGTAGGTCTTGCTTCACTTCGGCCCTGGTTTTCGCTGTAGATTCCAAGACCATGTTGGCACCTTGCTACTCACCTTTACTTCATGGTAATAGCTTAAGCCTTTATGGTAATAGCTTAAGCCTAATACCTTTAGGAGCTAAGTTCGCCCCTGGAAACATTTTCTTTAGCTTGATAGGTATAAGTTTCTTTAGCGCCTAACAGTAAACTAAGCGCTAAAGTTTTCTATCGCTCCTATAGGTGCTATGCTAATACTGAGTTGTAAACGTAAACGCTTAAACATTAAGGTTTAGAAAACCATAAAGGTGCTCCATCCAACCAGTGTTGTTTTCGATTAGTTGACCCGGTATTAGCATAGCTCGTGTTGTAAACGGTATCGCTAAACCATCCTTGGCCCAACCTAGCATGCCAATTATGCCACAACAATTGGTGGTATGAGGTCTAATCATTCACCCACCGTGAGAGATTGCGAGAAAGTTCTTGACTTTCATTCAACAACTTGTTAGAAGCTAAGCTAAACAAGGGGAAGGGTTTGGACCTTCCCCCTGTGGATTAGTAGGTTTTGACGTAGACTGGGTGATTGAAGCACTAAAGCCGAATGCTTGTTCCTTCGCCCCCCGCCTAGCGAAAGCCAAGCCGCCTTCCACGACCGGCCTAGGACCAATCTAAACCTTACCTTCCGTAGTTACTTCTAAGAAAAGAAAACCAACCATGCTGCTTGGAGTGTGGACTGATGTTTCGTTCCGAAAAAGGAAGTCACTGATGACTGGAAAGCGGAAATGACTCGCTGTCTCATCTTATTCTCAGAGACGGGAATGCTCTCAAATGGCTAACGGTGCTTTCAACTAAAGTTCCATTTCTTAACACAACGGAGCTTATACCGTTTGTTCGTACAACAATGCGCGACGCTCTACTATCCCATTGAAAAAAGAGTCCGCAATCATTTACGTACTCAGACGCAGACTCAGTAATGGTAATTCATGCTATTCCTCGGACTCAGACCATAGAGCTTCCTAGGAACTCAGAAAATGCTATAAATCTGTTTAAATAGCTTCGCTTTTTGCCAAAAAAGTCGCTTTGAAAATGTCACTTAAGTGGCACCGATAGCTCAATCGGATAGAGTCCCTGGCTTCGAACCAGGTGGTTAGAGGTTCAAATCCCCTTCGGTGCGTGCCAATGTGGTGTTGGCACCGGGTATTAAATTGAAAGGGAAGCGGCGTAGGTTGGCGCAAGACCCACAAGAGTGTTTCCATCTCCAGCAACCAACCCAGTGCGTATTCCCCTTGACCCAACCAACCAACCACGGCTGCATTGCGTTCACCCAGGCTACCTACACTTGTAAGCAAGCCACGTTCCCAGCTAATCATCGTAACTCTACACACACAGTTTTCCAACACTTCATTGACTTCTAAAAGGTAAGGTAACAGTAACACCTTAGCTAGGGAAATTGATATGATAGCAAAAACAGAGTCTCAACATTTTCACAAACAGATAGTGAATATGGGTGAGAGGAGTAGGCCTCTAGTGAATGACTTTCTATACGCATCAGAGGTGTTATCTTGACCCAACGAGACCTCGAAGATGCCTTAGCGTTCTGAACCGGAGGAGGAGGACTGGACCCGATTCATCTGGCACCGTAGGCGCGGGATAGGAAAGTCGAAACAGAGCGAGCCTTTCTCGTACGTACATGAGAATCCTATTTTATCCCGCCGACGAAAAGGTGAAACTCTTACTTTGAGGGGAATACCGGCGGAATAAGTGGAGGATATATCCGATATTTCGCCGATTCGGACGATGCGATGGCGTCGATTCGCCTTGTAGGATCTTCTGTTTATTAAAACACACATCGTCCGCTTTTCACGCCTAAGCCTTGAACCCCTATGATACACCCTGGGTACAGTATGAAAGTAAGGGCACTGCGGTTTACGGACGATTCGCCGTTACAACATCTTCTTATTAAGAAAACACACATCGGCTTCTCTAACCAACCAAGAAGTCCTTACCCAGCTTTGTTGCTACGGGAAAGGTGAACGGCTACAAAAAAGTCATTTCGAGCTAGCTAGCTGGTCATTTCAATTCCGCATTTCTCTTATGATTAAAAACTGGATTTCTGCATGCTTGCAACTCAATGGCTGAGAACACGACACCGTAATGTCGTGAATATGCACCTAAGACTGAAATGAAACACTTCGGGTTCTTTCTTTTCGGCCAGCCAGGGTCACCCCCTACTAGGTAACATAATGGCAATGTGTTGGATTTACAGTCCTTCCTGGAAGGACGGAGAACCGCCCCCACGTTTGTTTTCACGAAAGTGGTCGTCGAGGGAGGTAAGCAGGCAACTCTAAACAGTCCAAAAAAGTAACTGAACTAAACTACAACCCCTTCAGCAGTCCAAGCTTGGGGAAATTCAGTCCAAGTGAGTGCGGGAAATTCAGTCCATTTTCATTGGTAGTTCCCCCTTCCAAATGAATGAGTTCCGATTTGGACCTTTTCAGTACCTTCTTCAGTCCTTCGTAAGTTAGAAGCTAAAGTCGAAAACAACACGTAAACGCGGAGCACCTTGCAGTTCGCTCGCTGCTAACTTTAGTCCAAATGACCGAGCCAAAAACAACACGTATTAGCTTCGATTCACCCAAGTTTCGCTTAGCTCCTAACTTGTTTCTCTGCAACGCTTCGATGCTTGTTGAGCTACGGGTTTGTTCCTCGGCGATATTAGCTTCGATTCACCCGCAGAAAGGCTTAGCTTCGCCCCAAGTTTTGCTTAGCTCCGATTCACCCGCAGTTAAGCTTAGCTTCGCCCCATAAGTCCTTCGTAAGGTGTGGGCAGTTCCCCTCCGTAATCTCTGCACCCGCCGCAAGCAGCCAACAATGTTGAATCATTGTTCCCCTGGTTGGGCTTTCTATCTCCTCAACATAGCGTATACGGTTTCATCTGAAGACGAATACGGTCCGAACAACGGCAAAGGCGAATCAACCCCGGAAAGCTCTTTTCCGTTAGGGTTAAAGCTCTCTATCTCTATCTAACTTTTTCTTAAAGCTCTTAAGCTCTTAATTGAGAGAAAGAAACTTTTCACTCAAGAAAAAGTCCATTGTTGGGTAACAATAAGTAAGAACCGTAGCTATGAGTTTTCCGTTTAATGAGAGGTATGGGTATGTTGATGGTTGCGCCCCTCTACCGTGTCCCTGTTGGTTGGTGAAACTACTCTTGGTCAAATATCCCGCCGGTTCACCTTGGTTCACCCGTAGATAATCTAGGTGTAATAGTACAAAATTTCCAATTAATTCACAGATCCCGACATTTACTCAATTGGATACCAAGCTATCAATTTTTGATAGGGGTCCAAACCGTTATTCCATTCTTTTTTATTAATACTTTAATGGAACGTCAAGTGAGATTCACAACACGACGTCTACGGCGGCGGAGTTTCGGCGTGGAAAAGACTGGTCTGAGCTTAGCTTCTAACTCATTCTTTTCGATACAGTAGCAATCGAATCTACTGAACACCTTTACTAATTGATAGACTCCCCCCACCAGTGTGTGCTGTAAGGGAAACTCGGTTTGGTTCAGTAAGAAAGAAAGTTGCCCTATTAATTAATGAATCTGTTTCGGCTGTTCTTTTCTTGCTGCGGCTAGCGTTTCACACACAATCTTCCCGCGTAAAAAGAGCGGGGCGAGAAGAGCCCGCCCGTGAGGCGAATGGAAAAGTGCTTCCGTTTCTACCTTAGCTCAGTTTCTGAAAATACACACAGCTTCGCCTATGTTCACTCCAAGTATACTCCGTTTTCATTACAGAAACGTATTATGTTAAGACTTCCCGTCAAAATATAATTATACTCATGTTCCAGAAGTGTCTAGATCGTGTAGAACCATTTTGGTTATGGAGGCACCTTCTAATTTACTTGAGAGTGTAAAATTAGCCACAGAGGATCCTTGTGGTTAAAAACGCATAAAGACGTGAAGTGGAGCTTTGACTAAAAAATCGTTTGAATTTAACAAATTTTTACTGAGCTAAGAGTCGGAGAGAAAAGCGTATGTCACTCACTTAGCATAGAGCGTTTTGTGAGGGCACATTACGCACAAACTTTTGGAAAAATTCGGGATGATTATCTCCCCTCAGTATCCAGTCGAAATTTGAAGAAACTCTATTTCATTCCATCTTTCGATGGCCACAACTCTCTTGTGGAAGGAACTTCCGTAATTGAAAGAGAATTTTGAGACTCTTGCGCATCCTTGAGAGTTCAAAGTGATTGTCGTTACTTCAGCCAACACAGAAGGAGAGACTTTGTTCTTATGGAGTGGCTTCAACAAAGGTGTTCCCTAAGGAGGACATAGTAAAATAGGAGCTAGGCTAGATTGATTGGATCTTGCATACAGCACATCTCACCACTCTGCACGCAACGTCTTCAGTGAAGAGAACAAATAACAAGGATGGGGGCTTAAGAATCCTCCACCTCCGGTTCTTCCGGTGCCGGCAGGGGAAATAGCTCAGTTGGTTAGAGTGCTGGTCTGTCACGCCAGAAGCCGCGGGTTCGACTCCCGTTTTCCCCGTTAGATTATGCCAGTCCTAAGTCAGAGTTGATGATATCCGAGTTCTCATGCGGTTGCTGATCTTCTCTCCTAAGAGATTTCCGAACAGCTATACCGAATCTAAGACTCCGTGATAGAGAACTATGAATAATAGAAACACTTCAATGAATGAACAGTTGAAGGCAACGTCTTGTCAGAACGGGGAGATGCATGCATCATGTCTGTTTCTTCTGGTTTCAATGCGCATTGGTTGGTTCTTGCTTGATATTTATAGCCTAAGCTGTTTAGGAGTGGATTTGAGTCACTGACCTAAGGATTTTCAGTCCTTTGCTCTAACCAACTGAGCTACCTAAACTAGTTGAAAACTCACTACCAACTATTCCCCCATGGTGTTATTTCGCCATGCATGACGCTTCTAACTTGCCCCACCTGTCAATTGCGGATAACGGGAATCGAACCCATATCTTCTGCTTGGAAGGCAGATGGTCTACCGTTAATCTATATCCACCTAAGTGTCCCGTAAGAAAGAGATCGTTCGGTGCATGCAGACCGTGGGTGAGCGGAAACCCACCCTTGCAGGTATGTATATCCTCGATGGGGGTTGGCCTCAAGATGGAACAAACCGAATAGTTAGGAAAACGGTCATACAAGTAGCGCCATTCCATTATACGTGGTTATGTAGTTACGATTAATGACGTTCTCGGAGACCTACTTGATAACTAACATTCGTTAGTGGAGCTGCTAAAACGAGAGAATAATGATACCCAATATACTCTAAGGAAGGAAGGTGTGAAAAGTCATTAGTTATTTTGTATGTCTTGTATAGTTCTCTGCGAATCAGCTGTGAAGAGAGATGGTGGATGCAATCCAAAGATGAGTAGGTGCCGCTACAACCAGCTTCACACCAGCCAACTGAGACTTCAGAGTTGATTAGTAGACCCTTTGAGCTTCCTAAATCCACCAAAATATCAGCCAAGTACTTTGGAACATGTATCCCAAAAGTTTAAGTCAAGACAGGCTAGTTGCGAAATGACTAGCTCCCA
The DNA here is from genome assembly GCA_020310875.1 of Ceratopteris richardii. Classification (NCBI taxonomy): domain Eukaryota; kingdom Viridiplantae; phylum Streptophyta; class Polypodiopsida; order Polypodiales; family Pteridaceae; genus Ceratopteris; species Ceratopteris richardii. The sequence goes on along the minus strand of CM035437.1, from coordinate 59,956,186 downwards.
AAACTTGCTATTTTTGGACATACACCTGCTGGAAAAAATGAACAGTTCTCTCAACCTGGAAGGAATTAGAAAAATTCCTTTTGGGCATAGCAAATAGACTTAGCAAGCTTCCTATTCCAAGTTAAAACACTTCAAATGATGGACTGAGCACTGAGAACAAGTTTCATCAAGTTCTGGAACATTCCCACAATTCTCGGGGCTCTGCAGAGATAGACCAGTAAGCAGTAAAATGCAGATATCTCCAAAAGTATAAATCCAATGACCTTGAAAATTTATAGGCAGAAAGTAGACAGTAAGAGCTATCCAACGCACTTTAAATCACTGAAAAAGGTGTTGGAGCAGAACAATCATCAATAGTGATTCTATGAAGATCAAAGTGAGAAGACATATGGAAGAATGAAGATTACTTTCAGAGGAAGAAAATGGAATCAGAAATGTTTTTTTTGTATATTACTCTTGTAAATAGTTCAATGTATTTTGAAAAAGGATGACGAGTTAGACTCGTATATATATCTACAGATACGTATTCATAAGTAGAGAGAGTGATATAGATCAGATAGAGAAGAATAGGTGAAGAAGTGATGAACATTGTATGTATCATCAACCATATGTGTGAAAAGTAATGAAGAAGAAAATTTAGTAGAATTCTGTGCGTCGATCTTCTCTCCCATTCTCCTTCTGTGCTTAATCTTTTGAAGAATCTTTCTGCACGTATCTAAGTCCATAGCTAATCTATCTATGGCTAGAATTTGAGAGTTTAATTTCAATCAGGTTGTGAGAATTTTGCTTAGGAACATTCATATGTGAAAATGTTCTAAGAGTCGAGAAATCTGGCGCACATTTCATCTTCAAAGAAATGGTCAGTGCTCAGTCCACAGTGTAAAGTTTTACACAAATGAGAGCTTAAAATTTAAGTTGGAAGGTAAGCCATCTATGGCTAGAAGATCTTGATCAAACGGGTTCAGAGTTGGGAGAACCAATGCTAAGAAGTTGCAGGTGTCAAAGTCGCCATTGCAGAGAAGCACTTTCAGACATAGGTAAAGTGTTTCACACATTTCTCAGAGTGTACTTAATCTTTTTGAGAGATTTAACTTGGCAAAGTTGCGCAACCTTAAGGCGAAGTGTTGTGCAAAGTTTTATCAAAAACTTTACAGGATTGATTAGTCAATGAGTGACTAATCTACAGCAGACTTTTCAGAGAAGTTGAATTTTTCAGAACTTTCAATATTTCTGATAATTTGGTGAATGATCTCTAAGTTTGGTGGAGTCTAAGGTTAACCTTGATATAGAGGTGATCTAACTTCAAGGTTAATTTGTTCTTTTGGAGATTAACACTCTCCATCAGTGGTATCAGAGCAGGTTGTGTCAAAATTGAAGTGAAGAAGACTCTGACTATTGCAGAAATACAAAATTTTACATTTTGAAGGTGCAGAAGGGTAAAGATTGAAGAAAACTTGAAGGAAGACATACAAAGAGTATCAAAAGGATCAGAAGGAGCAACATTCGAAGTAAAGGTACACTTATTATCTGTAAAGGTTAAAGATTTGAAGCTACAGGTGAAGTAAAGATGGGAGATAGTCTCCAAATTGAAAAGTTGGATAGAGAGAACTATCCTGCATGGTCTATGAGGATGGAAGCTCACCTTATGAGCAAAGATCTGATAGGATACATCACAGGAGATGAAGAAAAGCCAGAATTCAGAGATCCTAGTGTTCCAACTAGGGAGGAGCTTGCAGACTTGAAGAATTGGATGAAGAAGGATGCTCAAGCAAGAAGCATCATCTACATGGCAGTCAATGACTATTTGCTTCCTCACATTAGAGGACTTGAGAGTGCTTGTGACATTTGGAATGCTTTGGAAGAGCATTTCCAAAATACAACCAAATCAAGGAAGGCTTCACTATGGGCAGAATTTACTACCTTCAAGAAGAAGGCCTCACAATCAATCTCTGATTATGTGACAAAAATGAAGGATATTGCAGACTCTTTAGGTGCAGTTGATGAAGATATTGAAGAAGACAAATTGGTAAGACAAATACTCACAGGGCTAAGAGGAGATGAGAAGTGGAAGCCTTTCATTTTATCTACAGAACTTTCATTAGATCATTTTACTCCTGATTTGAATCAATTGTTAGGTCATATGCTAACTTTTGAGAATGATGTCAAAGGAGATGTTGATAAGAGTGCAGGTCATGCAATGTATTCTAAAGACAAGAAGAAAGCCAACAAAGGGAAGCAACAATCAGGTGAAGAAGAAGGTACATCAAACCAAGCAAACTTCATAAGAGGAAGAGGAAATGGCAGAAGTAGAGGAAGAGGCAGAAACAACAAAGATAATGCAAGAGCTTGTTGGATATGTGGTAAGACCAATCATCTATCTCATGATTGTTGGCACAATAATCAAAACAATGGTAATTATCAGAACTTTAATCAAAGAGCAAGAGGTGGTAGATTTCATAGAGGAAATTTCAGAGGTAGAGGTGGTAGGAATTCTTTTGGAAGAGGTGGAGGAAGAAGCTTCCAAAATCAATCCTATAATAACACCTACTACAACTATGCATCAGATCAAAAGGAGGATTCGACTCTCATTATGAATACATGTGAAACTTCACATGAGGACATGAGAGTGTTTTATATTGATTCAGGATGTAGTAATCATTTGAGTGGAAATATTGCTTTGATGACTGACCTAGATCACAATGCAATTAATCATACAGTGCAGACAGGTGATAATACAAAGCATAAGGTAAAGTCAATTGGTTCAGTCAAAGCTAAGGATGGGAGCACTCTTCTGAGTAAGGTACTCTATGTTCCCACAATTCCAAAGAATTTGATCAGTGTAGGTCAAATTGTGGAAAAAGGTTATGAGGTAAGGTTTACCAATGATGGAGTTTATGTGGAAGACCCTAGTCAAGGGTATAAACAAGTTATTGCAGGAAAGAAAGAAGGAAGGCTTTTCACATTGAAGGTACAAGGAAATGTTGGACATGCTATGTTCACATATGGAGAGCAAAAGGTGTCAGAGTTGGATCTTTGGCACAAAAGACTTGGACACTTTAATGAAAGAGGTATCAAAGAAATGATTAACAATGATTCAGTGCTTGGAATGCCTAACATTGCAGGTCAACACATGACATACAGATGTGAGGCATGTCAATTAGGTAAGGCTCATAAGCAATCCTATTCCAAGCATGGATTTATGTACTCAGAAAGACTTGAATTGGTGCATACAGATGTGTGGGGTCCTTCAAAGGACTTTAGTATAAATGGTTCAAGATATTATGTCATATATGTTGATGATGCTACCAGGTGGATCACAATTTATGTGATTAAGGAAAAGTCAGAAGTGTTTAATACATTTAAACACTATCATGCATATGCAGAAAGAATTACAGGTCAAAAATTGAAGAGACTAAGGTCAGATGGAGGGGGAGAGTATTTTTCAAATGAGTTCAATGATTATTTGTGGAATGCAGGTATAAAGAGAGAAGTTACTTGCAGGTACTCTCCTCAACAAAATGGGGTAGCAGAAAGAAGAAATAGGACTCTTGTTGAGTTTGCAAGGTCCATGATGAAAGAGAAGAATTGCCCAAATTATTTGTGGGCTGAGGCTGTTAATACAGCTACATATTTGGTTAATAGATTGCCTTGTAAAGCTTTGCAGGGTATGACACCATATGAAGCTTGGTGGGGTAAGAAACCTACCTTGGATCATTGCAGAATATTTGGATGCTTGGCATATGCATATGTGCCATCTCAATTGAGGCATAAGTTGGAGCCTAAGGCAGAGAAGTATGTATTCATTGGTTATGATGATAAGCAAATGGGATACAGGTTGTGGAGTCCATCCACAAAGCAATTTATTGTATCCAAGGATGTTACATTTGATGAGCAAGGTACTTGGTATGCAGGTAAATATAATGTACATGCAGATGATGAAGAAGTAGTGGAACAAAGGAAAGGTAAAGCAAAGATTCAATTACTTGATGAAAGTGAGAGTAATGAAGTGCAGATTGAAGTTGAAGAGAGGCCAAGGTTTGATCCAGAATGTGATGAACCAGAGACCTCAAGAAGTGCAGAAGTTAGGAGATCATCTAGGCACAAATGGCAACCTACAAGGTATAGCTATGACACTTCATTCTTGACTACTAAAGATTATGCTTATTTGGTAAAAGCAGATGAAGACCCTTCTACATATGAAGAAGCCAAAGGGAAGAAGAATTGGGAAGATGCTATGCAAGAGGAGTATGATGCATTGATAGAGAATCAAACATGGGATTTGGTTCCTAAACCTAATAGTCAAAAGATTATTGGATGTAAGTGGGTTTACAAAACAAAGAGATTTGCAGATGGAAGTGTGTCTAGGTACAAAGCTAGACTTGTTGTGAAAGGGTATGCACAGACATATGGAGTGGACTATGATGAGACCTATAGTCCTGTGGCAAAGATGACAACCATCAGGACACTCATTGCAATTGCTGCTTGTAAAGGTTGGAAGTTGTCTCAATTAGATGTTAAAAATGCTTTCTTGAATGGTTACATTTCAGATGAAGTCTACATGGAGCAACTAGATGGGTTCAAAGATCAAGTGAGTCCAAATTATGTATGTAAGCTCAAGAGAGCTTTGTATGGGTTGAAGCAAGCCCCAAGGGCTTGGAATTATAGGCTTGTAAAATTCTTGAATGATCTTGGTTTTCAAGCATCAAAGGCAGATAGTAGCTTGCTAGTCAAAGCAAGTGAAGATGGGTTCATTTATGTGTGTATTTATGTTGATGACATAATACTTACAGGAACAGATGATAAGGGGATACAAATGATCAAAAAGCAGATGGAGAAAGAGTTCAAAATCAGTGATTTGGGGAACCTAATATTCTTCTTGGGAATGGAGATCTCTTATACTCAACATGGAGTATATGTGACCCAAGAAAGGTATCTTAAAAATTTGCTAACCAAGTTTAAAATGGAAGATTGCAGGGTTGCACCTACACCTTTGGAAGTGAACCATAAATTGTCTAGGTTTGGAGGAGAAGAGTTCAGAGATATGAAACTCTATCAAAGTTTGGTTGGTAGCTTGATTTATGCTACATTGACAAGGCCTGACTTATCATATGCAGTTGGTGTGCTTTCACAATTCATGCATTGTCCTAGAAAGAAACATTGGATTGCAGGACAAAGAGTACTTAGGTACATCAAGGGTACACTCAAAGAAGGGTTGTACTATGGGTTTACTTCAGATACAAGAATCAAGATATATAGTGATGCAGATTGGGCAGGTAATGTTGATGATAGAAGATCAACACATGGATACTTGTGCTATGTAGGAGACAAATTGATTTCATGGTGTTCCAAGAAGCAACATACAGTTGCTTTGTCATCTACAGAAGCAGAATATAAAGGTATGGTGGAAGCTGCAAAAGAGGTAATATGGCTAAAGACACTTTTGAAAGGGTTTGATGTGATTCAGAGTACTCCTATTATTTGTGGAGACAATATGAGTTCATTATACTTGGCAGCTAATCCTGTATTTCATGCTAGAACTAAGCATATTGAAATACAATATCATTTTCTGAGAGAGAAGGTCATTGAGAAGGAAATTGAAGTTATACACACCCCTACAAAAGATCAACTTGCAGATATGATGACTAAAAGTTTGGATGGACCTAAATTGCAGAGGTTTAAAGATATGGCAGGAATAAAGAAGATACAGGTAATCACAATTGAAGATTGAGGGGGAGCTGTTGGAGCAGAACAATCATCAATAGTGATTCTATGAAGATCAAAGTGAGAAGACATATGGAAGAATGAAGATTACTTTCAGAGGAAGAAAATGGAATCAGAAATGTTTTTTTTGTATATTACTCTTGTAAATAGTTCAATGTATTTTGAAAAAGGATGACGAGTTAGACTCGTATATATATCTACAGATACGTATTCATAAGTAGAGAGAGTGATATAGATCAGATAGAGAAGAATAGGTGAAGAAGTGATGAACATTGTATGTATCATCAACCATATGTGTGAAAAGTAATGAAGAAGAAAATTTAGTAGAATTCTGCGCGTCGATCTTCTCTCCCATTCTCCTTCTGTGCTTAATCTTTTGAAGAATCTTTCTGCACGTATCTAAGTCCATAGCTAATCTATCTATGGCTAGAATTTGAGAGTTTAATTTCAATCAGGTTGTGAGAATTTTGCTTAGGAACATTCATATGTGAAAATGTTCTAAGAGTTGAGAAATCTGGCGCACATTTCATCTTCAAAGAAATGGTCAGTGCTCAGTCCACAGTGAGTTTTACACAAATGAGAGCTTAAAATTTAAGTTGGAAGGTAAGCCATCTATGGCTAGAAGATCTTGATCAAACGGGTTCAGAGTTGGGAGAACCAATGCTAAGAAGTTGCAGGTGTCAAAGTCGCCATTGCAGAGAAGCACTTTCAGACATAGGTAAAGTGTTTCACACATTTCTCAGAGTGTACTTAATCTTTTTGAGAGATTTAACTTGGCAAAGTTGCGCAACCTTAAGGCGAAGTGTTGTGCAAAGTTTTATCAAAAACTTTACAAGATTGATTAGTCAATGAGTGACTAATCTACAGCAGACTTTTTCAGAGAAGTTGAATTTTTCAGAACTTTCAATATTTCTGATAATTTGGTGAATGATCTCTAAGTTTGGTGGAGTCTAAGGTTAACCTTGATATAGAGGTGATCTAACTTCAAGGTTAATTTGTTCTTTTGGAGATTAACACTCTCCATCAAAAGGTTCAGTAAAACTCGAGATATGACCTTCTGAAGTCACTGCTCTGAGTGAGTATAGCAGAGAACAAAACAGAGAAGTAGATGATAATAAATGTATAGATTCACATATGATTACAACCACATTGGCAATGAATCTTTGCACAATGGGAGTAGAATGATAGAGCTATGGAGTAAGCTCTTCAATCTCTACAAAATGACATCAAGTGGTCACGTACAAGGCTTGCTAATCGCCTCTTCCTTCTTGCTCCTTTTATAGCTATTCTTGGAGGGAGTTTTGAATTCGAATTCGAATGGCTCCACCTAAAAGTGATCCCCAAAGTTAGGAGATATTCCCTCAGCTCCAAAATTCGTGATTTTAGGTAGATAGGACCACGACTTTTCTTTTACATCATGGATGAGGTAAGCTATACTCTTCTTTTTTCTTTTTTCAATTACAAGAGATAAAAATGAACTCTTTTACAAGAGGTGTTCACATGACTACTCATGTGACTTACAAATGAGGATGATATCAAATATATCAAGCATGTAGGCTTGGGTAAAATGCACCAACAGCTCCCCCTCAAGTCGAACATGCTTGGCCTTCAAATAAGTTTTCAATTGTCCTTGATTTCCTGCAAGCCAGTCATCAACTTGAATCTACTTAACTTCATACCATCAAGAGCTTTAGTCAACATGTCAGCACATTGCATATCTGTAGAGACATAGGATAGTTGAATATCCTTGCTCATTAACTTCTCCCTTACATAATGGTAGTGGACTTCAATATGCTTGGTTCTAGCATGGTATACCGGATTAGCTGCTAGATGTAGTGAGCTTGTGTTGTCACCAAAAATATGAGGTGTTGAAGAATGAAGTCCAAGATCTGTGTACAAAGACTTTAACCACATGATTTCTTGAGTTGCATTAGCCAAACCTCTATATTCAGCTTCGGTAGAAGATAATGCCACGGTTGGTTGCTTCTTCGATGACCAAGAAATGATTTTTGAACCTGCAAATGATATATACCCTGATGTGCTTCTTCTATCATCTTTAGATCCGGCCCAATCTGCATCTGAGTAGACCTTTAGCTCAATATCTGAAGTATATGAATAGAACAAACCTTCATTCATGGTCCCCTTTAGATACTTGAGGACTCGCTTGGCCGCTTCCATATGTGGTCTTCTCGGCTTATGCATAAACTGACTCAATATGCTAACACTATAGCATATATCCACCCTTGTGAGTGTTGCATAGTTCAAACTTCCAACCAAGCTTTGATAGCTTGTGATGTCTTCAATTGGCTCTCCTTCATAAGCACTAAGCTTATGATTTTGCTCCATAGGTGTACCTGCACACTTGGTATTTTCCATCTTGAACTTGACGAGCATGTCATGGACATACTTCCTTTGTGTGATGTATATACCTGAATCTGTGTAGATCAACTCCAATCCAAGAAAATAAGTGAGTGGTCCGAGGTCACTTATTTTGAACTCCTCCTTCATTTGACTCTTTACCTGTTTGATTCCTTCAAGATCATTGCCTGTGATAATAATATCATCAACATACACACATAAATAGATCACTTCAGATCCATTCCTCTTTATGAACAAAGAGGTATCCGCCTTGCTAGCTTTGAATCCTTGGTCCTGCAAATAAGTCACCAATCTGAAATTCCAAGCTCTTGGAGCTTGCTTCAATCCATACAAAGCTTTCTTTAGTTTGCATACATAGTTAGGATGATGTGCATCCTCATATCCAGGAGGTTGTGCCATATACACTTCCTCAGTAATCCATCCATTCAAGAAAGCATTCTTTACATCAAGTTGATAAAGATTCCAATTTCTAGATGCAGCAAGACTAATGAGAACCCTAATTGTAGGCATTTTTGCAACAGGAGAGAAAGTCTCCTCATAATCAATACCATGGGTTTGAGCAAACCCTTTAGCAACTAACCTTGCTTTGTGTCTATTTATACTTCCATCTGGATTCCTCTTGATTTTGTATATCCATCGAGATCCGATTATCTTCATAGATGGCTTGTTAGGTACAAGCTCCCAAGTGTCATTCTCCTTCAAGGCTTCCATTTCTTCATCCATTGCATCTCTCCAAGCTTTCTTGCTTTGTGCTTCTTCGAATGTGGTAGGTTCTTCATTGGTTGAATCCTTTGCAATGTAGATTGAGTGCTTGGTGACCAAAGAAGTATCATAACCAAACCTCTCTGGTTTCTTCTTCTCCCTTGAAGACCTTCTAAGTGGTTGATGTGAGCTCTCCGGTCCATATGTAGCATCCTGCATCTTTGCTTTACCTTTGTTCTTCCATAGCTTTAGTCTTTCCAAGTCTTCTAGGTCAATCTCCAAATCACTTTCTTCAATCTGCTTTGGCTCCTTTGGTTGAAGTGATGGAAAGTCTTCATCCAAGTCATACGGCAGCTTCACTTTCCTGTCATCATCAAACCATGATTTGTTTTCATCAAAAATTACATCTCTACTCACAGAAAATCCTTTATTGGCTGGATTGTACAATCTATATCCTTTTTGGTTTTGATCATAACCAATGAATACACACTTCTCTGCCTTGGGATCCAATTTCCCTCTTACTTGAGAAGGAATGTGAGCATAGGCTAAGCATCCAAAGATTTTGCAATGCTCTAGACTAGGTCTTCTTCCATTCCACACTTCATATGGAGTGGTTCCATCTAGTGACTTAGATGGAAGTCTATTTATGAGATATGTGGCTGTCGACACAGCCTCTACCCATAGGTAGTTCGGCAATCCCTTTTTGTTGAGCATGGACCTTGTAGCTTCGACAATAGCTCTGTTCCTCCTCTCTGCTACACCATTGAGTTCGGGTGTATACCTTGTAGTGACTTCCCTTTTAATGCCTCTTTCATGCAAGAAGGCATCAAATTCAGAAGAGAAGTATTCTCCTCCACCATCTGATCTGAGTCGTTTCAAAGTCCTACCTGTTTGGTTTTCAACAAGAGCAATATACTTCTTAAAGCAATTAAACACTTCATCCTTGTGCTTCATGAAAAACAGAATGGTCCACCTGCTACAATCATCTATGAAAGACACATAATATCTTGAGCCTGATATAGATGGCTCCTTACTTGGACCCCACACATCTGTGTGCACTAGATCCAAAGGATTTTGATACATATATCCTTTCTTATTGAAAGGTTGTCTATGCGCCTTGCCGAGTTGACAAGCTTCACACTTATAAATCATGTGTTGCCTTGTGATATTAGGCAAACCAAGTACACTTTGGTCCCTGCAAATCTGTTTGAGTGTTCTCTCACCAATGTGAGCAAGCCTTTTGTGCCATATCTCCAACTCTGTAAGAGTTTGAGATCCATAGCTAAACAAAGCTATGTTCTTTGTATCTTCCACTTCAAAAGTGAAAAGCCTTCCTGTCTTTTCTCCTTTGGCAATCCTTCGAAAGCCTTGCCTTGGGTCTTCAACATATGCTCCAAATCGGTTGAATCTAACCTGCAATCCTTTTTCAACAATCTGTCCAACACTTATTAAATTTTTGGTAATTGTAGGGACATACAAGACTTTGCTTAAGAGGTTCATATTCCCATCTGATGTCTTCACATTACCTATCTTCTCCACTGAGTGCTTTGTATCATCTCCTGTCTGCACTTCATGCTTGTTATGAGGATCTTCCAAATCAGAAAGTAAAGCCACATTTCCTGCTACATGGTTCGAGCATCCCGAATCAATGTAAAATATGTGATCATCATCCTTACCCTTCTTTGTTGATAGATTCATAATCAATAATGAATCTTCTTGACTTTGGTCCTCTGCATAGTTATTGTAATCTCTTCTTCCTCTATGGCCACTTTGATAGTTGTTGTTGTTGTTGTAATTGTTGTTGTAGTAGTTGTTGTTGTTGTAGCCTCCATTGTACCTACCTCTATTTGATCCATAGCCACCTCTATTGAATCCTCTTCCTCTTGAGTTCCTTGGATTCCTGAAACATTCTTCAGTAGTATGGTTAGATAAGCCACATATGTTGCAAGGTTGAGATGATTGGAATCTCCCCCTGCCTTGCTTTCCACCTCTGCCTCTTCCTCTAGCTCTTCCTCTACCTGCAAAGTTTGCTTGGAAAGAGCTTCCTTCATCTTCATTCTTCCTATTCTTTGACTTGTCCTTGACCTTAGCTTTATCAGAATATAAGGCAGAAGTTTGATTACCTCTTGAGGACTCACCACCTTTGCTAATCTTTGCTTCATGAGTGAAGAGTTGGCCCATGAGTGTGTTGAGGTCGGGTACATGCATATCCATGTATAAATCCATGGCTGTTGTGAACGACTCCCACTTGTCGTCTGCTTTGATTCCATTCATGATTTGTCTTATGATTTGCTCCTCTTCAATTACCTCTCCAATGCTTCCAAGTTGGTCGGAAATCTCCTTCATCTTTGTGACATAATCAGTCACATTTTGCTTCGGGCTTTTCTTCATTGTTGTGAACTCCATCCACAATTGGTTCTTCCTTGCTCGAGTGTTGGAAGAGAAGAAAGAAGCAAGTGCATTCCAGGTTTCTCTTGATGTCTTGCATCCCTTGACATGAGGTAAAAGAAAATCAGAGATTGAGTTTAGAATATAGGACCTTGCAAGTGCATCCTTCGAACACCAATTCGAAAGTCCTTCCACTTCTTCATGTGATGGTTGCCCTTTGTTCCTCATGGTTGGCATTGCTTCATCTCTGGATATGAATCCATATAGATTCCTTCCTTGAAGGTAAGCCTCCATCCTTAGAGACCATGCCGGGTAGTTGTTTCGATCCAATTTGTCAATTGTTGATGGAAATCCATCTCCCATGTTGCTTGACTATGCTCTGATACCACTGTGAAGAGAGATGGTGGATGCAATCCAAAGATGAGTAGGTGCCGCTACAACCAGCTTCACACCAGCCAACTGAGACTTCAGAGTTGATTAGTAGACCCTTTGAGCTTCCTAAATCCACCAAAATATCAGCCAAGTACTTTGGAACATGTATCCCAAAAGTTTAAGTCAAGACAGGCTAGTTGCGAAATGACTAGCTCCCAAAACTTGCTATTTTTGGACATACACCTGCTGGAAAAAATGAACAGTTCTCTCAACCTGGAAGGAATTAGAAAAATTCCTTTTGGGCATAGCAAATAGACTTAGCAAGCTTCCTATTCCAAGTTAAAACACTTCAAATGATGGACTGAGCACTGAGAACAAGTTTCATCAAGTTCTGGAACATTCCCACAATTCTCGGGGCTCTGTAGAGATAGACCAGTAAGCAGTAAAATGCAGATATCTCCAAAAGTATAAATCCAATGACCTTGAAAATTTATAGGCAGAAAGTAGACAGTAAGAGCTATCCAACGCACTTTAAATCACTGAAAAAGGTTCAGTAAAACTCGAGATATGACCTTCTGAAGTCACTGCTCTGAGTGAGTATAGCAGAGAACAAAACAGAGAAGTAGATGATAATAAATGTATAGATTCACATATGATTACAACCACATTGGCAATGAATCTTTGCACAATGGGAGTAGAATGATAGAGCTATGGAGTAAGCTCTTCAATCTCTACAAAATGACATCAAGTGGTCACGTACAAGGCTTGCTAATCGCCTCTTCCTTCTTGCTCCTTTTATAGCTATTCTTGGAGGGAGTTTTGAATTCGAATTCGAATGGCTCCACCTAAAAGTGATCCCCAAAGTTAGGAGATATTCCCTCAGCTCCAAAATTCGTGATTTTAGGTAGATAGGACCACGACTTTTCTTTTACATCATGGATGAGGTAAGCTATACTCTTCTTTTTTCTTTTTTCAATTACAAGAGATAAAAATGAACTCTTTTACAAGAGGTGTTCACATGACTACTCATGTGACTTACAAATGAGGATGATATCAAATATATCAAGCATGTAGGCTTGGGTAAAATGCACCAACATCAGCATCATAAGGTTCTTCAATAGGCATAAACAAGTCGTGTCGGCAGCTGGTCTTACAAGTCAATCAAGATGAACCTGAGGCAGGCCGTTAGGTGCAAAGCGTTGCTCAACAAGGGGCGAAGCATCGAAGCGGTTTATTTCCGCCTAAGCCTAATCCTAAGCCCTCAATGACTAATTACTGTTTTGTTGAAAATATTTACTCTTACTGGACTTTAGATCATTTCGGGTGGCCAGCCAGGCTCGGTCACCCCCAACCAACGCGGAAAGCTGGCTAGGTAACATAATGGCAATGTATTGGACTGCAAATCCTGGAATGACGGTTCAACTCCGTCCCTAGCCTATTCTTTTTCTTTCTTTAAGAATAAGAACCGAAAACTAAACGCCCGAGCTTAAGCAAGACAAGACCAACATCGTTCTAAAGAAAACGGTAATAGCTTCGCCCCTTCACCAACATGGTCTCTTTAGCGCAAGACAAGACCATGTTGGTCAAACCTTCTACATGGTCTTCCCTCCTTGACTTTACAACATGGTGTAGTTAATACCTATTGGCTAAAGCTACACCATTATGGTGAAGCTAAAGAAACCATGAAGGTAAAGCTACAGCTTTGACCGGGTCTTGCACGCTTAGTCTTCGCTACAGCGTTTTCTTTAGCCCGTTACAGTAAACGCTTAATCGCATAGCGCGTTTACCAATAGGTGCGATAGAAAACCGTAAAGGAGGGAAGACCATTACCTGGACATTCTGGTCTTGTCTTGCTACAGCGTAAACTTTAGCCCCATACGGTGCTATGCTAATACTGTTGACCGTTTACCGTATAGGTCCTAACGGTGCAATAGAAAACCGTTAAGGCTATAGCGAAAAAAAACCGTTAAGGCCCGAAGGGGCAAAGCCATGTTGGTCTTGTTTTGTTTTGCGCGAAAGAAAACTTTAGCGCAAAACCAATAGGTGCTAAAGAAACCCGATAGGGAAACGGCTAAAGCCGGGTAGGGTTTGGGGCTAAAGAAAACAAAACCTAAATGGGAAACGCTGTAGCAAGACAAGACAAGACAAGACCAACATTGGTCCTTCTTGACTACATGGTGTAGCTTCTTGACTACATGGTGTAGCTTCTTGAGTACATGGGCTAAAGAAAACCATGTAGGAGGGAAGACCATTAAGGTGAAGCTACAGCGGTTTAGCTGCACGCAAGACAAGACCAACATGGTCCTTCTTTACTACATGGTTTTGCTTAATATTACCATAATGGCTCGCTCTTTAGCGCATTCCCTTCATGGTAATATTAAGCAAGACCAACATGGTATTAGCTTAAGCAAGACCAACATGGTCTTCCCTCCGCCCGCCGGGTGGGCCTTTACTTTATGGTCTTCTTTAGCGCAAGACAAGACAAGACAAGACCATGTTGGTCAAACCTTCTACATGGTCAAGCTTCTTGACTTCATGGTTTTGCTTCTTGACTACATGGCTCTTTAGCTCAAGACCAACATGGTGTAGCTGTAGCAACCCTTCTTTACTACATGGTCTCTTTAGCGCCTACATGGTCAAAGCTCCGGGCCTCAATGGTCTTCCCTCCGGGTGGGCCTTTACTTCATGGTAATATTAACCCTTTGGGACCATGTTGGTCTTCTTTAGCGCCTAACGGGAGTTGACCGCTTCGCCCCTAAAGGTATTAGCTTAACCGTAAGGCTACAGCGTTTTCTTTAGCTTTTCTTTAGCCCCACATAGCGCCTTAACCGTTTTCTTTAGCTCGATAGCTAAACGTTTTCGGGAAACTTTAGCCCTAATACCTTTACGGTAATAGCTACGCACCATAGGTTTTTACTATTTTTTTTTGTTCGTGACAAATATTAGTTAGTTTTAGGAGAGAGAGGGATTCGAACCCTCGATGACATCTCAGTGCCATGCCAGTTTTCAAGACTGGATTCCGCTCGACCATCTCTCCGGGGGGTATCGGGGGACGATACCCTGTGTTCACTCACTGTATTACACCTCTAAAGCAACAATGGCGATGGGCAGAGCCCTTCTCCATATACTAAAACAAAACCATTGATTTCATTCAGTCAAAAGACTGCACCATTTACTACTCTGTTTTTCCATACATATATTTGATACCAAGCCTAACGCTTGCTAAGCAGTATTGCACCATTCATCCATCCCAGCCTTTTTTCTCTATCAAATCCTAAACGTCGTAAAGGTTGGAAGGTGGAGCCCGTATCCAAAGACTAAAGTTTCTTAACATAGTGATTCTATTTAGTTTCATTCCGACTCATCAGGGGTCCATGTCGTTAAGGTGTGAATACGGCCAATCATCCTACTGAAGAGCCTTTGGCCACCATGTCTTAATTTTGGCATAAGCTCCAGTATATTATACAGCTCCTGGGCTCTAAAAGCGAATGGACGAATGGAGTCGTCCACCTCCGAAGCCGAATTGAGTATTAGGACCCTTAAAAGCAGTAGCAATGGTTTCATAGTGATCTCCAGCATTTCAGGTGTCATTGCACCCGCTCCCAAACCCGTCATGAGAGGGAGAGCTAGGTGAAATAAGAAATCGCCCCAACCTTCTGGAAGTTCTAAACCAAAATGTCCCAGACGAAGCTTTTCTTCAAGCTTCTGAAAATCAATTGTTCCGCTGGCTTTCCTGAAATCAAGAATTGTTCTTTCCGGGTGAACTCTAGTAGTTCTAGACACTACAAAGTTTAGTTCCAAGTCATCCATCTCCTTTATGGCAGGTAGATGACTTTTGATCACTTTGAGGGTCGATGATAAGAGCAAATCGGCTTGGGTCATCGTGAAGTTTCTTTAAGTTGATTGTCACGCTAATGAAAACTCATATTAGTGGCTGTTTCTGCTGCTTGAGAAGAAAGCTCGAGACCGTGAAACCTACGCTATGGCACATAATTCGTTTCAGAGGCCCACCCGGAGGGAACACCATGTTGGCCCGGAGGGAAGACCATGTAGGTCTTGTCTTGCTTAAGCTAATACCTAAAGGGCCACCCAGAGGGAAGACCATTGAGGCCCGGACGGAGGGAAGACCATTACCCGAAGCTTTGACCAGAATGGTCTTGTCTTGTGCTAAAGAGACCATGTAGGTCTTGTCTTGCTTAAGCGAAGACCGTAAAGTCAAGAAGGGAAGACTAGGCGCGCAGCGAGACCATGTTGGTCTTGCGCTAAAGAAGACCATTAAGGTGAAGCTTTGACCAGAATGGTCTTGTCTTGTCTTGTTTTACGTTAGTCTTTTGTCAAATCGCTGCTGGCGCTAAAGAAAACCGGCAGCGCTAAAGAAGACCGGTTAGGTCCGAAGGGGCGAAGCCATTAAGGTGAAGGGGCGAAGCTATTACCAATTTTCTTGAGAAGTGTTGGTCTTGTCTTATTTTACGCTAAAGTTTCTCTTTAGAGAAAGTAAAGAAAACAAGCCAATCATAAAGAAAACCATAAAGGGCAAGGAGGGAAGACCATGTAGAAGGTGCTATGCAAGCCATTAAGGTCTTGTCTTGCTACAGCGTTTTCTTTAGCACCGTAAAGGGCAAGGAGGGAAGACCATGTTGGTCTTGGAATGCGCTAAAGAAAATGTTTCCGAAACCGTTTCCCTAAAGGTCAACTTTAGCACCAATAGGACACTTTAGCGCCTTATGGGGCGAAGCTTAGCTCCTAAAAGATTTTACCCGAAGGGAACGTGTATACCTTTAGGTGCTATGCTAATACCGTTTACTTAACGCTACGCGCTTTTCGTTTACAACTCAGTCAACTTTAGCACCCGTTACACTTTAGCGCAAAACCAATAGGCCCGAAAACGTTTACTTATGGGTTCATCGAAGCGAACGCGGTAAACTAACGAAAACCTAAAGGTAAACGCTTAATCAATTAGGGAAACCAGGTAGGGAAAGCGCTATGCGTTGTTTAGCGCTTAGTTTACTTACTTACCGATAAGTTATCAGTTCAAGTAGTTAGCATTCTGTTTGGTTTTCTTCTGACAAAACAACACTGGCGCTAAAGAAAACCTAAAGGGCTGGAGGGAAGACCATGAAGGGAATGCTTAAGCGACCGGTTAGGTCTTGTTTTATGCTAAAGTTTCCTATTGGTTTTGTGCGTTAGAAAACCAAAACCAATAGGTGCTAAAGTGTTCGAAACCGTTTCCCTAAGAAACTAAAGCACCAATATCTTTAGCACTAGGGAAACGGCTAAAGAAAACCTATTGGGTTTGGGCGCTATGCTTAACCATGTAGGCCTGGAGGGAAGACCATTATGGTCTTGGAATTTACAGCGAATTAGCGCAAGACCCGGTCTTCTTTAGCGGCTAAAGTTTCCCGTTAAGGGAATGAATGGTATTAGCTTACTTTTAGGTTTTCGGGTACGGTAAAGGGAATGGTATTAGCTTAACCTAAAGGTTTTCTAAAGTTTCTCTAAAGAGAAAGTAAAGAAAACCAAAACCTAAAAGTTAAGCGAGTTGTAGCAAGACCAACATGGTGTAGCTTCGCCCCAATAGGTATTAGCTTCTATGTTTAGGTTTTGTTTTCTTTAGCCCCAAACGACTTTAGCCAAAACCGTTTCCGTTTCCCTAAGAAACTAAAGCACCAATAACTTTAGCACCTTAAGGCCCAGAGGGAAGACCATTACCCGAAGGGAAGACCTGAATGGTCTTGTCTTGCGCTAAAGAGACCATTCAGTCAAGAAGGTTTGACCTGAATGGTCTTGTCTTCTGCTAAAGTGTCTGTTTCCCTAAGAAACTAAAGCACCTTAAGGGAAACGGACACTTTATTAAGGTTTTATGCTAAAGTTTCTCTTTAGAGAAAGCGCTTAGCTAATACCCTTAAAGGGCCACCCGGAGGGAAGACCATTACCCGAAGCTTTGACCATT
This sequence comes from Ceratopteris richardii, assembly GCA_020310875.1. Taxonomy (NCBI): domain Eukaryota; kingdom Viridiplantae; phylum Streptophyta; class Polypodiopsida; order Polypodiales; family Pteridaceae; genus Ceratopteris; species Ceratopteris richardii. The sequence continues at coordinate 59,938,674 of CM035437.1, read as the reverse complement.
CTGGTCTTGTCTTGTTTTACGCTAAAGTTTCCCGCTAAAGAAAATGTTTACCTTTAGGGTATTAGCTAAGCTCCAATAGGTGCTAAAGAAAACGCTGTAGCAAGACCAACATGGCACCTTGCTACGCACCTTTACTTTAGGTGTAGCGTTTACCTTTAGGTATAGGTATTAGCTTCACCTAAAAGGTGCTAAAGAAAATGTTTACCTTATGGGGCGAAGCTAAGCTCCTTTAGGTGCTAAAGAAAATGCCGTAAAGGGGCGGCGAATAAGCTCCATAAGGCTACAGCGTTTCCGTTTCCCTAAGAAACTAAAGCACCAATAGGGAAACGGAAACAGAAATGGAAAGTAACACGCTAAAGAAAACCTAAAGGGCCACCCGGAGGGAAGACCATTACCCGAAGGGAAGACCATTAAGGTGAAGCTACAACGAATGCGCGCCACCTATTGGTTTTGCTTAAGCGTTTACCATTCCCTTTATGGTCTCTTTAGCGCATTCCCTACATGGTGTAGCTGTAGCCAATAGGTATTAGCCCTTTAAGGCTTAAGCTATTACCATTCAGTCAAGAAGCTTGACCATGTTAGTCCTGGAGGGAAGACCATTCAGTCAAGAAGCAAAACCATGTAGTCAAGAAGCAAAACCATGTTGGTCTTGTCTTGTCTTGCTACAGCGAAAGAAGACCATTATGGTGAAGCTTAAGCGGCGATGAATCAAGAAGGGGCTAGGCGATTACGCTTAAGCCTAACATGGTATTAGCTTAACCATGTAGTCAAGAAGGACCATGTTGGTCTTGTCTTGTTTTGTTTTACGTGTTTTCACTCTAATACCTAAACGGTAAACTATCGCTCCTATTGGGTAAACGGTATTAGCTTCACCCCATCGAGTTGCATGTAAAGACAGAGAACGGGGGGTGCAAGGCCACCCCGCAGATTGATTGATTGATTGAACCTGCTTTCTGTAGATGGAATGAAATAGAGTTTCTTCAAAGAAAGACTCACAACATTTAGTTTCTCATATCATACTTGACCTCCGAATGATTGATCTAGGTATAGTAGTCTAGACAAAATAAAGGAAAGGTCTTCTTACTTACTTACGCGAGCTTTCTTTTTAACGGAAGAAAGAAAAGAGCTTTTCATTTCATGCAAAATGATCTCCGCAGAGTTGGAAGCGAAAACAAAGGCTTAAACCTCTGCTTCGCGGAGCACTAGCTCGGGTGCGGCTTCGCGCTTAAGCCTCTACTTCGCGGAGCAGTTTCGCTTAGCTTCTAACAAGTTTAGCTCTGCTATTCGTGGAGCAGTTTAGCTTAGCTTCTTCCTTCTTTTTCTCGTTTTTTCATTCCATTCATTTTCCTCCCCACCAATAGATAGAGGCGAATAGAAATAACCGAACCACGTCCACGGAATACCGGTACCGAGCAGCTGCTTCGAAGCCAAAGTGATGTAGAGAACTGAAATGGCCCATATATTAACGAATACCGCGTATCATCAAGAGAATGGTCCCTATAATGACATGGAACCCATGAAACCCGGTAGCTAAATAAAAAGTAAACCCATAAATACCGTCAGAGATGATAAAAAGTGCTTCATAATATTCGATTCCTTAAAACCCGGTGAAGACTAAAGCCAGCCAAACGATAGCTACTAGAGCGTGAACTGCTTGTTATTTTAACCCTGCGAGTATGGCATAATGAGCCCAAGTCACAGCAGCTCCAGAGAGAAGAAGAATTAGGGTATTTAGAAAAGGGATTCCCCAGGGATTTAACACTTCAATTCCTTGGGGGGGCCGAATAGCTCCAATCTCTATCGCGGGTGCCGAAGAGGAATGAAGAAAGGCCCAAAAAAAGGCTAAAGAGAACATAACCTCCGAGACGATGGACAAGAAAAAACCGTAGCGAAGCCCTACTTATACCGCTTTGGTGTGATTTCCTTCGTAAGTAGATTCACATGTAACATCACGCCACCATACGAACATGGTATATAAGATTAATCCTAAGCCCAAGGTAAGGAGTGCTCTATCTCCTGTCAAGAAGGGGCGAAGCGATGAAGGCCCGGAGCTTAAGCATTCCCATAATGGTCTTCCCTCTCCAATAGGTATTAGCTTAAGCAAGACCTTAATGGTCTTCCCTCCGGGTGGCCCTTTAGTTAAGCTAATACCAAAACCTTTAGGGCGGAGCTATTACCAGGCGCATTTTCTTTAGCCGTTTCCCTTTAGGTTTTCTTTAGCGCTAAAGTGTCCTAAAGGCACTAAAGTGTCCTATTGGTGCTAAAGTGTCCTGGTAAACGGTTTTGGTTGTTTCTAAAGAAAATGTCGTAACGGGAAACACTGTAGCCTAAAGGACCGGTTTCCCACCTATTGGTTTTGCGTGTTAGAAAACCTAAAAGGTTTCCAAAAACTTTAGCGCAAACCTAATACCTTTACGGGAAACTTTAGCACCCGGTAAACTTTACGGTCAACTTTAGCACAAGACAAGACCAGAATGGTCAAAGCTTCGGGTAATGGTCTTCCCTCCTTGCCCATTAAGGGAATGCGCATTTAAGCGTTAAGGACTGGATTAAGCTAATACCGTTAGGACCTAAAGGTAAAAGCTAATACCTAAAGGGCGGAGCGTTTACCTAACGTTTAAGCGTTTACCGTATGGAGCGAAGCTAATACGTTTACAACACGTAAACTTTAGCTCCATAAGTAAACGTAAACGGTCAACGGTTAGAAAACGTTAAGTAAACGTAAACGTTTAAGCGACGGGTAAAGTTTAAGCGTTAAGGACTGGATTAAGCTAATACCTAACGGTAAACGGGTTAGTTTACCGTAACGTTTACAACACAGTAAACGTCAAGAAAACAGTTAGGTTTTCGTTTACAACACTGTTTTCTTGACGTTTACTAAAGTTTTTGCTTCCAGCCTCTGTCTGTGGGTGAATCGAAGCTAAGCTCAACTGCGGGAGTTAGAAATGAGTTAGAAGCGATGAAAATTGAGTGAGAAGCGACGATGAAGCTAAAGTTAGAACGCTTAGGCCTTCAGCGTAACTCGACCTAGAAGCTAAGCACATAAGCTACCAAACGAGATACGTGTAACCAGCTTCTAGTAAAAAATGATGCGAGCCGTATGCAGGGAGACTTGCACGTACGGTTCTTTGAGGGGGATCCGGCCAGCCTTTGAAAAGCAAAGGACCTATCCTACCCAATTAGGGGCACAGAAAAATTAATCGAGTATAAAACGTATCTCTAAGCTTTACCTCATTCTGATCGTTTGGAGGGCGACCGTGAAGTCACCGAGTGAAGCGAGATGGGTACTGAAAACCCGTTTCCCGTTTACGTTTACGAAAAAAACACGTTTTCTATCGCTTCTAATCGGTAAACGCATAGCACCTATGGTGTCGTTTACCGTATGGAGCGAAGCTAATACGTTTACAACTCAGTCAACTTTAGCTCATTGACAAAACCATGTTGGCCTGGAGCTTTGACCATGTAGGCGCTAAAGAGACCATTCAATCAAGAAGGACCAACATGGTCTTTTCTTGCGCTAAAGAAGACCATAAAGCGGAGGGAAGACCATGCTACAGCTACACCATGTAGTAAAGAAGGGTTGCTACAGCTACACCATGTAGGCTCAAGCGAAACCCGGGTAGGTTTTGTGCTAAAGAAGCTGTAGATTCCAAGATAAGACCAGAATGTCCGGGTAATGGTCTTCCCTCCGGGCCAACATGTTAATATTAAGCAAAACCAACATGGTGTAGCTGTAGATTCGTTGTAGCCAACATGGCTCTTTAGCTCAAGACCATGTAGGTGTAGTTGTAGCAAAACCAACATGGTGTAGCTGCGTGCCTTTACTTCATGGTAATATTAAGCATTCCCTACATGGTGTAGCTGTAGATTCGCTGTAGCCAACATGGCTCTTTAGCTCAAGACCATGTAGGTGTAGCTGTAGCAAAACCAACATGGTGTAGCTGTAGCCTTTACTTCATGGTAATATTAAGCAAGACAAGACAAGACAAGACCAACACTTCTCAAGAAAACTGGTAATAGCTTCGCGCCTTCGGAGTTGGTCAAGCTTCTTGACTTCATCGCTTGCATAGCACCTTCTTGACTGAATGGTCCGGCCCAACATGGTTTTCTTTAGCCTGGCGCTTAAGTTGACCGTTAAGGTTTGACGCTAAAGAAAACGCTGTAGCCAATAGGTATTAGCTACACCTAAAAGGTCCTAAAGGATTAAGCTAATACCGTTCACCAGTTTTCTTTACGTTTACGTTTACAACTCAGTCTACTATCACTCCTTAAGGTGCTATGCGAGCGTTGGTCACGGAGCTATTAAGCCCGATTCCCCGTCGCTTAAGCCTTCTTGGCTGAATGGCTTCACCCCGACCTTAAGTTTCGCCGCCCCCTTCTTGACTGAATGGTAATAGCTTAAGCCTATCGGTATTAGCTTAACCATTTACCCTTTAGGTAAACTTACGCGTCAAACCTAAAGGTATTAGCATAGCCCGATTCCCTTAAGGTGCTAAAGTGTTTGGGAAACGGCTAAAGAAAACCGTAAAGGTATAGGTATTAGCTTAACCCTTCGGATAAGTAAACGTTTTCGGTTTTCTTTAGCACGTGTTGTTTTCGGGTTTCCCGTTAAGGTTAAGCGTTTACGTTTACGTTTACCTTTACGAGCTAAGCTACGCCTAGGTAAACGGTTTTCTTTAGCGCTTAGTTTACCTTATGGAGCTATCGCTTCGCCCCAATAGGCGCTAAAGTGTCCTAAAGGCTACAGCGTGTCCGTTTCCGTTTCCCTATTGGTGCTCCGCGTTTCCTATTGGGAAACGGACACTTTAGCACCAATAGGACACTAAAGCACCTAACGGGAAACGGTTTCGGAAACATTTTCTTTAGCGCCTTTCTTAGGAGCTATGCTAATACCTTCATGGCATTTTCTTTAGTGCAAACCGAAACAAACAGAAACCAACCGAAATAGAAACAAACCGAAACAAACCGAAACCGTTTCCATTTCCCTTTACGGTAAACTAACGCACCTGTTAGGGAAACTAAAGCACCTAACGGGACACTTTAGCACCTATTGGTTTTCTTTAGCGGGAAACTAAAGCACCTAAAGGGAAACGCAGCGCGCCTAACGTAAAGAAAGCCGGGGTTTGGGGCGATAGAAAATGTTTACCGGTAAACTAAGCAAGACCAACATGGTAATAGCTTAAGCCTAAAAGTTAAGCTATTACGTTGTAGCCTACATGGTGTAGCTAATACCTATTGGCTACAGCTACACCATGTAGGGAATGCTTAAGCGAAAACTTGAGCGCTTTCCTACCATAAGGTGGGAAACTTGAGCGCCTATACGGTAAACTTGAGTGCCTATACGGTAAACTTGAGCGCCTTATGGCTTAAGCTAATACGTTGTAGCCTGGTATTAGCTTACCCGTTAGGTTTTGGTTTTCTTTACTTTCTTAGCTGCTAAAGAAACCCGATAGGTATAGGTTTCTCGGGAAACTTTAGCTCGAAAACGTTTACTTATGGAAAGTTGAGTGAGTTGTAAACGTATTAGCCCGAAAACCCGAAGGTGCTATGCAAGCGATAGCACGGGCCTAACCGGTCAACTTTAGCCTCTATTGGTGCTTTAGTGTCCCATAACGGTAAACGTAGATAGTTGACCTATACGGTAAACGCGCGCAGCGATAGAAAACCGATTAGGTGCTAAAGTTTCCCGGGTATTAGGGCTAAAGAAAACGCTTTAGCCTGGCTAAAGAAAACCGTTAGGCTTAAGCTATTACGCTTTAGCCTATCGGGAAACTTTAGCACCTATTGGTTTTGGTTTTCTTTAGCCCTAATACCTATCGGTATTAGCTTAATCGCTTGCATAGCACCTTAAGTTTAAGCTATTATGCTAAAAGCGGAGGTTTGACTATTACCTGAAGGTTTGACCTGAATGGTCTTGTCTTGCTACAGCGAAAACTAGGCTTAAGCTTTGACAAGACCTTAATGGCTTGCATAGCACCTTCGGGCCAACATGTTCTTGTTTTGCTTAAGTGTTTACCAAAACCTAAACGATTTTCTTTAGCCGTTTCCCTAAAAGGTGCTAAAGTGTCCTATTGGTGCTTTAGTTTCCCTATTGGGAAACGAAAATGAACACTTTAGCACTATGTAGGCTTAAGCTAATACCAGGCCCGAAGGGTTAAGCAAGACCAACATGGTCTTCTTTAGCGCAAGACCAACGTCGCTTCTAAAGAAAACTTCATGGTAATAGCTTCGTTGTAGCCTACATGGTCTTGTTTTGCTACAACTAAACCGCTGTAGCTTCACCATAATGGTCTTCCCTTCCCAATAGGTACTAGCTACACCTAAAGTCAAGAAGGCGTGGCGATTCAGTCAAGAAGGTAAAGAAAACCATTAAGTAAGTTTTCTTTAGAAGCGATTCAGTCAAGAAGCAAAACCATTCAGTCAAGAAGCTTGACCATGTAGAAGGTTTGACCAACATGGTCTTGTCTTGTCTTGTCTTGTCTTGTCTTGGAATGCTTAACTTAAACGATAGGTAAACGGTTAAGCGAAAACTTTAGCGCCTAAAAGGCTGGAGGGAAGACCATGTTGGCCTGGAGGAGCGAAGCCATTAAGGTCTTGGAATCTACAGCGTTTACCATTCCCAATAAGTATTAGCTTCTACGTTTAGGGAATGAAAGAAAACCAAAACCTAACGGTAAACTCGCTACGCGCCTTAACGGTTTTCTTTAGCTGTTTCCCTAAAAGGCTACAGCGTGTCCATTTCCCAATAAATAGGAAACGCGGAGCACCTTTGGGGAAACGGAAACTTTAGCACAAGACAAGACCAGAATGGTCAAAGCTTCGGGTAATGGCCTTCCCTCCGGGTGGGCCTTTAAGGTTTTGTAAGCTCCCATGTTTTCGTTTACCTTTTAGGCTTTTCTTTAGCTCATTTACCCGGTAAACTTTAGCATAAAACAAGACCATGTTGGTCTTCTTTAGCGCCTAACCGGTATTAGCTTACTTTAGGTGTAGCTAATACCTAAAGTAAAGGAGCTAAAGAGCCATGTTGGTCTTGCTACAGTGTTTTCTTTAGCTCGTAAAGGTAAATGTAGATAGTTGACCTACCGGTCCTTATGGAGCTAAGCATAGCCTCTAAAGTAAACGTTTTCTTTAGCTCGTTTACTTTAGGTTTTCTTTAGCTCCAGTAAACTAAGCACTAAAGAAAACCATTTACTACTTATGGTAGGAGCTAATACGTGTTGTAAACGTAATAGCTTAATCGTTTACTAACGCGTGAAGCTAAGCATGATTCCCTAACCGGGTTTCGCTTAACCCTTCGGGCCTAACGATTAAGCGTTTACGTTTACAACACTATAGCAGCGCCGATAGGGGCTAAAGTTTACCTTAAGTAAAGGGTTTCGTCAACTTTAGCCGCCGCCTTAACGGTTTTCTTTAGCACCATAAGTAAATGTTTAAGCGAACGTAGTTAGGTAAACGTAAACGGTCAACGGTATTAGCTCCGCCCCACTAAAGAGCGAGTATGACTAATCGACGTGGTTGATATGACGATGACAACAGCATGTCGTAAACGGAAATAGCCAACTCTTGGCATATCTCCACTTCGTGTCGGCAGTGGCAGTTGAACGGTCTCGTGAATGCAAGATGCTAGCGGAACGATCAGCCGGATGGTAAGGCTAAGTTCCTCCCTACCGTGTCTATCCCTGTGTGTTGAGGATTTGGATTAGTGCACCAGAGATAGGGGAAACTGGGAGTCGATATGGGTATAGCAAACATCTAAAGCATAACTGCACACTCACACGACCGGAGATAGGAGCATTCAGTGAAACCGGTGACCCACACTTCCCGGATAGATGTGTGGGATAGAGGACTCGTAATAAGAAAACGTTAAATAAACGATTAAGCTAATACTATACCTAACCGGGAAACTTTAGCTCCTAAAAGGCCCGATTAGGCTTTAGCGATTGGTTTTGCGCTAAAGTTGACCGTTAAGGTTTTACCCGTTTACCTTTAGGTGTAGCGTTTACCTTTAGGTATAGGTATTAGCTTAATCGCTTGCATAACACCTTAAGTTTAAGCTATTACGCTAAAAGCGGAGGGAAGACCATTATGGTGAAGCTACAGCGAGAACCAGGGCCGAAGGCTTAAGCAAGACAAGACCAACATGGTCCTTCTTTACCAACATGGTGTAGCTGTAACTTCACCAACATGGTCAAGCTTCTTTACTACATGGTCTTGTTTTGCTTAAGCTAATACCAAAACCTAAACGGTATTAGCCGTTTCCCTAAAATGTGCCAAAGTTATTGGTGCTTTAGTTTCTTAGGGAAACGGTTTCGGACACTTTAGCACCATGTGGGCTTAAGCTAATACCAGGCTCGAAGGGTTAAGCAAGACCAACATGGCTAGCAGCGCTCAAGACCAACATGGTCTCGTTGCACGCCTTTACTTCATGGTGTAGCTGTAGCAAGACCAACATGGTCAAGCTTCTTGACTACATGGTCTTGTTTTGCTTAAGCTATTACGTTGTAGCAAGACCTACATGGTCTTCCCTTCGGCCCTTTAGGTATTAGTTGCACCTAAAGTCAAGAAGGGAAGACCAGGCGCTAAAGTTTTCGCTTAAGCATTCCCATAATGGTCTTCCCTCCTAAACGGTATTAGCTACACCTAAAGGTGAAGGCTACATAGAAAACCAGGCTTAAGCGCGATGTTGGTCTTGTCTTGTCTTGTTTTGCTTAACTTAAACGATAGGTAAACGGTTAAGCTAATACCAAAACCTAAAGGCTTAAGCTAATACCATTCCCAATAGGTATTAGCTACACCTTAAGGGAAACGGACACTTTAGCCCTAATACCTTTAGGGGCGAAGCTAAGCTCGATAGGTTTTCGGTGACCATAAAGGCTACAGCGTTTTCTTTAGCCGCCCCTAAAGGTTTTCTTTAGCACGCATAGCGCTTTAGGGTATTAGCTAAGCACGATTAGTTTCGTTAGGTAGTTCGCCCGATTCCCTTTAGGTATTAGCTTCACCCTTCTTGACTGAATGGTAATAGCTTAAGCCTATCAGTATTAGCTTAAGCCTTCACCATAATGGTAATAGTTGTAGCCTACATGGTAATAGCTACGCGCCTTTAGGCGCTATGTGTGCTATGCTAATACCCTAAAGTAAACGGTTAAGCGAAACCCAAAACCATATGGTGCTAAAGTGTCTGTTTCCCACTAAAGTGTCCTAAAGGTGCTAAAGTTGACCTTTAGGGAAACGGTTTCATACACGTTGTAGCCTTAAGGGAAACGGCTAAAGAAAACCTTTAGGGGCGAAGCGGTCAACTTTAGCCCATTAAGGTTTTCGGGTACGTGTTGTTTTCGTTTTCTTTAGCCCGTTTCCCAAACACTTTAGCACCTATTGGTTTTCGTTTTTGTTTTCGCTTAAACGTTAGGTGCTAAAGAAAACCTATGGGGCTAAAGTTGACCGTTAGGTATAGGTAAACGTAGATAGTTTACATGTTGTTTTCGTTTTCGATCTGATTCACCCAAGTTGAGCTTAGCTGCGATTCATGAACCCGCAGAAAGGCTTAGCTGCGATTCACCCAAGTTGAGCTTAGCTGCTAACTTTTCGCTTAGTTGACCTTTTCGGCCGTTTACCGGGTGAACGAAAACTAACGTAAACGCTTAAACGTGTTGTTTTCGGTGTTGCGTCGCAGAAGGGAAGGGGCCTAAATCGGCGGACAGACTGACGCCTAAACTTGAGTAGTGCCGTAAGGTTTAATAGAACACCCAGATAGGGAATTGGCCAGTCGACCCCACAACCCATGTCGCTGCGCGGTCGAGGCCGAAAGTAAGTACTCGCTTCGGGTTCATCCTCGGCAAAAACTCGCAGGCAGGACTCGATCGAGCGCTCTTCCGTGCCCGAGAGAGATCCATCGCGGGGTGGAGTAAATGGCCAACTCGTCAGGCTCATGACCTGAAGACTGCGGGTTCGAACCCTGCCCCCGCACGGTTTCCAGTTCACGCATAAACCAACCAAACAGTTAAATATTAAGAACCAAAAACAACACAAAATTGATTCATTGATTATGCCTTGAATGAATGTCTTCGAGACAAATCTACCTTTCATTTTCACCTTCACCACAATGTCATTTGGTCTTAGTTCGCCATAGCGTTTACCTATGTATGGGGCGTAGCGTTTACGTTGAGTTTTTTATCTATGTTTACGTTCACTGTTAGTTTTCTATCGCCCCCTGGAGCCCCTAATCGATTAAGCTAATTCGCTGTAGCCTTTAGGTGTAGCTAATACGCGCGAACGAACGAACCCTTAAAGTTAAGCTATTACGCTTAAGCGTTAGTTTTCTTTAGCTCGATAGGCCCGATTAGGGTGAAGCTAATACCTGTGGACCGTATGGAGCGAAGCTATTACGTTTACAACACGTATTAGCTCCTACCATAAGTAAACGTTTCAGCGAAAACCGGTAAACGATTAAGCTAATCGCTTAAGCAAGACCTACATGGTGTAGTTGTAGCAAGACAAGACCTTAATGGTGTAACTGTAGCCAACATGGTGTAGCTGTAGCCTTTATGGTTTTCTTTACGATAGGTAAACGGGTAAAACCTTAACGGTCAACTTTAGGTGCATTCCAAGACAAGACCTAACGGGCTAAAGTCGGGGTTTGGGGCTAAAGAAAACCAAAACCGTTACGGGCTTAAGTTGACCGTATAGGGAATGGTATTAGCTTATCCGTTTAGGTTTTGTAAACGCTTAAGCCTAAACGCTTAAGCCTAAGCTTTGACCAACATGGTCTTGTTTTACGCGCTTAGTCTTCGCGGTGAACGGTTCATTAAGCTAATACCTTTTAGGCTACAGTGTTTACCTTAAGGGAATGCGCTAAAGAAAACGCTTTAGCCTCATTTTCCAATTTTATCTCAGAAGTGACCTTTATGTATGGATTTACCTTTAGAGTGGAAAAAGCATACAGCCCTAATATCTGCAGTAATTGCTGCTTCGGCGGGGCCACCTGAGAATGTATAATGAAGCCATACACCCGGTTATTCCAACAGAAAGAACACTGGTGGAATGACGAACATAGTGCTTTGATTGACGAATTCGTAAGACGTAAAGAGCATATGCCAAAACTCTTTGATTGACGACCGCGCCTACTTTTCCGCGTGGGTGGGTTCAAACAAATGGGGATTGAACGGGTCTTACACCCCATTTGCAATAACGAGAGTTCCCGTGTCTTGTTCGAAGATGACTTTCATCGCCTGATAAGACACGGGGAATCTATTATGAACAGACTTTGGTTGAATGAAAAAAAGCTCTAAATTCATTAATTAATTGTCTGCAATAGAATGTCACCTTCTACAATGTACGTATGCCTTAGACGGGATCTCTTCTTATTATAGGCAAGAGTTCTCTCTAGGTATACGGTGGTTAGACCTCAATGTCTGCCTAGGTTACGCGAAAACGTAGAAAAACAGAGTAAGTAGTAAATGGTGCAGTCTTTAGAAATCGATGGTTTTGTTTTAGTATATGGAGAAGGGCTCCGCCCATCGCCATTGTTGGCATCGTTCGACACTTTAGAGGTGTAATACAGTGAACACTGGGTATCGTCCCCCCGAGCGAGACCCCCCGGAGGTATGGCTGAGCGGTTTAAGGCATTGGTTTGCTAAATCAACATACAAGACATTGTATCATGGGTTCGAATCCCATTTCCTCCTAATCGCCTAGCCCTAATCATTACCAAGCTTTAGGCGGCGGGCGAATCAAGTTATTCAATCAATCTGCGGGGTTGGTTCCTCACATGGCTTTCTCTTCTTAGGGGCGGCTTTCAGTCTAATATTATTCTTCAGCAGGTGCTATGCAAGCGAAAACAAACAGTCAACGCGGAACTTATCTTCTTGAATCTATAGTTTGGTTTGGGAGAAGAAATTGAAAGTCCTGCTTGCTGTTCGCTCGCAGCTAACTTCCCCTCTGATTCTTATACAGGGACGTGCCATGGGAGTAACTCATTCCCAAATGGGTTAAGCCACAACATGGGCATTCCCTGCGACGGGCGGCGTTCTCTGAAGACGTAGCGTTCATTGACAAAGACCATTAGCTTTGGCTGGCATCTTTCCCGTTGATTATCGATGGCTCATGATCCCGCGGGCGGGGGTTTGGGATGGATGGATGTCTGAGCGGTTTAAAGAGTCGGTCTTGAAAACCGAAGTATTCGGAAAAATACCGGGGGTTCGAATCCCTCTCCATCCGCCAACAACTCTCTTTTTACATACATCTCTTCACACATACCTGTGCAGTAGCATTTAAGAGTGTAATGCCTCGATTTACTTACTCTCAGATATATATCTCCACACAGGGGCGGAATCAAGCGTTTGTATTCTTAGCCTTAAAGGAGGACAAGCATTTCTGGCATATGGTTCTTGTCCTGCGATACCGGGACTACAGGGTTTCCCTCTACATATCTGGAAGGGGAGCTAAACGGCTAGCCCTACTAAACGAAGTTTTTTGGGAGTAGGCTGTCTCTCGTAAACTCCGAGTCTGCTGGGCGAGTCCAAGCGTATACATAGACCTTCGTCTGGCACCGGCATGGAGAGAGTACTACGGAATACCCCCAGATTGATATGGATCTCCCCCATAGAGGTGCTTAACAAGCTAATAAGTGTTGTAAATGTAGTTAGTTGACCGGGTGAAAACAACACGTATTAGCTTGAACGTGCTAATACCTTATGGTTAAGCTAATACCTTATGGTTAAGCTAGTACCTTATGGAGCTAAAGAAAACCGTAACGGTAAACGAGCGATAGAAAACTAACAATGAACGTAAACGTAAACGGTATTAGCTTAATTAGTTTACGTTTACAACAGGATGAACCGTTTACCTTAACGGGAAACTAATACCGAAAACAACACTATAGTAGTTGAACGTTTACCTAATGGTAAACTAACCGCATAGCGCCATAGGCGCACTTAGTTGACCGGTTAGGCGCTATGCGAAGACCGGTAAGGTCTTGCGCTAAAGAAAACCATAAAGGGAATGCGCTAAAGAAAGTTTCCCACCTTATGGTAGGGAAAGCGCTAAAGAAAACGTTTACCTAACCGGTCAACTCCTGCCCGGGAAACTTTAGCTCGAAAACGTTTACCGTTAGGAGCTAAAGTTTCTCGTTTACCCAATAGGGGCTCCGCGGCATCGTCGGTTAGGGAATCGTTTTCTTTACGTGTTGACCGGTAGGTATTAGCTTCGCTCCAATAAGGTGCTTAGTTTACCGTTTTGCGCTAAAGAAAACCTATTGGTTTTGCGCTAAAGTTTTCTTTCTTTATAACGCGCAAAACTAAGCGCGTAAAGCCTTTACGGTATTAGCTTTAGCCTTAACGGTAAAGCGAAAATGGTGCCTTAAAATAAGGGGCGAAGCTAAGCGCAAGACCAACATGGTGTAGCTTTAGCCTTATGGCTTAAGCATTTTCTAACCTTAAAGGGTATTAGCTAAGCGCAAAACCTTAAAGGGGCAAAGCTATTACCATAAAGGGAATGGTAAACGCTTAAGCAAAACCAATAGGTGGCGCACATTCGCTGTAGCTTCACCTTAATGGTCTTCCCTTCGGGTAATGGTCTTCCGTTCGGGTAATGGTCTTCCCTCCGGGTGGCCCTTTAGGTTTTCTTTAGCGCGTTACTTTCCGTTTCTGTTTCCGTTTCCGTTTCCCTATTGGCGCTTTAGTTTCTTAGGGAAACGGAAACGCTGTAGCCTTATGGAGCTTATTCGCCGCCCCTTTACGGCATTTTCTTTAGCACCTAAAGGAGCTTAGCTTCGCCCCATAAGGTAAACATTTTCTTTAGCACCTTTTAGGTGAAGCTAATACCTATACCTAAAGGTAAATGCTACACCTAAAGTAAAGGTGCGTAGCAAGGTGCCATGTTGGTCTTGCTACAGCGTTTTCTTTAGCACCTATTGGAGCTTAGCTAATACCCTAAAGGTAAACATTTTCTTTAGCGGGAAACTTTAGCGTAAAACAAGACAAGACCAAAATGGTCAAAGCTTCTGGTAATGGTCTTCCCTCCGGGTGGCCCTTTAAGGGTATTAGCTAAGCGCTTTCTCTAAAGAGAAACTTTAGCATAAAACCTTAATAAAGTGTCTGTTTCCCTTAAAGTGCTTTAGTTTCTTAGGGAAACGGACACTTTAGCACAAGACAAGACCATTCAGGTCTTCCCTTCTTGACTGAATGGTCTCTTTAGCGCAAGACAAGACCATTCAGGTCTTCCCTTCGGGTAATGGTCTTCCCTCTGGGCCTTAAGGTGCTAAACTTATTGGTGCTTTAGTTTCTTAGGGAAACGGAAACGGTTTCGGCTAAAGTCGTTTGGGGCTAAAGAAAACAAAACCTAAACGTAGAAGCTAATACCTATTGGGCCGAAGCTACACCATGTTGGTCTTGCTACAGCTCGCTTAACTTTTAGGTTTTGGTTTTCTTTACTTTCTCTTTAGAGAAACTTTAGAAAACCTTTAGGTTAAGCTAATACCATTCCCTTTACGGTACTCGAAAACCTGAAAGTAAGCTAATACCATTCATTCCCTTAACGGGAAACTTTAGCCGCTAAAGAAGACCGGGTCTTGCGCTAATTTGCTGTAGATTCCAAGACCATAATGGTCTTCCCTCCGGGCCTACATGGTTAAGCATAGCGCCCAAACCCAATAGGTTTTCTTTAGCCGTTTCCCTAGTGCTAAAGTTATTGGTGCTTTAGTTTCTTAGGGAAACGGTTGCGGACACTTTAGCTCCTATTGGTTTTGGTTTTCTAACGCGCAAAACCAATAGGAAACTTTAGCGTAAAACAAGACCTAACCGGTCGCTTAAGCATTCCCTTCATGGTCTTCCCTCCGGGTGGCCCTTTAGGTTTTCTTTAGCGCCAATGTTGTTTTGTCAGAAGAAAACCAAACAGAATGCTAACTACTTGAACTGATAACTTATCGATAAGTAAGTAAACTAAGCGCTAAAGAACGCTACGCGCTTTCCCTACCCGGTTTCCCTAATCGATTAAGCGTTTACCTTTAGGTTTTTGTTAGTTTACGGAGTTCGCTTCGATGAACCCATAAGTAAACGTTTTCGGGCCTATTGGTTTTGCGCTAAAGTGTAACGGATGCTAAAGTTGAGTGAGTTGTAAACGGAAAGCGCGTAGCGTTAAGTAAACGGTATTAGCATAGCAGCTAAAGGTATACACGTTCCCTTCGGGTAAAATCTTTTAGGAGCTAAGCTTCGCCCCATAAGGCGCTAAAGTGTCCAATTGGTGCTAAAGTTGACCTTTAGGGAAACGGTTTTGGAAACATTTTCTTTAGCGCATTCCAAGACCAACATGGTCTTCCCTCCTTGCCCTTTACGGTGCTAAAGAAAACGCTGTAGCAAGACAAGACCTTAATGGCTTGCATAGCACCTTCTACATGGTCTTCCCTCCTTGCCCTTTATGGTTTTCTTTACGATAGGCTCGTTTTCTTTCCTTTCTCTAAAGAGAAACTTTAGCGTAAAACAAGACAAGACCAACACTTCTCAAGAAAACTGGTAATAGCTTCGCCCCTTCACCTTAATGGCTTAGCCCCTTCGGACCTAACCGGTCTTCTTTAGCGCCGCCGGTTTTCTTTAGCGCCAGTAGCGATTTGACAAAAGACTAACGTAAAACAAGACAAGACAAGACCATTCTGGTCAAAGCTTCACCTTAATGGTCTTCTTTAGCACAAGACCAACATGGTCTCGCTGCGCGCCTGGTCTTCCCTTCTTGACTTTACGGTCTTCGCTTAAGCAAGACAAGACCTACATGGTCTCTTTAGCGCAAGACAAGACCATTCTGGTCAAAGCTTCGGGTAATGGTCTTCCCTCCGTCCGGGCCTCAATGGTCTTCCCTCCGGGTGGCCCTTTAGGTATTAGCTTAAGCAAGACAAGACCTACATGGTCTTCCCTCCGGGCCAACATGGTCTTCCCTCTGGGCCTCTGAAACGAATTATGTGCCGTAGCGTAGGTTTCACGGTCTCGAGCTTTCTTCTCAAGCAGCAGAAACAGCCACTAATATGAGTTTTCATTAGCGTGACAATCAACTTAAAGAAACTTCACGATGACCCAAGCCGATTTGCTCTTATCATCGACCCTCAAAGTGATCAAAAGTCATCTACCTGCCATAAAGGAGATGGATGACTTGGAACTAAACTTTGTAGTGTCTAGAACTACTAGAGTTCACCCGGAAAGAACAATTCTTGATTTCAGGAAGCCAGCGGAACAATTGATTTTCAGAAGCTTGAAGAAAAGCTTCATCTCGGACATTTTGGTTTAGAACTTCCAGAAGGTTGGGGCGATTTCTTATTTCACCTAGCCCTCCCTCTCATGACGGGTTTGGGAGCGGGTGCAATGACACCTGAAATGTTGGAGATCACTACGAAACCATTGCTACTGCTTTTAAGGGTCCTAATACTCAATTCGGCTTCGGAGGCTGACGACTCCATTCGTCCATTCGCTTTTAGAGCCCAAGAGCCGTATAATATACTGGAGCTTATGCCAAAATTAAGACATGGTGGCCAAAGGCTCTTCAGTAGGATGATTGGCCGTATTCACACCTTAACGACATGGACCCCTGATGAGTCGGAATGAAACTGAATAGAATCACTATGTTAAGAAACTTTAGTCTTTGGATACGGGCTCCACCTTCCAACCCCGAGAACACCCAAGATCAAGCGGAGATAGAAGGTACGATAATAGGATACGGCACGAAAGGTAAATCCGATTTCAGTCAGACTTAATTCGAACTACCATTGAGATTCAAGTCGGTTTAGTGAGGGCGACCGCTTCGTCACCGAATGAATTGCCTGCCGCATGTCGGTCCGGTTTGGCATTGCAGATGTCCGCAAGCAACGTATAGGACACAACTTATTCTAACGCTAACTACGCCACCACACGCGAACGAAAGGAGAAACCCAGAGCATGTCATGAAAGGAGCACACGCCGCCTAACCAATCCTTCTTGGGCTTCGACCTAAACTTTGAAGCACAGTTGAGTGTAGATACCATGAACACGAGGTGCGGGATACCAAGCCTAGCTTTTTGGAGGAAGCGTTTACGCTAGTCAACGTTCAAGCTAATACGTTTAGTTTTCGGGGGTGAAGCGTTTACCGGGTGAACGTAAAAGCGTTTACATGTTGTTTTCGTTACGGGAAACCCGTTTACTTATGGTAGGAGCTAATACGTGTTGTAAACGTAATAGCTTAACCCTTTGGGCCTGGTATTAGCTTAATCGCATAGCGCCGATAAACGCTTCTTCCTGACCTTTTAGGGTGAAGCGTTTACCTATTGTATTAGGTGTAGCTAATACCTATTGGGAAGGGAAGACCATGTAGGTGAAGCTACAGCGGGTTAGTTTACCTAAAGTAGGTGAAGCTAACCTAATGAATTCATCCAAAGGCAATAATAATGTAGCCGCCCTCTGTTGGTTGCCTATGTTAACTTTTTAGGGGATTTGTCATTGGTTTGAAAAATTTTAAATTTTTTATTTACGCAATATGCGTTTCTAATTGATTTCAATTTTGAAAGAAACTAATCCTGCATTAAGTCTTTTCAGTAAGTAATCCGCAACTTCGAACACCAAACAAAAAAAAAAAGAAATATTAAAATGATTAACAAACTTACACTCATTCATTTTTTTGTAGTGTTTCTTGATTCCCCGGGACTGGCGCCCTGGTTCCAATCCATTATTTTTTTGTTGTAGATTGGAACGAATCTAAACAAAACTAACGGAAATGTTGATGATATAATTCTTACAGGTACAGATGAGAAGGGCATACAAAGTCTCAAGAAGCAAATGGAGAAAGAGTTCAATATTAGTGACTTGGGAGAGTTGTCATATTTCTTGGGCATGGAGGTCTCATATACTCAACATGGAGTATATGTGACTCAAGAAAGGTATTTGAAGAACTTGTTGATCAAGTTTAAGATGGAAGATTGAAGGGTAGCACCTACTCCAATGGAGGTGAATCACAAACTGAGCATATATAGAGGAGAAGAATTCAAGGATATGAAGCTTTATCAAAGTTTGGTTGGTAGTCTCATCTATGCTACATTTAGTAGGCCTGATTTGTCATATGCAGTTGGAGCGTTGTCTCAATTCATGCTTTGTCCTAGAAACAAACATTGTATTGCAGGTCAAAGAGTGTTAAGATATATTAAGGGTACACTCAAAGAAGGTTTGTATTATGGTTTCACATCAGATACAAACATCAAGATATATAGTGATATAGATTGGGCAAGTAGTCCTTATGATAGGAGATCAACCTATAGGTTGTTAGTATATGAGCAATGTCTACCCCTCATGATTGTATGCACATTTTGTAAGGCCCCCATTATGAGGAGAGGCCAAGCATGCATTGCCCAATTGATGGGAATCCCAACTTGCATGTTGGATGAAGGTCATATTGGACCATGTAAGGTATTGTAAGGAAAGGGAGTTACCAAGGTCCCCAATTGTGGGGTCCAAGGCAGCGGTGAGTAGCCCCGGCTAGGGGCCCAAGGGGGCCAGTA
The DNA here is from genome assembly GCA_020310875.1 of Ceratopteris richardii. Lineage (NCBI taxonomy): Eukaryota > Viridiplantae > Streptophyta > Polypodiopsida > Polypodiales > Pteridaceae > Ceratopteris > Ceratopteris richardii. Next base: position 59,920,175 of record CM035437.1, on the reverse strand, counting down.
AGCCCCCTGGTGGGGGTCCGAGGGCAACACCCCCGGTGCGACGATAAAGGGAATATTCCATGGAATATTCCCTATCGGTGTCAGAAATCATTTATATTTGTTAGGTCGGTTCAACCGGTCTAAGCCGTGTATGGCAATTATGCGCGCGGTGACTGCCCATGCTCTATCACCCATGTATAGCCGTCCATGGAAGGCCACCCATGATCCTATATATACATGACTTCTGCACTACCTGAGACATCGAATTGAGCCAGCATACCTCTACCTTGTATCTCCCTATCTAGAGTTTTCTAGATCACCATTTAAGCTCTACCTTCAGAGCGCACGGGTGGACAATGCCATCATCTTTGTACTTGCTGCTAGTAGAAAATTGTTGAGATTCTCCTATATATGTTATCTTCTCTGCTACTGCTCCTATGTTATATTGCGTAACTATTGTCTTACATGGTATCAGAGCCGTAAGGTTCGAATAGCTTGAGAAGTATCACTATTTTAGACTACTAGTAGACTATAATATCAGTAGATTATTCGAGTGTTTACATGATGGCTTCATCGTCAAACACTGGTCTTGGTGCTTCAACTAATGTTAATGCTTCACCTATTCCAATTCGCCCACCTGCATTCACTGAAGGGAAGCTGGATGGAACCAACTATACACTCTGGAAGTTCAAAATTTATGCAATTTTGGACTCCTATGAATTACTTGACACTGACTGTCATGGGACCGATGGGATTGGATACAGAGCCTACACGAGTTGAAGATCCAACAAATTCAAGATTAATGATTCAGCTAGATCCAGATCTTCTACGAGCTTGGAAGAGGCGAAATGCTGATGCATTATGTGCAATTGTCAATAGTGTAAGTGATTCTGTGCTTACTTTAGTTCAACATACTACTAAAGCACATGAGGCTTGGGGCATATTGGCCCGTCAATATGAGACCAAGAACCACACTAGGACACAAAATTTAGAAAATCATTTGGCAAATGAAAAGCATTCTGATTCTGAAAAGACTAAAGATTTTATCAAACAGATAACACATCTTCAAGATCAATTGGTTGTAGTTGGTGTTGTTATTACACCAAAAGAGCTGGCTCAAAGATGTGTACGTGTTCTTCCAGCAAAGTATGATGGATTAGTAACATCCCTTAGCACTCAGGTAAGACCAACTCCCCTTACATTTGAAGAGTTTTGTGCTATGCTTTTAGAAGAAGAGATGCGGTTGAAGAATTGGCAAACTACAAGTGATGTTGCATTCTCAGCAAATGCAAAAGGTAAAGGCTCTTCTGATGGATCAAAGAAGAAGCCAAAGAAGAAAAAGTTCACAAGAAGTTGCTTCTATTGTGAAAAGACAGGCCATGCCATCAAGGATCGCAGAAAGAAGCAAGCTAATGAACGGAATGGAACTGTAAAATCATCATGGAAGAACAAAGAGTCTGCAAACAACACAGAGCTGGAACTATAGGTAGCTATTGAAGAGGTATGCTCATCTGCTCAAGCTCGTGTTGATTAACCATGGATTTTAGATAGTGGAGCTTCTCACCATATGACCAGTAAAAAGGATGGGTATAGTTTCCTAGTGCCTCTACGGGAATCCATCAATGTAGTGGTGGGAAATGACTCCAAGTGTCCAAAGGAAGGAACTGGAACCATCTCTTTTATCAATTCTCTAGGTGTTGAGAAAAAGTTATCCGATGTTCTCTATGTACCTACACTTAAAAGAAATTTGTTCTCAATTTTTGCAATAACAGATTGTGGACTCGAAGTTCACTTCAATAAGAGTGGTGCAGAAATCATGGATTCATCAGGTAATGTAGTAGGTAAAGGCATAAGACGTGATAACTTGTATGAGTTAAGTGCCTTAACTGCTACATAAGATAGAGATGTAAGCAGGTTATGGCACCAATGATTTGGGCATCTCAGATTTGCAGTTTTGAAGGAGATGCAAAGAACAGGGATGGTTGCTCATTTTCCTGCATTTTCAGAGTTGCAAGAACCTTGTGAAACTTGCATGATGGGCAAGCAACAATGAAAGGCATTTCCAAGAGAGACCAACAATCAATCTCAAGCTCCTCTAGAGTTGGTACATGCTGATCTCTGTGGTAAAATGTCTACACCTGCTTTAGGAGGATCTTTCTACTTTTTGCTGTTAGTCGATGATTATAGTAGAAAGATGTGGGTTTATTTCATTCAAGAGAAGGCTGATGCTTCTGAAAAATTTAAAATGTGGCATAAGTATGTGGAAAATGAATCAGGAAGGAAACTGAAGAAATTCAGAATAGATAGAGGAGGTGAATTCTTGTCAACAAAACTCAATAATTACTGTAAGGAGCATGGTGTGAAAAGGCAACTTACCATAGCTCATACACCTCAACAAAATGGTGTTGTTGAGCGCAGGAATAGGATAGTAGTTGAAATGGCTCATTGTATGTTAAAGGCTCAAGACATGCGTGATTCATTCTGGGCAGAAGCAATCAATACAGCAGTCTACATCCTCAATTGAAGCTACACAAAAGCACTAAAGGGGATGACTCCTCAACAAGCATATTCTAGTAAAAAGCCTTCAGTTTTGCATTCCAAAATCTTTGGTTCTTTCTGTTATGCACATATTCTTGATCCAACAAGATCAAATTTGGATTCAAAAAGCAAAAAGTGACGATATAGTGAAGAGTCTAAAGCATACAGGTTGTGGGATCCTGAGGCAAGGAAGATTTTTGTCAGCCGAGATGTGGTGTTTGATGAACGACCACACTTAGTAGAAGATAAAGGTAAATCTACTATCTCATCAAACGGAGAAATATCTCACCTTGTGCCTATTAAAAGATAGGTTAAAGTTGAGGAGGAGGAAACATCTGATGGAGAAATTTCCTCAATAAAAAGCCACCCAGTTGTAGCTCCACAGCATAAGCCACTACCAAAGTGGGCACAACAGCTCTTTGATGATCACAATCCACATGTAGATGTACCAGAATCATCCTCAGATGGATTACGAAGATCAAAGAGAATAGAGGAGCAAAGAAGAGCCTCAAAACACATTGTTAACATGGCTCTAATGGAAGATATCATGGGCTCAATAAAGGAACCTACCACCATTGAAGAAGCCCTTGATGATCCAGGTTGGAGAGCGCCAATGCAGTCTGAGTATGATAGTATACTAAAAATTGATACATGGGATCTAGTTGACTTGCCGCCAAAGAAGAAGGTAATAGGTACTAAGTGGATTTGGAAAGCTAAGTATAAAGCAGATGGAACATTAGAAAAGTATAAGGCAAGATTAGTTGCACATGTTTTTTCACAGATCGAAGGATTTGATGTTCAAGAAACTTTTGCGCCAATAGCACGCATGACAACTATTCGGGCGGTACTTGCAGTAACTGCACAAAAGGTGTGGCCTATTTTCCAGATGGATGTCAAATCTACATTCTTGAATGGTCACCTCAAGGAGGAGGTATATGTATCTCAACCACCTGGTTTTGAGGTGCCCAATTCAAAAAAATAAAGTTTGCAGGTTGAAGAAAGCTTTGTATGGACTTAAGCAAGCTCCACGGGCTTGCTACCAACGGATAGATAAATTTTTCAAAAATATGGGTTTTGAAAGAAGTACTTCTGATGCTAACTTGTATGTAACGAAAGGGATAGCAAGCTAGTTGTTGTCATTGTATATGTAGATGATTTGATCATTACAGGAGATCATCAAGAACTCATCAATCAAACTCGGATCAGCTTGGGAACTGAGTTTGAAATGACAGACTTAGGTCTACTCCATTTTTGTATGGGAATTGAAGTATGGCAGAGGAAGGATGGCATTTTCATCTCACAACAAAAATATGCCAAAGAAATTCTCAAGGCATTTGGAATGACAGACTGCAAACCAACTAGCACACCTATGGAGGTAAATCACAAGCTATCTATGGATGATAACATGCCTGATGTAGATGCTAAGAAGTATAGGAAGCTCGTTGGAAGTCTTATTTTTCTATGCAACACTAGACTATACATTTTCTATGTTGTTGGAGTGTTAAGTAGGTTTTCCAACAAACCTAAGGAGAGTCACTGGAATGTTGGAATGCGAGTTCTAAGGTACATTGCAAGAACCTTGGATTTTGGTATTTTTTATACCACAGGTGATACACTCCAAGGATATTGTGATTCAGATTGGGTTGGAGATTGTGATTCTAGAAAATCAGTTTCTGGATATTGTTTCTCACTTGGTTCAGGAATATTTTCTTGGGTAAGTAGGAAGCAACTAACTCTCGCACTCTCCTCCACTGAAGCAGAGTACAAAGCAGCTTGTTTTGCTTCTTGTGAGGCAGTCTGGTTAAGGAGAATTCTTGCAAATCTAGGCTTTCCATCAAATATGGCAACTGTACTCAAGTGTGATAATCAAAGTTGTATGGCTGTTGCAAAGAACCCAATATTTCATTCTCGCACCAAGCACATAGAAGTACAATACCATTACATTCGTGAGCTAATTGAAGATGAAATTGTGGAGCTAGAATATTGCCCAACAGAGGCAAATTGTGCTGACATATTCACTAAAGCACTTGGAAGAGAGCAGCTCAACAGGCATCTTCAACAGATGGGCATAGGACCAAGACCTACATGATTTATCATCGGTAAACATTGAGGGGGGGTGTTAGTATATGATCAATGTCTACCCCTCATGATTGTATGCACATTTTGTAAGGCCCCCATTACGAGGAGAAGCCAAGCGTGCATTACCCAATTGATGGGAATCCCAACTTGCATGTTGGATGAAGGTCATATTGGACCATGTAAGGTATTGTAAGGAAAGGGAGTTATCAGGGTACTCAATTGTGGGGTCCGGGGCAACGGTGATCAGCCCCGACTGGGGGGTCCAAGGGGTCAGCAGGCCCCCTGGTGGGGGTCCGGGGGCAACACCCCCAGCGGGATGGTAAAGGGAATATTCTTGCGCAGAGTCAAAAATCATTTATATTTGTTAGGTCGGTTCAATCGGTCTAAGCCGTGTATGGCAATTACGTGGGCGGTGGCCACCCATGCTCTACCTCCCATGTATAGCCGTCCATGGAAGGCCACCCATGATCCTATATATGCATGACTTCTGCACTACATGAGACATCGAATTGAGCCAGCATACCTCTACCTTGTATCTCCCTATCTAGAGTTGTCTAGATCACCATTTAAGCTCTCCCTTGAGAGCGCATGGGTGGACAAAGCCATCATCTTTGTACTTGCTGCTAGTAGAAAATTGTTGAGATTCTCCTCTATCTGTTATCTTCTCTGCTACTGCTCCTGTGTTATATTGTATAACTATTGTCTTACATGGGTATCTATGTTATGTGGGAGATAAGCTAATCTCTTGGTGTTCTAAGAAGCAACATACAGTTGCTTTGTCATCTACAGAAGTAGAGTATAAAGGCATGTTTGAAGCTGCAAAAGAGGTTATATGGTTGAAGACTCTCATGAAGAGTTTTGATATCATTCAGAGTACACCACTATTCATGGAGATAATAGAAGTTCATTGCATCTAGCTGATAATTCTGTTTTTCATGCCACGACTAAACATATTGAGATTCAGTATCACTTCTTAAGAGAGAAGGTGATTGATAAGGAGATTGAATTCATACATACTTCAACGAAAGATCAGATTGCAGATATGTTAACAAAAATCTTGGATGGATCAAAGCTACAGAGATTCAAAGTCATGGCAGGTATAAAGAAGATGGAGAAAACCTCAATTGATGATTGGAGGGGAGCTCGTGGTGCAGGACAACCATCAATTGATGATTTAGACAAAGACTTGAAGTAGAAAGATGAAGTAAAGATAAAAATATGAAGATTGAAGTTAGTGCATAATCAGAAAGTGAAGGCTTGTATATACATGTACATTAAACATGCTTATACGTTTGTAATAGGCACGAGTTTGTAAAAAAACCTATATATACAAGTAGAAAAGTCAAGGCAAGTATGAGAGAGTATGAGAGATGATCAATGACCAATTGTAAGAGTCATTAGACACTTTAGAACTGAAGCAAATCTCTCTCATCATTCAGATGTAATTTTTTTTTAATAGAAGAAAAGTTGCACCCAATATTTTGCTCAGTGCTCCTTCTGTGTTTAATCTTTTGTGAAATGCTTTTGTATAAGTCTAAGTCTATAGTAGGGTGACTTTTGTACAAATTTTTAGATCCTAGTTGTGTTCAATCTAAGAGAATTAAGAGTAGGAACATTTACATCTGTAAATGTGAAGAAGAGAAGACTGAAGCAGGTGCAAATTCGATGATAATGTTTTGGTCATTTCTCCTTCCACAATGTAAATTTTTGAGGAAGCAAGCACTCATTCTTTAATTTGGAAGGTAAGATACCTATGGCTAAAAGCATTTGAATGAACGGGCTGTAGTTTGAGAGAACTATGCATTAGAAGTTACAGTGTGTAAAAGTCGATTGTAAAGAAGTATAGTTTTAGACATAGGTGGATTGTTTGGATCATATCTCAAAATCTACTATATCTTTTTAGATGTTTTAACTTAGAAAAGGTGCAAAACCTTTAGAAAACACGTTGTACAAAGTTTCATTAGAAAATTTACATATTTAGTTAGTCAATGAGTGAGTTATGTGCAGCAGACTTTTCTGTGTAGTGACTTTCTTCATAGTTAACTAAAGTCTTGATAATTTGACATTGGTCCTCCAAATTCAGTTAAGATTTTGAGTTGTTCTTGGTATAGAGATGGTCTAACATCAAGCATAACTCATTCTTTTGGAGATTAACACTCTCCATCATCTCTCTCAGCTCTTCAACTAGTTATGTGGCCTCCTCAAGAAGAAGCAAAGAGATGTGCTGACAAACCTACCAAAGAGATGTGCAGCCTCCTCAAGAAGAAGCAATCCAAGGAAGCGATCCCTTTCATGATGAATATCGATGGGGTTGAGTGAAAGACAAATGAAAAAAATATTATGTTGATTGTCAATCACTTTAATCACATGTTGGGGTTCATCAAGCGGCGGTCCGTCCTTGAGGCTATCATTGATGTTTGGCAAGGTCTGTCTTTCATTGAAGAGTCCACTCAAGATGTCCTCTTCCTTAAGATTGACTTCGACAAAGCTTATGATAGACTCGAGTGGGACTTCATTCTTCAATATTCTTTGAAAGACCTGAGCTGTGGCCAGAAATTCATTAAGATGGTCTCAATGTTGCTAGGAAATGTGTCAGTACACATAAACATCAATGGCCAACTTTCTCAAGCTGTTCAATTAAAATTCTCTATCAGGCAAGGTTTCCCCTTGGCCCCTCTTCTCTTTCCGATCAATGTTGATGATCTCAGCTGCCTTATTAAGCATCATGCATGTTTGGGTCTTATTCAAGGCCTCTTTCTCCCCCTCAATCAAGAAAGCTCATTAGTTTATTCGAAAGCTCTTTTTGTAGCTTTCCAAGGACATGAAGCTTACCAAAATTGAAGGATATTTGACTTCAATGTGAAGAAATAGGATTTACCTATCAAGTTTTGGTAGTTCTGGAGATGGAGTTGGCGGTTTTGTCGACTTTTTTTTTTTTGGCATGCTAAGACTTTCAAATGTGAAAGAAGTGTGTCTTCATATTTTTGCTTGTATAACACCTCATAGTTTCTTAGTGATGTAACTTAGGAAACACCTACCTTGCACTTTTTCTTGTACTCTCATATGATCATACGAGGAGGTCCAGAGTGCCTGCCTCAAACATTACATTTAGGCAAGGAAATGAGTGCATCAAAGGGAATGGACATGGATAGGTGCAGTGCACATGTGTTGGAGTTTGAGGTCTATGGAAGCATGCCAACATCACAAGGAAGAAGAAGAAGCTTGGAGGACAACACACAATATTGAATGTATTACCGCTAGAATGTACAAAGATAAATGACCCATTAGGGTTATTCGGCATATATACAAGCCGGGGGGAAAAAAACCTCCTAACAAGGGATAAAAGTGCCCCGAAATTCATAGTGTGTTCACACACATCACTACCTAAATATATCAACAAATCCCCCTGGGAGTGATGCGGTGAACAAGGAGTTGGCACTCATGTATAAGGAAGTGCCAAGCTATGTGGAATCAATCCACAAAATGAAGTAAGCCCAAAGCTTTGCCGAAAGCTTCAAACTTCTCCCTAGGAAGAGCCTTTGTGAAAAGGTCTACTATGTTCTCCTGTGTGGGCACATATGTCAAACTAGTCTCTCGAGCAGAGAACCTCTCCTTGACATAATGATAATGCACCTCAATGTGCTTAGTGGGAGCATGGAACAAAGGGTTCCTTGCAAGTGGCAATTTGCTCTGACTATCAATGAAGATGGTGGTGGTAGAAGACTGACCAACACCCAAATCAACCACAAGGCATCTGAGCCACACACACTCAAAAGTCATTACGAAAGCAGCCTTATACTCAGCCTCACAATTGGAAGTGGCCACAGTAGGCTGCTTCTTCCTCAACCAAGATATACATAAGCTACCAAGCATGAAGCAAAAGCCAATAGTGGACACATGAGTGTCATAGTAACTAGCCGAGTCAGAGTCATAAAAGGCATGTAAATTTGGTAGTAGTGATCCCCCTTGGGATAAAACAATCCATGTAGCTGATACCACTAAAGTGGCAAAAGATGTGTTTAACTGCCTACCTATGCTTGACACCTGGGTAATGCATAGACATGCTCATCTATGAGGAAACAAAATGAATATCTGGCTAAGTAATGCATAATTAAATCAAGCATCCAAGAACTTGCTGATAGAGAACAACATCAAATGCATCTCCAGCATCATGAAGACTCAATTGTAAACTTGTCTCCATACGAGTGGCAATAGGTTTATAGTCTTCAAGGCCGAAATTCTGCAATAATGTGTCAACATATTTTGTTTTACACAATGCTATTCCACCATCAACTTGCATAATTTGAATGCCCAAATAATGATGCAAATGCCCCAAACCTGACATCTCAAATGAGGCATGCAGATCAGCCTTAAAATCAGCAATATCCTTCTCACAAGGACTAGTGAGCAGCATGTCATCAACATACACAACAATGATAAGAAGCACATCATTTTCACGCTTAACATATAAGGTGCTCTCAGTTGAACTATTCTCAAAACCATGTGCAATTAGGTAGGCATGTATCTTTTCATACCAAGCATGTGGTGCTTGCTTCAAACCATATAATGCCTTTTTCAACATGCACACTTGGTTTTCATGCCCTTTTTGCACAAAGCCACAAGGTTAAAAAACATGCACTTCTTCATGCAAATCACCATTCAAAAATTAAGTTTTAATATCCAACTGATGTATATTCCAAGCATGATGAGCTACAAGTGTGTAGGAGCAAAGGTCTCATCAAAATCAATGCCTCTTTCTTGAGCATAACCCTTTGCAACAAGCCTAACTTTATATTTTTCAACTAATCCATCAGGCTTACACTTCAGCTTGTATACCCACTTAGTGCCAATGACCTTCTTGCCAGGAGGCAAGTCACATAAAGACCAGGTACCATTTTTCATAGTAGCATCATATTCTGATTGCATAGCAGCCATCCAATTCTCAAATTTTTGTGCTTCACCAAACAAAATAGGCTCATTCTTATCACGGAGACTAGAGGCAGCCATAGCATAGCAATACGATGCAAAACAAGCACTATGAGAGCTTGAATGAGTATGATATGATAGTGATGCATCTAATTTGCTATCTCACAAAGTCTGCATCAGCAATTTAGGCATAGTTTTTGCCTCCTCTATATCAATTCTCTCATCAACAAGTGCATCATGTAAATTTGCATCAGAAATGGAATGATGTGCATCATCACATGAAACTTGTAAAGGCTCAGAAGTTGTCTCATTTGGACTAGCACTAGAGTGTCCACCTATAAAAAGAGGCTGTAAAGTGTCATACATGTCTTTGGAGCTAATTGATGTCTCCTTTGTACATGAAAGTAATGGCTGAAATAACATCTTCCATAGAAAACAACACCATGGCTAACCAAAATGTGTTAAGTCTGTGGATGATATAGATGATAGCATTTCCTTTCAAAATTGTACTCAACAAAAATACATTTCACTACTTTATCATCCAATTTCCTATGTTGTTGTTCAAGCACTAATGCATATGCCAGACAACTAAAAACATGCAGGTGAGCAACAGATGGCTTGCGACCATGCCAAGCCTCATATAAAGTGATAAATTATAATGCTTTAGTGCGACACCTGTTAAGTACATATGTTGCACAAATAACACTCTTAAGCCAAAAATTGTGGTAGAGCTTGACTCTTGACCATACACCTCGCCATCTCCATGAGTGACCTATTCTTCCATTCAGCAACTCCTTTCTATTGAGGTGTATACGGCACTGTACACTGATGTTTTATCCCACGTTCAAAGAGAAATGCATTGAAATCAGAAGTAATATATTCCCGCTCTCGACCAAAATGGAGGGTGCCCATTTTACAAGCTGACAGATTTTCAGCCAAAACCAAAAACTGTTTGAAGCACATAAACACTTGGGAATTTTCTTTCAATGGATATACCCATGCATGCCTAGAAAAATCATCAATGAAATTCATGAAGTAAAGATAGTTCCAAAATGAAGGTGTCTGCATAGGACCACATACATCACTATGTACAGGCTACAACTTCTCAGTAGCTCAAATTGAACCATCTTTTGGGAAGGAGGAATGCTTCATTTTGCCCAAAATATAGCCTTCACAAACATGTTTACCAGGTGTCTCAAGTTTGGTCAAAGAGGACACCATTTCATATTTCTACAGGTGTAGCAAAAGAAAAATTTAGATGACCAAAGCATGCATGACAAAGCTTTGCATCTGACATAGCCTGAGAATCATGTACTGCACATGCTGAATCATTCATCAATTTTTCATAGTTTATGAGCTTATATAGCCCACGACATAAAATGCTAGAAGCAAAATGACATCGCCATTTGACGGATCATGAATTGTACATGTCATCAACAAATTTCGCAACCAAGCTAATTGTGTACCTAAGCATCAACCTAGGGACTTGTGGAGAAAGAGACTATACCTCGATCCCCCTCAAGTGCATATACTGGGGATTCACGCTTTATTTATCAATCCGAAGAGTATCAAAACCTAGCCGAATGTATGAAGACATGCATTTAAATGATGATCAATGCAAATGAGCTTCCCCTAAGAGTGCACACAAGTCCAAGTCTATTCCAAACAAGCTTCAACTGTCAGTCATGGTGTCGCGATACTTGGAGCAGTAGCCAATAGTAAATTGAGCTTTTCTCTCATCTCCAAACTCCGAATATAGCAAATAGCATATGCATTTTGAAGCTCTCGCTAAGATGCATCCAATGGTCTATTTTCACTCAATTTTGACGCTTCTACTTCAAGTTATGAGCAAAACACTGAATCACAGAAATGACCTTCCTACACTTCAGCACTTTCTACACTTCACACACACCTTAACAACAACAAAAAAGCACTTTCATGGATATACAACACTTCTTAACACTCTTTCCAAACATCATACATGCACACAAGCTCACAAAGAAGAAGATACAGAGAGGAGAAGACACAAATTCGAAATTCTGTGCTCTTGATTCTCACAATGGCAAAAAGTCTCTACAAAGAGTCACAAATTGACTTATATACATGTGCCCTAAAAATGGTCCTTTCACACAAGAGACCGGCACTTTATTCACTAAAAGGCTAATTTCCTACTAATTTACATGGGTAAGCTACTAATCTCCATGGGTATGCATCTAGAGGACTCCTCTAGTGCATTTACAACTGAAAATATGTTACAAAATGGTTGTGATACAAAAATAGAGTGTCCAAATCGGAAAAATTTTGGGGCCCTTCTTTTTCTCTACCTTTTCCTCTTCTTAGCTCTGCAACACTCTCCCCCTCTTTGTCTCTGTCGTCTCGTGACAGGCTTTACTTCTTGTCTCTGATGATGTGCCCATAGTCGATCACTGCCCGCCTCCATGGAAGTTGTAATGATGTCGTTTTACCAGTGGGCAAGGAATAGATCATAACTCGAGACCTGTTGTATTGGTCATGGCCTTCTTTTTTTTTCTCCGCCCGCAACCCGTGGAGTTCGACTACCTGAGATTTGTAGTCTGGTTCACCAATAACCTCTTTAATTTTGGGTTACTGTGTTAAGTCGGGCTGCCACGCACGCCACCAATGGAAGGTATGGAGGTGTAGTTCTTCAGCCTTCGATCTGGACCTTCCAAAGACCCAAATATTGAAGGACCTCCTTAAGGATTAGGATCTGCGGGTTATCTTCTTACACTTCTTCATGGATACTTCCTGGCCCTGGTTCGTCCTTCCCTCCTACGTGTTGTTCTTGATGTGTGCCCCTGCGGGGCTCTGTGCAGAGATGGGTGTTGGGCCCCTGCGGGGCTTCTTGCAGAGATATATCTTCAAATATGATCTTTTAGTGAAGCTTCTTTATTTGTCTTCTTCTTTTCTTCTTTTTGTTGGACTCTCCCTCAACACTGCCCCCTCCTGAACTATGTCTTCCCCGACAGGATTTGGAAGTCGGCGGGAGTACGTTCGGTAAACTTTTTGCTGTGTTTCATTTAGCAGATTAGCTTCACGTAGCATAAGTTGCTTCCACTGTTCTGCTTTCACACCGTCATGTGGTGGCTGTCTGTGATCAGCAAAGAAGCTTAATTCATATGCCACCAATCTAGCATTCAAGTTGAATGACATCTTTAAGAAAATTTCTGAATCAATTTCAAAAAACCCTATGAAAAAGGCTTCTTCGAATGTTTGCATATATGCACTCGGTAAAAACATAAGCATAGAATAATATGCCATTATTGTGGGTCGGCTAGGCATAACAGACAGATAAAAAATGAGGATATATGTTCCTTGATTAATACCAATGAAGTTTAAAAAGGTATAGGCCGCGTGCTTGAACACCTTCAATACTGTAAGTATCATGCTGAGGATTTTATTCGTCATCTTGATAGTTAGATCGGGAATTGTTGCATAACAATGCAGCCAAAATTCAATGGTTTTTACCATGTAATCCTCCTTTGGTAGATAATTATGAGGTGGACTTGGAAGTAGTGGATAATTCAGCCACTATTTATTGATCATGCCATTCTTCTGCATGTCCGAAAATTCTCTTGCTTTTCTGCGACTGGGTGTTGGGCAAAATGAGGGGTTTACCTGTAGTAAATACCGTGCTGCTTGCTAGTGCACCCGCAATGTAGGATTTTTCTCCAAAAATTTTCTTCTCCATACCAGCTGTGCAGCTTCAAATTCTTCTTGAGTATAATTGAATGTGTCAGCTTTGAAGTGCAACTGCTCGTCTAGACTTCTCTGTTGATATTCTTTATGTATTGCCTTATTTTCTCTTTCAATAATCCGTACGGAATGTTGAAAGGCTTCATTATGGCATCCAAGTCTTTGCCCTTTGTTTTTGCTTCTTTCATTACTTTGATCACTTCATTTTCAAAATTCTCTGTCAATCGGGACACCAATAGTGCCCGTTCCCTCTGACTTATTTCTCTACCTCGTCAGTAGGATTCTCTTTTCTTGGCTCTACTGGTGTCCCGATGGATACTTTCTCTTCTTCTTGAATTTCTAATCGTGCAAGGTGTTTAGTCTTCTATTTAACTTCTTGGATAGCTACCATGAGTGCCTCTTTTGTTGCAAGCAGCTCATTACCAATTTTTGCTACCTGGTCCATGTTTTCACTGTAACTCACTGCCAGTTTTCCATTGGCAATGTTCAGTTGTTTCGTGAGCTCATTAGTTTCATTAATGTACTTTTGTTCCCATTCTTCTTTTATGGCTTGCTCTTGTTTCAGTAGCTCTGCATATTTCTCAATCTGATCTCTCAGTTCCTTCTGGTCAGTAGTTGAAGTGTCTTGTTTTGCTATAGGTTGGTCATATAGTAATGCCTTCATTAGTTCTTTATTTCTGTTGCATAAGATATCATGTTCCTCCATATATACTTTGAACTGTGTTTCGAGCAGATTGCTTTGAGCTTTCATCCTCTCTTTGTCTGCTTCACTAGCTTCATGTTGTCTTTGCAAATCTGTCAGTTATGTCTAGAGTTGATGATGTTGTTTCATCAATGTATTACATTGTTCTTTAACTGCGTTTATCTTTGTATTCTTGGCTGAAACTGGTTTTTTTCCCGCATGGCCTTATCGTAATCTCCATCCGTTTCCATCATTTTTTGTTGTGTGCGCATGGTCGTTTGTATCATTTGCTTGACTACAGGTTTTAATTGAGTAACATCGACATTCAGCCATGTTGTTGGGATATTAGGTTCTTTACCCGTGGTAACATCTTTCCCCTGTGCCACATGTAGTGTAGTCTAATGAGGCTTCCGAGTATGGAGTTGTATCCGTGGCTCAGCCTCCCTGTTGTCAATCTTGCCTTGTGGTGTATCATCAAGTACTTCAATCACAATTCATTCCTTATTTTGAGGGAAACTTTCCTCTTTGTCCATGCATGTTTGTGTTTCTTCTTTTACAGGTGGCACTGCATCTGTAGTTGTGATTGGAGTTTCTTTGATGCTGATTTTGGATGTATCATTCAATTGAATAATGTGCACTAGTTCAATGGATGCTTCTAGGCTCTTTGCCTGTGACTGTTGATTGTCCGGTGTAACTTCGACCTGATTGATCTCTGTCCATTCCTCATTGTGCGTTTCTGTTCGTATATCAGTGTCTAAGGTGTCTTTCTTAGGGCTCGATTCCTCATTAGAGCTTGAATCTTCGAAGCCTAGTTCTTTATATCTAGCAGTTTGTTCTAGGGTATGTTCTTTATCCTTTTGTTTCTTTCCCTGGCTTGCCTGTCTGTATTGATGGCCTTGAACATTTAAGTTTACTTGCCCCTGCATATACATGTGTGTTTCCTCTAATGCTGTTGAGAGGTCTCTTTTTGTGATTGGCTGTTGTGCCAAAGGAATCTTAGGCAATGTATGTGTCCTCTTTGATTGTGGTGTCTCTTGAGCTTCTTCCTCTCGAATGCGTTTAGTCCCTCTCATAGGTTTCTTTGAACTGGTTCCCACTTCTTCAATGGAGATGACTGTTTTCTTTTTCTTTGGAACCATCGCTGACTTTGCATATTTTGCGATCTCTATTGAAGTTGGCATTAAGTGTAAGCACTCCTTCATTTCAAGTGACTCATAAATTAGCAGTGTCAATGCCGAACTTCCATTCAAGAACTTTTTCTGACCCCACTTTTTCTTTGCTTCAAATAGGCGGTCTTGAATATACGGAGTCATATTCACTTGGTTTCCCACTTGTCTCATTGCATGTGAAAGTAATTGCACGACAATTTTCTGAGATGTTGTGTATCTATGCATACTAGGGAAACAAAAATGTTGGTGTACCAATCGAATAGAGTCTTCAATGTCGGTTCTGTTGATTTCCAAAAAGGTTCTCTTTTTTGGATCGTGACATTCATCCTTGACATTAGTAAGACCATCTTGATTCCATCCAAATGCTCTGTTGATTAGCTCATGAGTGAATCGAATTGTTTTCCATGTACCAACTTTGTTAAGTACTCTTGCTTCCGGGACCGATGGCTTATCTGATGCAGATTGTAGTGTATTCATCACTTGTGTACATCTCTGAAAGCCAGGCAGGTATATTGGAAGTCTTAAGAATGTGTCAATGCTTGCTCGTGTCCAGACATCTGTCATACGCGGTAATCCTTGTACTATAGTCTGGAAATCTTGTGACATGATAGGGAAATAGTGATCCCTATTGATGATCTTAATAGTAGCCATAAAAAGAAGCTCGGACACTGGTTGATCATCAAGAAACCAATGACCTCTTGCCTTCATGATTGATTCCAAGGGAACAAGAAGGATCTCTTCCTCTTGCGTAGCCTCGGAATTAGAGGATGCCATCTACACTCAATATATACCATTAATAAGTGGCAGGTTGTATCAAGAATCATCCTTCACTTATCCTTTGTAAGTTTGGCAACTCTCCGAGTGAATTGTGTTGTCCCTTCCCCGTGGGTGTGAGAAAGGTAGTACCTGGGATTTTTTTTTTCCATACTTATTTATATTTTTTTGTTTGTGTCTGAAAGAAAATAGAAAAGTTAGTTCATAGCCAAAGCGGTTATTGAATTATTTGTTATTTTCTTTTGGATTACTTTACAAGTGCTCTCCTATTTCCCAAGAGGGAAATGTGCATCACTATCCTGAAGTAGAAGAACAATGTGTCGAATGCTTGGCCTTGTAATGTGGTGCTATCATGCATACTTTGGATTCTTGTGACTCCAAATGTGTGCAACTCAAATTACTTGGTTGATGCATACAAATTGTCTTGCCTGTCGACATCCAAATCTGCTTTACTCCATTGGGATAGTCTGTACTCCTAATATTCCTTGAGAATGTAGTGCTTTTCACGTTGTACTTTTGTTTCGTCTGCCGTTTGAATCTTTTACTGATTTTTGTTGCATGGCGAGGTGCCTGCTCTGTCCTGTAGTGGTTTATCTTCTGTCGTTTTGCCTTTAGATCGTACTGATTCTCCTTGTGCTTTGGCTCGTCCTTTTTTATGATTGTCACTTGGGCACATGACTTGAGAATCCATATTTTCGTTCGGGCCGGCTGGGCGGCTATCACCTTCTTCGAAATCCATACTCTAGCAATTCTTTGTGGAACTGAATGTCCAACGTGACTTGCATTTTTATTTTGTTGTCATTTTTGATGTCGATAGTGGTTCTTTTGTTGAAGATATGCCATTACCTGATCTTTTCTGATCCAAACCTATCTAGTGTAAGGAATGGGGTATATTCTAAGGTGTGCAAGTTTTTGATGGTTTTGTGGACTAGTCTCTCTTATGCTCGGTTCCTCACTGAGGCTGTTATTGGATAGAACACTAATCATGTGATTTACTGGATTAGAAGATTGTGTGCAAGCGAGATTTGGTGCATCCTCACATGAAGTACTCGATGATGGGGTTTCCTCAGTGTGAGAGTACATTCACCATCATGCTCGTTTGAATGATCTTTCGTATCTATACATTGGATTTTCATCGGTCGTTTGTCTAACATGCTGAATACCTCACGATGTCCTATCTTGGCCGAGATGTATCCTAGGGCTATTGAATGGTCACTTCATATTCATATATCCAATCTTGGCCTAACACCAGTTCTTCTAATAAGTCCTGATCATGACATACTAAGAGTTTTTGTTCCATCGTGTTATTTCCGAGATGTAGAGGTAAGGTAATCTCGCCTATACATTGAGTAACTTTTCCTCCTATTCCAATCAGTTGTGCCTTAGAGGGCCGTAGTTCTTCCTTGAGTTTCTGGGTCAACAAGATTTTGATACAGCTTATAGCGGCTCCTGTGTCAGTGAGAGCATCCACCAAGTGGTACTCTTTTGTTCCAGCACCCAAATTCAAATAAGGTTGCATCATTTGCTGACCTAGGTTTTTAGTGGCTCTAAAATTAGCAATTGGGATGAGTTCCTCTCCTTGTCGATATCTCTCGTCTCTCTCTTTCATCCATTCCTTTCGTTTCCTGATTCGTTCTAGCGCTTCTTGTCTAGCTTCTTCTCATATTCTTTCTTCCTCTGTGCGCCTATTTTTACCCATGATTAGTCGTGACATTATCTCTCCTGTCAATGGCTCTAAATATTTCTTTACTCTGCAGCCACTGATATAGTTTGGTAATACTTCTCCATCTAGGGTTGCTAAGCTAATGGCTCCACTTGTAGATATACAATTGATGATAAATGGGCCATATCCTCTTTTTTGCAGTTTCTTAGCATGTTGTTTCAAAGTATAAACCAAAACTAAATCCCCTCCCTTCAGGTTTTTATTTTTAATATGAGCATCAAAGTATGTCTTCTGTCACCTTTTAGCAGCATAAATCCTTGCTACCGCTTGTAACCTAGTTTCATGTAACTTTTCTATTTGATCCAATTGAGCCCATAGTTCATGTCCAGTCCACTCGTAAGTTGTTGCTACTCCGAGAGTGGGTACCAAGAAATCAATTGGCAAGATAGGTTTCTGTCCATACACTAAGTTAAATGGAGTAGTTCGTATGGCTGTTTTGTAAGCTACTCGGAATGCCCATAAAGCATGATGTAATTGTTTATCCCAATCAAATCTGCCATTGTTAACAATTTTCGTGAGAACTGTACACAAGATTTTATTTGAACTTTCGGCCTGTCCATTGGCTTGCAGGTGATACGGGGCTGATTTCTTATGAATTACTAAGAATTCATTCAGTAGGGCTTCTATCACTTCATTCACAAAGTGCATGCCTCTATCACTCACAATTTCTATAGGTAGTCCAAATATAGTGAATACGTTCTCAAAAAGAAACTTGTCCGTAGTCCTTGCATCGTTCTTCTTGGTTGCTTTGGCTTCAACCCATTTGGTCAAATAGTCTGTGGCTACAATTATGTACTCGGCATGGGATCCTTTAGCTGGTGGGATAATAGGTCCTATGAAGTTTATTCCCCATTTAGTAAAGGCTCTGGCACTCATCATGGGTTTTAGCGGCATTTCATCCCTTCTAATAGGATATTTTGTTCGTGGGCAGGTATCACATCGCTGAACATATGTGGCTGCATCTTGATGTAGTCTGCATAAAAATGTCCTCCTGCAGATCCTGTATATGCCATCTCTAAAACAGCAAGATACTCATCTTCATGAATGCACATTCACAATTGATTGTCTCTTCCTCGCTTCAAGAGTTGTTTTCCTACAAGGACATAGTCCTTGCTTTGTTCTTCGAGTGCACGTTTCCTTGCTAGCGTAGCTCCTTCCGGGTACTCTTGGGTCTTCAAGAATTTCATCAAAGGCATGCTCCATCTTGGTGCCATTGTGGAGTAGCATAGAATAGAGTTCTCTTCTGGATTTCGTTCTTGACAAGTTGGGCAGGCTGATACATAGTTATGTGCATCCCTCTGCATGGTTGGCCAATATATGCCTAATCTCTTCACTGTTTGCCATGTTCCGCTCGCATTTAAATGAGTTTTCCATCGATTTACATGTGCTTTTTGAAGCCACATTTCCTGTTCCTCTTCTTCCACGCATCTCATGAGTAATCCACTTGAGTCTTGATGATATAAACTTCCGTCAATGATATGAAGGTTTTTTGTCTTCCATAGATCTTGGTTTCAGTTTGGTGTGATCCCATGTTTGGGTCCATATGTGAGTATAGGGATCCACTTTTCTGCCCATCGGGGACATACTTTGAGATTAAAAAGGTATGTGTTTGGAAGATCATCCGGTACTCCTGTGGGAAGTTCTCCATGTGTCATTCTGGATAAGTGATCTGCTCTGATGTGTGTATTCCCTTTCTTGACTACTACTTCAAAATCAAATTCCATCAACAATAGAGACCATCATATTAGTCATCCCGTATTACAAGGCTTATTGATTAAGTACAGTAGAGCTTGATGATGGATGAAGAATTTGAATTTATTTGCCAATAAGTAGTGTCAAAACTTTTTTACTACGTACACCATCCGTAGCCCTTCTCTCTTGGTTGTGGTATAATTGTGCTCCGCTTGATTCAATTGTCTACTGGCATAGGCTATAGGGTGGTCTAACTTCCATGTATCCGCGGGTTGGGCTAAGATGCAACCAATGGCAAACTTGGAAGCATCCACGTGAATGTGAAATGGTTTGTTCCAATTTGGTACTTGAAGGATTGGGGCTGAACTTAATCGACTCTTTAATTCGTTAAAGGCCTTTTCACATTCTTTTGTCCAATTAAACTGAGACAATAAAGTATAAAGAGGTTTAGCAATTATGGCATACATGTGTATAAATCTTTAGTAGTACTACAATGTCCCATAAATGCTTGCACTTCTTTAGCAGTCTTTGGTCTCGGCAAATCCATAATCACTTTGATTTTGTCTTCATCAGTTGAAATTCCATTTTTAGAGACAATGTGTCCTACTATTTTTCCTTGTCAAACCATGAAGATGCACTTTTCTGGATTGAGGCATACTCTATATTGTCAGCATTTGGCAAAAATCTTTCCTAGTTCAGGGATATGTTCGGATCTTATAGCTGAATAAGTGCATAAATCATCCACGTATACTTCCATGCTCTTTCTCAAGAACTCCTTGAATACATGGCACATCAATCTTTGGAACGTGGCTAGGGCATTGGTTAGGCCAAAAGGCATAACCCTAAAGGCATATACTCCCCATTCAATTGCAAAGGTTGTTTTATGTTGGTCCTCAGGAGCAATGGCTACCTGATTATACCCCGAAAAGCCGTCTAGAAAACTATAAACTTCCTTCCCTGCCACCCTTTCCAAAAGATGATCAGTGATGGGTAATGGGTAACTATCTCTTATGGTGGCAGCATTTACCTTTTTCAAATTAATGCATACCCTTAATTTGCCATTCTTTTTTGGCACGACCACCAAAGGCGATACCCATTCCATGTGTTTGATCTCATAAATGAACCCAACATCTAACAACTTATCTATCTCTTCCTTGATTTTTGCTGAGTAAACATCGTTATAGGTGTATGGTCTTTGTTTTGAAGGTTTGGCTTCAGATGTCATAGGGATTCTATGGGCACAACTAGAAGGATCTACTCCTTTCAAATCCTTATATTTCCAAGCAAAGACATCCCTGTATTCTCGTATGAGTCATATTAACTCTTGTACTTCCTCCATTGAGACATCTTGTCCTATAAAAGTACATCGTTCTTCTCCTTCCTCCAAGGTTACTACTATTTTCTTGGTCTGTTCCTTGTTGTCATATGCTATTCCTGGCTGTGCTTCTCGTTTTGGCATTTGAATAGCAATTTTCCTCTCTTCTACTTCATATTTTTTGAAGTGGGTAGGCACTTCAAATTGATCTTGAGGTTTATTTTCTCCGTCTTCTTGTTCTATATCTAATCCAGGCTCTTCTTCCTGTGACCTTTCTTGATCTAATTCATTAATTATGACACTTACTCCTTGATTTCCACTTTCTTTTTCCATTTGTTCCTGCTCCATTTCAATGCTCTCATAATCCTCCTTCCATTCTTTTTCAATTACTTCCCCTTCTTCAACCTCTTGAAGAACCACCACGTATAGGCTAACATCGTATCCTTCCTCGTCAATGCATTCATTCATGGTTATTACCTCCTCATTTACACATACATTGAGAGTAGCTAAAATCTCCATCCAACCATGAGGTTCGAATTCTTCATCTAGGAATACTTGAGGCATGCAAGCTGGATCTTGTACAGACCTAGCAACTCCTTGCCTTTGCTGCCATCCTTTCTTTCTCTCTGTTGCGGAAGAGACAAGTAAAAAGAAGAAACGAAGAAAACAACGAAAGAAACAGCTTCACTAAAAGGCAAGATTTGAAGATACATCTCTGCAGGAAGCCCCACAGGGGCGCACACATCAAGGAAAAGCACGCAGCTGGAAGAAGGAATCAGGGCCAACAAGTATCACATATGTGGGTGCTTCAACCTCTTGAGTTACAGAGGATTCAGATCAAGGCTTACGAGCTACATCCGCATATGTGCACTAATGGCGTGCGTGGCAAACCGAATCAATCAGCTTGGAGTAATGCAACCAGGTCCAATGTGTGCAACCAGGATAAATCAGAGCGCCTCTAAAACGTAATGCAAGATCAAGAATCAGGCAACACGGACCACTGGACGCGTGCGCGAAGCAAAGTCTGTCAAGGGACGACAGAGACAAAGAGGGGGAGAGTGTTGCAGAGAGCCAAAGAGCGCACAAAGCAGAGAAAAAGACGGGCCCCAAAATTTTTCCGATTTGTACTACACATTTTTGTATCATATTCTTTCTTGTAATATATTTCCCCTTGTAAAGGCACTAGAGGAGTCCTCTAGATGCATCCCCACAGAAAAATAGAGAATACCCATGTACAATAGTAGGAAATTAGCCTTTTAGTGAATAAAGTGCCGGTCACTTGTGTGAAAGGACCATTTTTAGGGCACTGGTATATAAGTCAAATGTGACTCTTTGTAAAGAACTTTTTGCCATTGTGAGAATAGAGAGCACAGAAATTCGAATTTGTGTCTTCTCCCCTCCTTATCTTCTTCTTCGCGAGCTTGTATGCATGTGTATTGCTTGGAAAGAGTGCTTGTGAGTGTTGTCTATCCTGGAGAGTGTTTCTTTGCTGTAGGAAAGGTGTGTGCGAAGTGTAGGAAGTGCTGAAGTGTGGGAAAGTATTTCCGCGACTCAGTATTTCGCTCATAACTTGAAGTAGGAGCGTCAGAATTGAGTGAAACCACTGCCATTGGACGCGTCTTCTTGAGAGCTTCGAAACGCATATGCTATTCGCTATATTTGGAGTTCGGAGCAAGGAGAAAAGTCCAAAATACTGACGGCTGCTGCACCAAGTATCGTTTCGCCTACAGTTGGAGCTTGTTTGGATAAGTCTTTGCCTCATTTACATTCTTTGAGTAGTTCATTTGCGTTGACCATTACATGATTGCATGTCTTCATACACTCGGCTAGGTTTGTATACTCTTTGGATTGATAATTAAAAGCGTGTATCCCCACTATATGCACTTGTGAGGGGATTGAGGTATAGTCTCTTTCTCCGCAAGTGCCTAAGTTGGTGCTTAGGTCAACACACTTTTTGGCGCCGTTGTCGGGGAGTGACGAATCAAACCGAGGCATTCGTGTGATGGTAAGTAGCTTTTTGCATTGAAGTAAGTGGAGGAGCGGAAATCTTCTCTTCTTTGGTAAGTCATTTTCAGCCGCACTTGCTACTTCTCATTCTTGGAGTGTGTGTAGTGAGTTGTTAGTTTAGGGAAGTGGGTGGTAAGAGGAAAGTAGGAAGAGTAAGGGAGTAGATTAGAGTAGCTTTCACTTCTTGTCCTTTTGTTTCACTTTCAGTAGTTAGGAAAAGCCAAGTATAAAAACCAAAAAAATATCATTATGCAAATCACTTGTTTTCTGAGCAAGTATCGTGGGGTAAACTGTCGAGTATCGTGAGGACTGTACCAGCGATCGTTTGTGAGCACGAGGCGAGCTGGAGCTTTACAAAGCAAGGGAAAGTGAGAAAGGAGTTGAAAGTGCATCAGAGGTGAGCCTATCAAGTGCTAATCCTTTTACATCGTTCAAAAAATCAATTTCAGTCTGAAACGACCTGCGTCAGAGATCGTTTGGGTTTTACTGAGGTTAAAAGTTGAGTTTTGAGTGATCCAAAGAGTGGAGAAGGGGGAGGAGAGTGCATAAAACAATTGCATTGAATCAAACCTTAAAAAAATTTTTGTCAAAAATTTGAAAAAGGATCAAGTATCGTTTTGCTCCCGCGGTCGAGTATCGTTTTGCTCCTGCGGTTGAGTATCGCGATATTTCCCAGCGGTCGTCGATCGTTTCGTGAGAGATCATAGATCGTTTCAGATAGAGATCGGTATCGTTTCGTTAGAGATCGTTTTGATCAAAGGTCGTCGATCGTGTATCGCTTGCCAAGTATCGTTATCCAGAGATCGCGATATTTGTCAAAGATCGCGTATCGTTTTGTCACAAGTATCGTCGATCGTTTCATTGCAAAGATCGTTTCGCAGAGATCACGATACTTGTAACAGATCGGTATCGTTTCAGTTAGATATCGTCGATCGTTTCTTGTGAAGATCGTCGATCGTTTCACTTCGAGTATCGTGTATCGTTTAGTGAGAGATCGCGTATCGTTTCGGGTCAAGTATCGCCGATCGTTTCTATCAGATATCGTTAGTCGTGTATCGTTTTCATCCAGAGATCGCTTTGCGAGAGATCGTTTTACCTAAAGATCGTTTGGTCAGAGATCGTCTTATTCAAGTATCGTTTTATCCGAACATCGTTGGTCAAAGATCGTTTTCGAGCGATCGTTTTGATCAAGTATCGTTTGATTCCAAGTATCGTTTGCTAGCGATCGTTTCGGTCAAAGGTCGTAGATCGTTTCACTGAGAGGTCGTGTATCGTCCCAAGCCAGAGATCGTTTAGGCAGAGATCGTTTTCCAGCGATCGTTTCGTCCAAGTATCGTGTCAGCCAGTGATCGTTTTGACAGAGGTCGTGTATCGTGGATTTTAGGAGTCAAGTATCGTGACTTGAAATTTTCCTTCAGTCATTTTCCAGCCTAAATTCCTTAGAATTCTAAGCTGTAGTTGGGAGTTCAAGAGACAAAAGGTTAACAAAGACTGATCAGAGCTTAGAGGTGAATGAACCTGAGATCTGGAAGAACCCTAGGAAGCCGAAGAAGTGTGATTTCTTCTGTAGGGAGTGTAGCTGAGCCAACCAGCCGTTCACACTATTCTGAGACCTCCAGTGAGTCAGAAGGAGAAATTCCCATGGCTTCAGAGGATATGAAAAACACTGTACCCATGATTAGCATGATGTCAATCATTGAGGGAGAATACAGAACTTCCTTAGAGTATGTGAACACCAACCACAATGAAATCCCTATCTATTTGGATGGTCTAAACAGATCAGTGGCCAGACTGAGGAAGGCTTCAGAAGCCTACATAGTGCCTAGACCAGCAGTTAAGTACATAGGAGGACTGTACATGGACAAACAAGACATTCAATACGTGGTCACAGAACACCCGGAAATCATTAATGAGCGTGGTGAGGAAAATAATGCTTCGAGCTTAAATGGAGGTGGAAACGAAGAGCAAGTAACTACTCCTAGAGGGAGATCTACAATTACTAAACTTTGGAGAGGAGACCTAATTCCCCAGGATGATACTCTAATAGATGTATATTTGATCAACGGGATGGAGCACCTGCTTAGAGCCCATTCCTCTATATGGGAAGCTGCTCCTAATCCAGTTACCATCTATGAGTTACAAGATCCTGAGTTCCCCACCATCATCACATATTTGGATAAAAATCACAGAAGATATTGGCCAATAACAGAATTAGAGAGAGCTGAGTTGAAATATCAGAACATCCCAGTGTTCCCCCCTAGGGATCAAGCCACTACTTCACGGAATCCACTTGGAACTTCTTGTTGGAGCAGAGCAATCATCAATAGTGATTATATGAAGATCAAAGTGAAAAGATATGTGGAAGAATGAAGATTATTTTCAGAGGAAGAAAATAGAATCAGAAATGTTTCTTTTTGTATATTACTCTTGTAAATAGTTCAATGTATTTTGAAAAGGATGACGAGTTAGACTCGTATATATATACCTACAGATACGTATTCATTAGAAGAGAGAGTGATATAGATCAGATAGAGAAGAATAGGTGAAGAGGTGATGAACATTGTATGTATCATCAACCATATGTATGAAAAGTAATGAAGAAGAAAATTTTGTAGAATTCTGTGTGTCGATCTTCTCTCCCATTCTCCTTCTGTGCTTAATCTTTTGAAGAATCCTTTTGCACGTATCTAAGTCCATAGCTAATCTATCTATGGCTAGAATTTGAGAGATTAATTTCAATCAGGCTGTGAGAATTTTGCTTAGGAACATTCATATGTGAAGATGTTCTGAGAGTCGAAAAATCTGGCGCACATTTCATCTTGAAAGAAATGGTCAATGCTCAGTCCACAGTGTAAAGTTTTACACAAGTGAGGGCTCAAAATCTAAGTTGGAAGGTAAGCTATCTATGGCTAGAAGATCTTGATCAAACGGGTTCAGAGTTGGGAGAACCAGTGCTAAGAAGTTGCAGGTGTCAAAGTCGCCATTGCAGAGAAGCACTTTCAGACATAGGTAAAGTGTTTCACACATTTCTCAGTGTATACTTAATCTTTTTGAGAGATTTAACTTGGCAAAGTTGCGCAACCTTAATGCGAAGTGTTGTGCAAAGTTTTATCAAAAACTTTACAGGATTGATTAGTCAATGAGTGACTAATCTGCAGCAGACTTTTCTGAAGAAACTGAATTTTTCAGAATAATCAATTTTCTGATAATTTGGTGAAGATTCTCTAAATTAGGTGGAGTCTAAAGTTGATCTTGATATAGAGGTGATCTAATTTCAAGGTCAACTTGTTCTTTTGGAGATTAACACTCTCCATCAGTGGTATCAGAGCAGGTTGTGTCAAAATTGAAGTGAAGAAGACTCCGACTATTGCAGAAGTACAAATCTTTACATCTTGAAGGTGCAGAAGGGTAAAGGTTGAAGAAAACTTGAAGGAAGACATACAAAGAGCATCAAAAGAATCAGAAGGAGCAACATTCGAAATAAAGGTACATTTATTATCTGTAAAGGTTAAAGATTTGAAGCTACAGGTGAAGTAAAGATGGGAGATAGTCTCCAAATTGAAAAGTTGGATAGAGAGAACTATCCTGCATGGTCTATGAGGATGGAAGCTCATCTTATGAGCAAAGATCTGATAGGATACATCACAGGAGATGAAGAAAAGCCAGAATTCAGAGATCCTAGTGTTCCAACTAGGGAGGAGCTTGCAGACTTAAAGAATTGGATGAAGAAGGATGCTCAAGCAAAAAGCATCATCTACATGGCAGTCAATGACTATTTGCTTCCTCACATTAGAGGACTTGAGAGTGCTTGTGACATTTGGAATGCTTTGGAAGAGCATTTCCAAAATACAACCAAGTCAAGGAAGGCTTCACTATGGGCAGAGTTTACTACCTTCAAGAAGAAGGCCTCACAATCAATTTCTGATTATGTGACAAAGATGAAGGACATTGCAGATTCTTTAGGTGCAGTTGATGAAGATATTGAAGAAGACAAATTGGTAAGACAAATACTCACAGGGCTAAGAGGAGATGAGAAATGGAAGCCTTTCATTTTATCTACAGAACTTTCATTAGATCACTTTACTCCTGACTTGAATCAATTGTTAGGTCATATGCTAACTTTTGAGAATGATATCAAAGGAGACGTTGATAAGAGTGCAGGTCATGCAATGTATTCTAAAGACAAGAAGAAAGCCAACAAAGGGAAGCAACAATCAGGTGAAGAAGAAGGTACATCAAACCAAGCAAACTTCATAAGAGGAAGAGGAAATGGCAGAAGTAGAGGAAGAGGCAGAAACAACAAAGAGAATGCAAGAGCTTGTTGGATATGTGGTAAGACCAATCATCTATCTCATGATTGTTGGCATAATAATTAAAACAATGGTAATTATCAGAACTTTAATCAAAGAGGAAGAGGAGGTAGATTTCAGAGAGGAAATTTCAGAGGTAGAGGTGGTAGGAATTCTTTTGGAAGAGGTGGTGGAAGAAGCTTCCAAAATCAATCCTATAATAACACCTACTACAACTATGCATCAGATCAAAAGGAGGATTCGACTCTCATTATGAATATATGTGAAACCTCACATGAGGACATGAGAGTGTTCTACATTGATTCAGGATGTAGTAATCATTTAAGTGGAAATATTGCTTTGATGACTGACCTAGATCATAATGCAATTAATCATACAGTTCAGACAGGTGATAATACAAAGCATAAGGTAAAGTCAATTGGTTCAGTCAAAGCTAAGGATGGGAGCACTCTTCTGAGTAAGGTACTTTATGTTCCTACAATTCCAAAGAATTTGATCAGTGTAGGTCAAATTGTGGAAAAAGGTTATGAGGTAAGGTTTACCAATGATGGAGTTTATGTGGAAGACCCTAGTCAAGGGTATAAACAAGTTATTGCAGGAAAGAAAGAAGGAAGGCTCTTCACATTGAAGGTACAAGGAAATGTTGGACATGCTATGTTCACATATGGAGAGCAGAAGGTGTCAGAATTGGATCTTTGGCACAAAAGACTTGGACACTTTAATGAAAGAGGTATCAAAGAAATGATTAACAATGATTCAGTGCTTGGATTGCCTAACATTGTAGGTCAACACATGACATACAGATGTGAGGCATGTCAATTAGGTAAGGCTCATAAGCAATCCTATTCCAAGCATGGGTTTATGTATTCAGAAAGACTTGAATTGGTGCATACAGATGTATGGGGTCCTTCAAAGGACTTTAGTATAAATGGTTCAAGATATTATGTCATATATGTTGATGATGCTACCAGGTGGATCACGATTTATGTGATTAAGGAAAAGTCAGAAGTGTTTAATACATTTAAACACTATCATGCATATGCAGAAAGGATTACAGGTCAAAAATTGAAGAGACTAAGGTCAGATGGAGGGGGAGAGTATTTTTCAAACGAGTTCAATGATTATTTGTGGAATGCAGGTATAAAGAGAGAAGTTACTTGCAGGTACTCTCCTCAACAAAATGGGGTAGCAGAAAGAAGAAATAGGACTCTTGTTGAGTTTGCAAGGTCCATGATGAAAGAGAAGAATTGCCCAAATTATTTGTGGGCTGAGGCTGTTAATACAGCTACATATTTGGTTAATAGATTGCCTTGTAAAGCTTTGCAGGGTATGACACCATATGAAGCTTGGTGGGGTAAGAAACCTACCTTGGACCATTGCAGAATATTTGGATGCTTGGCATATGCATATGTGCCATCTCAATTGAGGCATAAGTTGGAGCCTAAGGCAGAGAAGTATGTATTCATTGGTTATGATGATAAGCAAATGGGATACAGGTTGTGGAGTCCATCCACAAAGCAATTTATTGTATCCAAGGATGTTACATTTGATGAGCAAGGTACTTGGTATGCAGGTAAATATAATGTACATGCAGATGATGAAGAAGTAGTGGAACAAAGGAAAGGTAAAGCAAAGATTCAATTACTTGATGAAAGTGAGAGTAATGAAGTGCAGATTGAAGTTGAAGAGAGGCCAAGGTTTGATCCAGAATGTGATGAACCAGAGACCTCAAGAAGTGCAGAAGTTAGGAGATCATCTAGGCACAAATGGCAACCTACAAGGTATAGCTATGACACTTCATTCTTAACTACTAAAGATTATGCTTATTTGGTAAAAGCAGATGAAGACCCTTCTACATATGAAGAGGCCAAAGGGAAGAAGAATTGGGAAGATGCTATGCAAGAGGAGTATGATGCATTGATAGAGAATCAAACATGGGATTTGGTTCCTAAACCTAATAGTCAGAAGATCATTGGATGTAAGTGGGTTTACAAAACAAAGAGATTTGCAGATGGAATTGTGTCTAGGTACAAAGCTAGACTTGTTGTGAAAGGGTATGCACAGACATATGGAGTGGACTATGATGAGACTTATAGTCCTGTGGCAAAGATGACAACTATCAGGACACTTATTGCAATTGCTGCTTGTAAAGGTTGGAAGTTGTCTCAATTAGATGTTAAAAATGCTTTCTTGAATTGTTACATTTCAAATGAAGTCTACATGGAGCAACCAGATGGGTTCAAAGATCAAGTGAGTCCAAATTATGTATGTAAGCTCAAGAGAGCTTTGTATGGATTGAAGCAAGCCCCAAGGGCTTGGAATTATAGGCTTGTAAAATTCTTGAATGATCTTGGATTTCAAGCATCAAAGGCAGATAGTAGCTTGCTAGTCAAAGCAAGTGAAGATGGGTTCATTTATGTGTGTATTTATGTTGATGACATAATACTTACAGGAACAGATGATAAGGGGATACAAATGATCAAGAAGCAGATGGAGAAAGAGTTCAAAATCAGTGATTTGGGGAACCTATCATTCTTCTTGGGAATGGAGATATCTTATACTCAACATGGAGTATATGTGACCCAAGAAAGGTATCTTAAAAATTTGCTAACCAAATTTAAAATGGAAGATTGCAGGGTTGCACCTACACCTTTGGAAGTGAACCATAAATTGTCTAGGTTTGGAGGAGAAGAGTTCAGAGATATGAAACTTTATCAAAGTTTGGTTGGTAGCTTGATTTATGCTACATTGACAAGGCCTGACTTGTCATATGCAGTTGGTGTGCTTTCACAATTCATGCATTGTCCTAGAAAGGAACATTGGATTGCAGGACAAAGAGTACTTAGGTACATCAAGGGTACACTCAAAGAAGGGTTGTACTATGGGTTTACTTCAGATACAAGAATCAAGATATATAGTGATGCAGATTGGGCAGGTAATGTGGATGATAGAAGATCAACACATGGATACTTGTGCTATGTAGGAGACAAATTGATTTCATGGTGCTCCAAGAAGCAACATACAGTTGCTTTGTCATCTACAGAAGCAGAATATAAAGGTATGGTGGAAGCTGCAAAAGAGGTAATATGGCTAAAGACACTTTTGAAAGTTTTTGATGTGATTCAGAGTACTCCTATTATTTGTGGAGACAATATGAGTTCATTATACTTGGCAGCTAATCCTGTATTTCATGCTAGAACTAAGCATATTGAAATACAGTATCATTTTCTGAGAGAGAAGGTCATTGAGAAGGAAATTGAAGTCATACACACCCCTACAAAAGATCAACTTGCAGATATGATGACTAAAAGTTTGGATGGACCTAAGTTGCAGAGGTTTAAAGATATGGCAGGAATAAAGAAGATGCAGGTAATCACAATTGAAGATTGAGGGGGAGCTGTTAGAGCAGAGCAATCATCAATAGTGATTATATGAAGATCAAAGTGAAAAGATATGTGGAAGAATGAAGATTATTTTCAGAGGAAGAAAATAGAATCAGAAATGTTTCTTTTTGTATATTACTCTTGTAAATAGTTCAATGTATTTTGAAAAGGATGACGAGTTAGACTCGTATATATATACCTACAGATACGTATTCATTAGAAGAGAGAGTGATATAGATCAGATAGAGAAGAATAGGTGAAGAGGTGATGAACATTGTATGTATCATCAACCATATGTATGAAAAGTAATGAAGAAGAAAATTTTGTAGAATTCTGTGTGTCGATCTTCTCTCCCATTCTCCTTCTGTGCTTAATCTTTTGAAGAATCCTTTTGCACGTATCTAAGTCCATAGCTAATCTATCTATGGCTAGAATTTGAGAGATTAATTTCAATCAGGCTGTGAGAATTTTGTTTAGGAACATTCATATGTGAAGATGTTCTGAGAGTCGAAAAATCTGGCGCACATTTCATCTTGAAAGAAATGGTCAGTGCTCAGTCCACAGTGTAAAGTTTTACACAAGTGAGGGCTCAAAATCTAAGTTGGAAGGTAAGCTATCTATGGCTAGAAGATCTTGATCAAACGGGTTCAGAGTTGGGAGAACCAGTGCTAAGAAGTTGCAGGTGTCAAAGTCGCCATTGCAGAGAAGCACTTTCAGACATAGGTAAAGTGTTTCACACATTTCTCAGTGTATACTTAATCTTTTTGAGAGATTTAACTTGGCAAAGTTGCGCAACCTTAAGGCGAAGTGTTGTGCAAAGTTTTATCAAAAACTTTACAGGATTGATTAGTCAATGAGTGACTAATCTGCAGCAGACTTTTCTGAAGAAACTGAATTTTTCAGAATAATCAATTTTCTGATAATTTGGTGAAGATTCTCTAAATTAGGTGGAGTCTAAAGTTGATCTTGATATAGAGGTGATCTAATTTCAAGGTCAACTTGTTCTTTTGGAGATTAACACTCTCCATCACTTCTCAAAAGGATTCAATTCAACAGTCGGGACAAACACAGCAAACTCAACAAACCCAGACCCCTGTCAGACCACATGTGCAATTTGCAATGCCTGCCACTAATCCTAACTACCGACCACAACCAGCTATAGACCCAAGACATGGAGTTCATGCTCCAGTCAGACCACAGGTAGTGAGAGGACCAGGCATACCAATAGGAAGACCAAATTACCCTGTAATGCCTAGACAACCTGAAGCAGGAAGGAGACTAAGGCCGATCCAAGTGGCCAAGTGCATGAGAAATCATTATGATGGCTCTAGTGAACCCTATAATCACATAGCAGAATTTAAACAAGTAGTTAGAGCCGAGCAGGTAGATGACTTCATGATTCAGTATGAGTCCTTTGGCCTCACCTTGTCAGACACAGCTTTGGCTTGGTTTCAGCCATTGGACCCGAATACCTTTCAGAACATGGAGCAGGTATATCAAGAAATGATTGAAGAATTTACCAAATCAGGAATTAAAAAAAATTCTTCATCATTAATCCACAGCTTCAAACAAGTACCTACCGAGTCAGTAAGACTGGCAGCAAGGAGATTCAAGCAGTATGTGGATAGATGCCTCGTAGAAGAGAGACCGACGCAAAACAAAATGGTATCATTATTCTTGGAAGGACTGTTGAACGGAGCTTTGAGGTCATTAGTGTATGTAAAGAGAGTTCAAACGTTGCAAGAATGTATGAAGGAATGTATAGACCTAGAAGATAACCTTGCAGAAGACTTGAAAATACCCCAAGGTAGCTTGAAAAGCGAAGAATCAGCCACTAGCACATCAAACTCTAAAAACAATGTGGAGGAAATAGCAGATTTAGTCGCAAAAAAACTGAGTGTTCAAGGACAGAGGAATTATCCCACCAATCCCATGAGGATGCCTATGCTTAGAAGATGTATGCAGTGCGGAGGAGATCATCCTTCTCATTTGTGTACTAGAGGAGTAGTCCCACCACCTACCTATGCTCCTCATAGACCCTCTGTCCCCCGACCGCTACAATATTGCAGTATAGAGCAGAGATACACAAACCATAGCACCGAGAACTGCCCTTACAATAGGCAAACCAGACCCACCCAGCCTTATGTGAGACCAGTTGGATACCCGCAGAACCAGCAGGGAGGAGAAGCCTTTAGATATCCCTCATATCAGCCGCAGGCACCCATACCACGACCATACGCATATCAAGGATATACGCAACCTCAACCAGTGCTAGGACAACAACCGCCCCACCCTCAGAACGTTGTCCCAGTTAAGATAGCGCAACCAGAGGAAAACCTAGAAAGGGCTATAGTGCCAGCCACTCCTTTGATTGGTAGTGAACCATATGACTCATTTTACGAACCTAGTCAAGGAACATACCCTGGTTATGAAAGTGCGATGATAGAATATGGGCAACAATATGACCCATATGCTGTTGGCATGGAGATACCTGATAGTTCATACGGACACGAGCAGGATTATGTGCCCTTAATGTACACAGCTCCTAGAGCAACCATGCCACCTTGACCTATGAATAGACAGCCAGTACCCAGAGGACCATGCTACAGATGTGGAGGTGACCACTATATTAGAGAATGTACATTACCAAACCCACCACCACCCCAACGAATTTGGGAAGGCTACTGTAGCGATTGTGGTAAAGAACATCTTTTCAGAGATTGTCCTAAGAACCCCAACAAAGTCACATCTAACGTGCAGATTAATGTGATAGAAGTGATTGAATCATCAGGGAGCGACAAAGAGTACACAGTACCTTTAAAGGCCATAACAAGAGCCAAGGCTAGAGAGAACCCTGATAAAACAGACGAGAGTAATCAAAGCGACAAAGAGGGGAATATACCCATCCCTCATAGAGTAGAAGACTCCGAAGAACCAGAAAAAAGTATCGCCAGTAAAAGATCACAAAGATGGAAGAACCGAAGAGACAGGATAAAAGAAAAAAAGTTATTACAAAAGAAGGAAAACGAAAAGAGTAAACAGAAATCAACAAAAGAACCGCAAGTGGAAGAAGAAAATAAAAATGAGAATAAAAGGGAGGAGGTAGGATCAGTACTAGCAGACCCAATGCCTGAAGAATTAGCCATGTGGATTCAGGCATATAAGGCACGAATAAAAGCAGGACCTACCGTAGAGCAACATGAGAGAGAGTATCCGAGGGGCGACTTAGAGAAAGAAAGACTGGAAATCTGCAAAAGATTGATAGAAGTAGCACAACGAACCTTAGAAAAACCTGCATCGCCTCTACCAAACAACCGAATTTCCGAAGAAAAATTCCGAGAGTGCCTAAACACTCAGGAAAAGCCTGAAGTAAATAGACCTCTGAATGATGAAGTTGGTAACGAGAGAAAGGAAGGATCCATAGTCCCTGAAGTAGAAGGAGACTGGACTAAGGATCTATGGGCACGAGTTCAAGAGGACAAGTGGAAAAAGGTAGAAGGAATGGAACCGCCCTTTGAAGAATTAGAAGCAGAAAACGAAATAGAGGGTTCAATACCTGAACTAAATTCAGAAGATATTTTTCCGATGGATGCAAGTGACCAGGAAGATGTAAAGGAACTACCTAACTACACCGGGGAGTACGAGCACAACTCAGAATTGTATCGCATTCCATCAATAACGAGACGAGGAACGAATCCATCAGTTCAAACATCGGAGATCATACAACGTCTTAGAGAGGTGAAAATCCCATGTACCCTAACATTCGAGGAACTGTTAAAGGTAAAACCACATTTAAAAGAGAAATTGATCAATCAATGGGAAGTCAAGGAGGAAGCGAAAGAGGTAGCTGATGAAGTGAAAATGGTGAGAATTCCAGTGGATAAAGTAGGAGACTTTAGTGAAGGAGATGAAGGAAATACATGCCTTCCAATCACCTATAGGGGTTACACTACCAAAGCCATACTAGATTCAGGAGCTGGTGTTGGCATTGCTACCAAAGAAATTTGGGAAAAATGGGGAAAACCAGCATTAAGACCAACGCGCATGAAAATACAAATGGCAGATGGACATACGGAAAGACCCTTAGGATTGTTGGAACGAGTAGTCTTCACCACCTGTGGAGTAGAATTTGAACATACTTTAGCAATTTGTCACTTCGAAAGGCCAAGCAATTATGAAATGATTTTGGGAAGGCCTTTCATGAGACAGCTAAAGGTCGTACAAGATTGGGGAAAAGATGCAGTGTATCTACAACACGCAGGAACCACCACTAGAATAAACCTACATACGTACACGTATCAGGATGTGCCACCTCTGCAATGGAATCAAATCCACAAAGAGGAAGACGATCAATCTGTTCATAGTGAAGGTTCTAGTGATCAATCCTGGATGAACGAGGACACTCATCTATGGATATGTCAAGCTGCAAAGAAGGAAGAAGAGAGAAGAAAGGGATGGCAGCAAAAACAAGGAATAGTGAGATCTGTACAAGATCCAGCCTATATGCCACAAGTATTTTCGGACGAAGAATTCGAACCTCACGATTGGATGGAAATCTTAGCCACCCTCGATGTCTGTGTAAATGAAGAAGTAGTGACCATGAACGAATGTATCGATGAGGAGGGTTATGATGTTAGCCTGTATATGGTAGTCCTTTAGGAGGCAGAAGAAGGAGAAGTAATCGAGAAAGACTGGAAGGAGGACTATGAGAGCATTGAAATGGAACCAGAACCTGTGGATCTAGGGATTAGTACCACCAACATAGATATCACTGCCAATGAAAAACATAAGGAACTCACACAAAAAGAGGAATTAGAAGTTGAAAGGGAATTAGAAGATGAAGAAAACAAACTTCAAGACCAATTTGAGGTACCAGCCCATTTTAAAAAATACGAAGTGGAAGAGAGGAAAATTGCTATTCAAATGCCTAAAAGAGAAGCACAACCTGGAATAGCATATGATAACAAGGAACAGACCAAAAAAATAGTGGTAACTATGGAAGGAGGAGAGGAAAGATGTACCTTCATAGGACAGGATGTCTCATTGGAAGAAGAACAAGAGTTAATTCGACTCATAAGAGAATACCGGGATGTCTTTGCTTGGACTTATAAGGACTTAAAGGGAGTAGATCCATCTATATGTGCGCATAGAATCCCCATGACATCCGAGGCCAAACCTTCGAAACAGAGACCTTATACTTATAATGATGTGTATTCAGCCAAGATAAAAGAAGAAATAGATAAGTTATTAGATGCTGGATTCATCTACGAAATTGAGCACACGGAATGGGTGTCACCCTTGGTGGTTGTACCAAAGAAAAATGGAAAGTTAAGAGTGTGCATCAATTTGAAAAAAGTGAACGCCGCAACCATAAGGGATAGCTATCCCTTACCAATCACTGATCATCTCTTGGAAAGGGTAGCAGGGAAGGAAGTTTATAGTTTTCTGGATGGCTTTTCAGGGTATAATCAGGTAGCCATTGCTCCTGAGGACCAACATAAGACTGCATTTGCAACTGAATGGGGAGTATACGCCTTTAGAGTCATGCCTTTTGGTTTAACGAATGCCCCTGCTACTTTCCAAAGATTGATGCGTCATGTGTTCAAGGAATTTCTGAGGAAAAGCATGGAGGTATACGTGGATGATCTTTGTACATATTCAGCTATACGATCAGAGCACATCCCTGAACTTGAAAAGATTTTTGCTAAATGTCGCCAATATCGAGTATGCCTCAATCCTGAAAAATGTGTCTTCATGGTGCGACAAGGGAAAATCTTAGGACATATTGTCTCTAAGAATGGAATTTCCACAGATGAAGATAAAATCAAAGTAATTTTGAATTTACCAAGACCTAAAACGGCTAAAGAAGTTCAAGCATTTATGGGACATTGTGGTTACTATCGAAGATTCATACATATGTACGCCATAATTGCTAGACCTCTTTATGCATTATTAACTCTATTCAATTGGACCGAGGAATGTGAAAAATCCTTTAATGAGTTAAAGAATCGATTGAGTTCAGCTCCCATTCTTCGAGTCCCCAACTGGAATAAACCGTTTCACATCCATGTTGATGCTTCCAAGTTTGCCATTGGTTGCATCTTAGCACAACCAGCTGATACAGGAAAATTAGACCACCCGATAGCCTATGCCAGTAGACAGTTAAATCAAGCAGAACGCAATTATACTACTACGGAGAGAGAAGGCCTAGGGATGGTATACGCAGTCAAGAAATTCAGACATTACTTATTGGCAAACAAATTCAAATTCTTCATTGATCATCAAGCCCTATTGTACTTAGTCAACAAGCCTTGCAATACAGGATGACTAGTACGATGGTTTTTATTGCTAATGGAATTTGATTTTGAGGTAATAGTCAAGAAAGGAAACACCCACATAAGGGCAGACCACTTATCTCGTATGACCCATGGAGAACCACCCATAGGAGTTCCTGATGATCTGCTAGATACTTATCTTTTTAACCTGGAAGTATGTCCTCAATGGGCCGAAAAATTGATCCCGATACTTACACATGGACCTAAAGATGGGATCACGCCAAACCAAAAGCAAGATCTCTGGAGGACCAAAAACCTTCACATTATTGCTGGAAGTTTGTACCACCAGGATCCAAGCGGATTGCTGATGAGATGTGTAGAAGAAGAGGAACAAGAAATGTGGCTCCAGAAAGCACACATAAACCAATGGAACACTCATTTGAATGCAAATGGAACGTGGCAAACACTCAAGAGATTTGGCATATATTGGCCAACCATGCAACGAGATGCACATAACTATGTGTCAACCTGTCAAACCTGTCAAGAACAAACCCCAGATGAGAACTCTACATTATGCTATTCTACAATAGCACCAAAGTGGAGCATGCCTCTAGTAAAGTTCTTGAAAACTCGAGAGTACCCTAACGGAGCTACCTTAGCAAGGAAACGTGCTCTTGAAGAACAGAGTAAGGATTATGCCATCATAGGAAAACAACTCTTTAAACGCGGGAAAGATGACCAACTAAGAATGTGCATTCATGAAAATGAATATCTTTCTGTCTTAGAAATGGCCCATACAGGAGCTGTAGGAGGACACTTCTCTGCAGACAAAACAGCAAAAATGATCCTCTTTGCTGGAATGTGGTGGCCAACTCTACATCAAGACGCCATAACATATGTGCAGCGGTGTGATACTTGTCAACGAACGAAATATCCTATTAGAAGAGATGAGATGCCACTTAGACCCATGATGAGTGCTAGAGCTTTCACGAAGTGGGGAATAGACTTTATAGGACCTATTAACCCACCAGCAAAAGGGTCACATGCCGAATACATAATTGTAGCCACAGATTACCTGACCAAATGGGTTGAAGCAAAAGCAACAACGAAGAATGACGCAAGAACTACAGCCAAGTTTCTCTTTGAGAACGTCTTCACTAGATTTGGACTACCTATAGAGATTGTGAATGATAGAGGTACGCACTTTGTCAATGAAGTGATAGAAGCATTGTTGAATGAATTCTTAGTAATTCATAAGAAATCTGCCCCTTATCACCCACAAGCAAATGGACAAGCAGAAAGTTCAAATAAAATCTTGTGTACTGTTCTCACCAAAATCGTTAACAACGGTAGATCAGATTGGGATAAGCAGTTACACCATGCTTTATGGGCATTCCGAGTCGCCTATAAAACTGCAATAGGCACTACCCCTTTTAACTTAGTATATGGACAAAACACTATTCTGCCAATTGATTTCTTGATCCCCACTCTAAGAGTAGCAACTACTTACGAGTGGACGGGACATGAACTATCAGCTCAATTGGACCAAATAGAAAAATTACACGAAACTAGGTTACAAGCAGTAGCGGGTATTTACGCTGCGAAAAGACGGCAAAAGGCCTATTTTGACGCGCATATCAAGGACAAACAATTGAAGGAAGGAGATTTAGTTCTGGTATACACTTTGAAACAACATGCCAAGAAGTTGCAAAAGAGAGGATATGGTCCACTAATCATCAATCGTATATCTACAGGTGGAGCCATCAGCTTAGCAACTCTAGATGGAGATGTGTTACCAAACTACATCAGTGGGTGTAGAGTAAAGAAATACCTAGAACCATTAACTGACGAAATTATGTCTCGATTACTTAAAGGTAAAAATAGACGCTTAGAAGAGGAAAGGATACGAGAAGAAGCGAGACATGAAGCCCTAGAACGCATCAGAAAACGGAAAGAGTGGATGAGAGAAAGAGACGAGAGATATCGAGTAGGAGCAGAACTCATCCCAATGGCTAATTTTAGAGCCACTGAGAACTCAGGGCAGCAAAGAAGACAACCATACTTGAATCTGGGAGCAGGACGAAAAGAGTACCACTTAGTGGATGCTCTCATAGACACAGGAGTAGCCATAAGCTGCATCAGATTTTCTTTGTCTCAGAGCCTTAAAGAGGAGTTACGCCCATCGAAGGCACAGCTAATAGGAATAGGAGGAAAAATTACTCAATGCATAGGTGAGATAACCTTACCTTTACATATGGGGAACAACACTATGGAGCAGAGACTCTTAGTGTGTCAGGACCAGGATCTGCTTGAAGATGTTGTGTTAGGTCAAGATTGGATCTATGAATATGAGGTAACCATTCAATTGGCGTTAGGATACATCTCGGCCAGAATAGGACATCGTGAGGTGTTTAGTTTGCTAGACAAACGACCACTCAAAGCCGCTAATATAGAGCCAGAAGTTCATTCCAATGGACAAAGTCATGATTGTATGTTCACTAGCACTATAGAAACCCCATTGTCAAGTACTTCTTGTGAGGATACTGTGAGCTCCGTGTGTGTTCCATCTTTGAGTATAGAGAGTCACAAGAGTGCACATGAACATGAAATCAAGCCCAGTGAACCACAAGGCACAAGAGAGGATACTCCTTTGCAAGAATTGAAGTCTACACCTATGAAAGTATACCCTATTCCACATTCTACACTAGCTTGGATAAGGAAGGATCAAAAGAAGGCATATCTTCAGCAACAGAAAAGTCTTCGACATCAGCATGTCAAATCGAATAAGAAGACAAAGAATTTTGAGCACCAAGGTCAATCTCGACTCACTAGCATATGGATCCCAAAGAAACTGATAACTGCACAACCGGATCGAACACAAATATGGATCCCAAAGTCATGTACTTCAAAGACGACCAATCAAAACAATGAGCATCCTCAGAAGGGTAATCACCATCAACATGGTCAACAGGCACATCCGCCAACAAAGAAGACCTACTTGAAAAAGAAGGAATCTGCAGCTGCAACACAAGGAAGACCGAAATTCCAAAAGCAGAGAAAGCAAACGCACTATAAGGGAAGAATCACATTCATCAAGAAGGTTCCGAAGGAAATACACCCTCACCAAATGAAGCAGATTTGGGTGCCGAGGGATCCCGCAACTTGTATGCATAGAGCTACAAAACCCAATTGCACACATGAGGAGTTGTCGAGATCCAAAGTATGCATGATAGGGCCACATTACAAGGCCAAGCATTCGGCACGTCTTTCTTCTACTTCCGGATAGTCACGCACATTTTCCCTTTGGAAATAGGAGAGCACTTGTACATACATAAAAATATTACTCCAAAAAATTACTAACCGCTTCGGCTATGGACTAACTTTTATGTTTTCTTTTCAGCAAAAAATATAAAAATACATGAACAAAAATTCAGGTATTACCTTTCTCACACCCACGGGAAAGGGACGACACCATTCACTCGGAGCAATGTCAAGCTTAAGACAAATAAAGGAACATTTCTGATAATATATGGCCACTAATTCACACTCTATATTGAGTGCAGATGTCATCAACAAATTCTGAAGCCACTCAAGAGGAAGAAGTCCAACTTTTTCCATTAGAGTCGATCACAAGAGTAAGAGGCCATTGGTTCCGAGATGACCAACCTGTATCAGAACTTCTCTTCATGGCAACAATAAAGATTATGGACAGGGATCACTGTTTCCCTATCATGTCTCAGGACTTCAAAACGATAGTACAAGGGTTACCACATATTGAAGACGTATGGACCCAGGCAGGAATAGAAGCATTTCTGAAGTTGCCTATTTATGTACCGGACTTTCAGCGGTGCACTCAAGTAATGAATACTATGCAACCTGCTGCAACAAAGATATCAATTCCAGAAGCACAGGTATTGGATAAAGTAGGCACATGGAAGACAATTCAATTCACTCATGAATTGATCAATAAAGCCTTTGGATGGAATCAAGAAGGAATTACTAATGTCAAAGAGGAATGCCATGACCCCAAGAAAAGATCATTCCTGGAGATTAACAGAATAGATATTGAAGATGCTGTACGTTTGGTACATCAACACTTTTGTTTTCCTAGCATGAACAGATACACTGCACCACAAAAGATTGTAGTACAACTCCTATCGCATGCCATGAGACAAATAGGCAACAAAGTGAATCTAACAGGTTATGTACAAGAACGATTATTTGAAGCCCAGAAGAAATGGGGGCAGAAGAAGTTCCTGAATGGTAGTTCAGCTTTGACTTTACTGATATATGAAGCTCTAGACATGAAACACTGCTTACAGGAGATGCCGACATCAGAAGGGCTAGCAAAGTATGCAAAATCCGCTACAGTCCCTAAGAAAAAGAAAGCAGTTGTATTGGTTGAACAAGCGGGAACCAGCTCACAAAAACCAATGAGGGGTACAAAGCGATTACGGGAGGAGGAAGCCCAAGTTACGCCACAATCAAAAAGAACACATGTGCTACCCACAATCCCCGTAGTACAAATGCCGATTACAAAAAGAGATTTGTTTGCTGCCCTAGAGGAGACTCACCAGTATATGCAAGGGCAGGTGAATCTAAATGTCCAAGGACATCATTATAGACAAGCAAGTCAAGTAAAACAAAAACAGAGTACAGAAAAGACTCCAAAACAACCTGGAAGATACAAAGAATTGGGCATTGATGATTCTAGTACGAATACGGAATCCAGTCCTGAGAAAGACACTCTAGATACTGATATCAGGACAGAAACTTATGAAGAAGAGGGACCAGAAATCAATCAAGTGGAAGTGACACCGGACAACCAAAAGGAAAAAGAAAAGAAGGTGGATGATGCTAATGAACAGGAGCACGTCATTCAATTGAATGACACTACAAAAATCAGCATCAAGGAAGATACAACCAAAGCGACATACGTCAAACCACCAATCAAAGAGGAAGAACAGACTCCATTGAAGAAGGAAGCAAAGGAGCCACAAAACCAAGAACAAATTGTGATCGAGGTGCCAGATGACACACCTCAAGGGAATCAAGAAAACGTGGAGGCTGAGCCAAGGATTCAACTTCAGATCAGGCAGCCCCATGACACCACATTACACATTGCTCAAGGCAAAGACGTGACCACCGGAGAAGAACCAACAATACCTAAAACCTGGCTTAATGTAGATGTCACGCAGTTAAAACCGGTAGTAAAACAGATGATTCAAACGGCCATGGACACTCAGCAACAAATGATGGATATAGATGCCGAATATGACCAAGCAAGAAGAGAAAAAAATCAGTTTCAACTCATGAGTGAACAGCTATCGGCACGGCTAATTGTCGCACAAACAGAATTGGCAAACAAAAATACTGAAGTGCTAACAATCAAGACACAATATGACGCATCCATCGCCCAAAATCAGAAACTGCTGACACAACTAGAAGAGTTGCAAAAATTACACAAAGCAAGCGAGGCTGAAAAAGAGAAAATGAAGATGCGAAGCGTGCTATTAGAACAGCAACTCAAGCTATATCTAGAAGAGAACGACAGCCTGCGCGATAGGAATAAGGAATTAATGAAGTCTTTATTATACGATCAACCACTGTTACAACAGGGCCCCTCAGACACTAAAGACAGCTGAGTACATCACAGGCAAAACTGGTACAAAGCTACAGTGAAAATATGGATCACGTGGCTGACATAGGTAAGGAGCTCTTAGCAACCAAAGAAAAACTCGGTGAAGCCATACAACAGATAAAGGAAAAAGATGAATGCATCGAAGAACTAAAGAATCAGAAGAAAGACAAAGAACCAATCGGGACACCAGTAGTGCCAGCAAAGGAAACTCCTACTGACGAGATAGAGGTAAGCCCTCTATCTCACCCGATCTATCATTCTCCAATACATGAGCAGATGGCGGATATACATGATGATCATCCGATGCCATACACTGCAGAAATAAGTCAGAAGGAACGGGCACTAGTGGTGTCCCGGTTGACGGAAAATTTCGAAAATGAAGTAATCAAGGTCATGAAAGAAGCAAAGGTCAAAGGTAAAGACTTAGAAAAGATCATGAAGCCTTTCAACATTCCATATGGATTGTTGAAAGAGAAAGCAAGGCAATATATAAAGAAGGTTACACAAAAGAGTCCAGATGAGCAGCTCAACTTCAAGAATGACACATTCACATACACTCAAGTAGAGTTTGAAGCTGCACAACCAGTGTGGCGGAGAAAATTTTTGGAGAAACATCCCACACTACGGGTGCATTGGCAAGCCGCACCATATCTATTACAGGTAAACCCTTCATTTTGTCCAATACCACGCAGAAGGGATACCAGGGAATTTTTGGATTTACAACGCAGCGGCACTATTAGTAAACAGTGGCTAAATTATCCTATGTTACCTAGCCCGCCACATAACTATTTGCCAACAGAGGATTATATGGTCAAAACAATAGAATTTTGGCTACAAAATTATGCGACAGTACCAGATTTAGCGGTCAAAATGACAAATAAAATACTTAGCATGATCCTTACAGTTTTGAAGGTCTTCAAGCATGCGGCCTACACCTTTTTGAACTTCATCGGCATTAATCAAGGCACAGATATACTTATTTTCGATCTATCAGTAATGCCGAGCCGCCCCACAATAATGGCATACTATTCCAGACTTATGTTTTTGCCAAGTTCGTATATGCAAACATTTGAAGAAGCGTTTTTTACAGGATTTTTTGAAATAGATTCGGAGATTTTTTTGAAGATGTCATCCAATCTGAATGCCAGACTAGTGGCATATGAATTAAGCTTCTTCGCAGATCACAGACAACCGCCAAACGATGGAGTAAAAGCTGAACAATGGAAACAGCTCATGATACGTGAAGCTAATCTGCTAAATGATACAGAGCAACAAGTATACAGAACATATGCCCGTCGCTTATCAAAGCCTGTCGGGGACGACAGAGTCCAGGAGGGGGGCAGTGTTGCGGAAGAGACAAGTAAAAAGAAGAAACGAAGAAAACAACGAAAGAAACAGCTTCACTAAAAGGCAAGATTTGAAGATACATCTCTGCAGGAAGCCCCGCAGGGGCGCACACATCAAGGAAAAGCACGCAGCTTGAAGAAGGAATCAGGGCCAACAAGTATCACATATGTGGGTGCTTCAACCTCTTGAGTTACAGAGGATTCAGATCAAGGCTTACGAGCTACATCCACATATGTGCACTAATGGCGTGCGTGGCAAACCGAATCAATCGGCTTGGAGTAATGCAACCAGGTCCAATGTGTGCAACCAGGATAAATCAGAGCGCCTCTAAAACGTAATGCAAGATCAAGAATCAGGCAACACGGACCACTGGACGCGTGCGCGAAGCAAAGTCTGTCAAGGGACGAGAGAGACGAAGAGGGGGAGAGTGTTGCAGAGAGCCAAAGAGCGCACAAAGCAGAGAAAAAGACGGGCCCCAAAATTTTTCCGATTTGGACTACACATTTTTGTATCATATTCTTTCTTGTAATATATTTCCCCTTGTAAAGGCACTAGAGGAGTCCTCTAGATGCATCCCCACAGAAAAATAGAGAATACCCATGTACAATAGTAGGAAATTAGCCTTTTAGTGAATAAAGTGCCGGTCACTTGTGTGAAAGGACCATTTTTAGGGCACTGGTATATAAGTCAAATGTGACTCTTTGTAAAGAACTTTTTGCCATTGTGAAAATAGAGAGCACAGAAATTCGAATTTGTGTCTTCTCCCCTCTTTATCTTCTTCTTCGCGAGCTTGTATGCATGTGTATTGCTTGGAAAGAGTGCTTGTGAGTGTTGTCTATCCTGGAGAGTGTTTCTTTGCTGTAGGAAAGGTGTGTGCGAAGTGTAGGAAGTGCTGAAGTGTGGGAAAGTATTTCCGCGACTCAGTATTTCGCTCATAACTTGAAGTAGGAGCATCAGAATTGAGTGAAACCACTGCCATTGGATGCGTCTTCTCGAGAGCTTCGAAACGCATATGCTATTTGCTATATTTGGAGTTCGGAGCAGGGAGAAAAGTCCAAAATATTGACGGCTGCTGCACCAAGTATCGTTTCGCCTTGACCAACAGTTGGAGCTTGTTTGGATAAGTCTTTGCCTCATTTACATTCTTTGAGTAGTTCATTTGCGTTGACCATTACATGATTGCATGTCTTCATACACTCGGCTAGGTTTGTATACTCTTTGGATTGATAATTAAAAGCGTGTATCCCCACTATATGCACTTGTGAGGGGATTGAGGTATAGTCTCTTTCTCCGCAAGTCCCTAAGTTGGTGCTTAGGTCAACACACTCTCCTCTTCCTTTTTCGCGGTTTGGCATATCCATGGATGAGTGTCTTC
This sequence comes from Ceratopteris richardii, assembly GCA_020310875.1. Taxonomy (NCBI): domain Eukaryota; kingdom Viridiplantae; phylum Streptophyta; class Polypodiopsida; order Polypodiales; family Pteridaceae; genus Ceratopteris; species Ceratopteris richardii. The sequence continues at coordinate 59,875,246 of CM035437.1, read as the reverse complement.
ATTCATCCACGATTGGTCACTTGAACCTATACTGTGAATCGATTGATCGTCTTCCTCTTTATGAATCTGATTCCATTGCAAGGGGGGAACATCCTGATACGTGTATGTGTGGAGATTTATTCTTGTTGTGGTTCCTTCATGCTGTAAATATACCACGTCTTTTCCCCAATCTTGCACTACCTTTAACTATCTCATGAAGGGTCTTCCAAGTATGATTTCATAATTGCTAGCCCTTTCAAATTGACAAATTGCTAAGGTGTGCTCGAATTCAACTCCATAGGTAGTGAAAGTTACTCTTTCCAATAATCCCAAGGGTCGTTCAATGTGCCCATCTGCCATTTGTATCTTCATGCGTGTTGGTCTTAAAGCTGGTTTTCCCCATTTGTCCCATATTTCTTTAGTTGCAATTCCTACTCCAACTCCAAAATCTAAAATAGCTTTAGTAGTGTAACCCCTATAAGTAATTGGAAGGCATGTGTTTCCTTCATCTCCCTCACTGAAATCTCCAACCTTATCAACTGGGATTTTGACTGTGGTCACTTCATTAGGCATCACCTTCTCTTCTGACTTGGTCTCCAATTGACTGGTTAACTTTTCCTTCAAATGTGGTTTTATCTTCAAAAGTTCTTCCAATGCCAGAGTACAAGGGATTTTTACCTTTCTAAGATGTTGTATGATGTCCGATGTTTGGATTGAGGGGTTCTGCTCTTTTTTTCTTATTGAGGGAATGCAGTACAGTTCCGAATTATGTTTGTATTCTACTGTGTAATTTGGCAAAGCCTTTATAATGTCATTCGCCTTGTCGCCTTGGCCAAATTGTAATAGTCCTTCTGAATTCAGCTCAGGTATTGAGTCTTATATTTCACCTTCTGCTTCTAACTCCTCAAAGGGAGGTTCAATTCCTTCCACTTTCTTCCATCTGTCTTCTTGGACTCTTGCCCACAAGTCTTTAGGTCATTCCCATCTACTTCGGGGACAACGGATCCTTCTCTTTTATCCTCGTAGTAATTTCTATTATGTGTCTCACCTTCTTTTCCTTTCTCGGGATCATTAGGGATGACACAATCTTGGAATTCTTTTTCGGAAATTTGTGAATTGGGTAGTCGAAAGATAGGTTTCTCTAGGGTCTATTGAGCTACTTCGATTAATTTTTTACATATCTCCAACCTTTCTTTCTCTAGGTCACCTCTAGGATATTCTTTTTCATGTTGTTCAATGGTTGGTCTTGCTCTTATTCATGCTTGGTACGCCTGAATCCACATGGCTAACTCTTTTGGCATGGGATCTGCTAAAACTGATCCTACCTCTTCTTTTTTATACTTTCCTTTTTATTTTCTCCTTCAAGTTTCTGTTTTTCTCCTTGAACTTGTTCATTCTTTTCATTCTCCTTCTTTTGTTGTAGTTTCTTTTCCTTCATCCTGTCTCTACGAATCTTCCATCTTTGTGTTCGTTTGCTTGTGACATTTTTTCCAAGCTCTTCCGAGTCTTCAACTAATTGAGGTGTAGGTATATTCACTTCTCTGTCAACTTGATCATTCTCTCCAGTTTTTTCTGGGGTCTCTCTCACTTTTGCTCTTGTTATAGCTTTCAATGGTACAGTGTACTCCTTATCACTCCCTGACGACTCTATCACTTCTATCACATTGATCTGAACGTTCGAGTTAACTTTGTTGGGGTTTTTGGGGCAATCTCTAAAAAGGTGTTCTTTATCGTAATCACTACAGTATCCTTCCCAGACTCGCTGTGGTTGTGGTGGGTTTGGTAGGGTACATTCTCTGATATAATGATCACCTCCGCATCTATAACATGGTCCTCTAGGTACAGGTGGTCTATTCATAGGTCAGGAGGGTATGGATGCTCTGGGAGTTATGTACATCAATGACACATAATCCTGCTCATATCCGTAAGAACTATCTGGTATTTCCATGCCATATGTATATGGTTCATACATTTGTCCATATTCTATTATAGAGCTCTCATAAGCAGAGTAATTTCCTTGACTATGGTCATAGGATGAGTCATATGGTTCGTTACTAGTCAAAGGCGTGACTGGAACTATTGCTCTCAGGGTTCTCTTCCTGTCGAGCTATTTTCACTGGAACAACGTTTTGAGGGTGGGGTGGTTGTTGACCTAACACCGGTTGTGGTTGAGCGTAACCTTGATAAGCATAAGGTCGTGGTGCTGGTGCCTGTTGTTGATATGTGGGATATATGAAGGCTTCCCCTCCTAGATCTCTTTGAGGGTATCCATAAGGTCTCATGAGACGTTTTACTGGTCTTGACTGTTTATTGTAAGGACAATTTTTTGTGCTGTGATTTGTGTATTTTTGTTCTATGGTGCAGTATTGTAGAGGGCCCGAGACGGGTGGTCTATTGTAAGCATGAGCAGGCCGTGGAACTACTCCCCTAGTGCACAAATGAGAAGGATGATCACCTCCACAATGCATACATCTTCTAAGCACAGGTACTCTCATTGGGTTGTTAGGGTAGTTCCTCTGTCCTTGAACATTCACTTTTTTTGCTACTAAGTTGGCTATCTCCTCTACATTGTCCTTTGAGTTTGAGGTGTTGCTGGCGAAATCTTCACTTTTCACGCTGCCTTGAGGTATTTTCAGATCTTCTGCTAGATTGTCCTCTAGGTCAATACATTCCTTCATACATTCTTGCAAAGTTTGAACTCTTTTCACATATACCAAAGATCTTAATAATCCATTCACTAATCCTTCCAAAAGCAATGACACCATTTTGTTTTGAGTGGGTCTCTCTTCCACTGGGCATCTATCCACATACTGCTTAAATCTTCTTGCTACCAATCTCACTGATTCCGTAGGAGCTTGCTTAAAACTATGAATCAATGAGGAAGAGTTGTTTTTAATCCCAGACTTGGTGAATTCTTCAATCAATTCTTGATAGACTTGTTCCATGTTTTGAAAATTATTAGGGTCTAATGGTTGGAACCAAGCTAAAGTTGTGTCTGTCAAAGTTAGACCAAAGGATTCATATTGGATCAAGAAATCTTCCACTTGTTTGGCTCTGATTACTTGCTTGCATTCAGCTATATGATTGTAAGGTTCGCTAGAGCCATCATAATGGTTTCTCATGCATTTAGCAACTTGAATTGACCTTAATCTTCTTCCTGCTTCATGTGGTCTAGGCATCACAGGGAAAACTGGTCTTCCTATGGGTATACCAGGTCCTCTAACTACAGGTGGTCTATCTGGGATAGGGGCTCTATTCCTTGGTTCAATAGGTGGTTGAGGCCGGTAGTTAGGATTAACAACCGGCATAGTAAACTGCACATGCGGTCTGACAAGTACATGCATTTGTTATGTTTGTCCAGATTGTTGATATGAATTATGTTGAAAAGTTCCTTGAGGATTTTATGAAGTAGTGGCTTGATCCCTAGGAGGGGACACTGGAATGTTCTGATATTTCAACCCTGCTCTTTCTAACTCCGTTAGAGGCCAGTACCTCCTTTGGTTTTTATCCAAATATGTGATAATGGTGGGGATTTTCGGGTCTTGTAACTCATAGATAGTAACTGGGTTAGTAGCCACTTCCCATAATGAAGAGTGGGCTCTGAGAAGATGCTCCATTCCATTGATTAAATACACATCCATTAGGGAATCATCTTGGGAAACTAGATCTCCTCTCCAAACCCTAACAACAGTGGATCTCCCTCTAGGCATGGTCACCTGCTCTTCATGTCCCTTTTCATTAGGGTTATGGGCATTGCCTTCTTCCCCTTGTTCGTTGATGCTTTCAGGTGTTCCGTAACAACATACCAAATATCTCTTTTGTCCATATAAAACCCTCCTGCATACTTAACTGCTGGCATGAGTACTATGTAAGCATCTGTAGCTTTCTTTAGTCTGGCCACTGATCGGTTTAGACCATCTAGGTAGATAGGTATCCTATGTTGGTTGGTGTTCACATATTCTAAAGATGCCCGATATTCACCCTCAATAATTGACATCATGCCAATTATTGGTACAGAATTCTGCATATCTTCTGAAGCCATGGGAATTTCTTCTTCAGACTCACTCGAGGTTTCAGAGTAATGTGAACGACTACTTGATTCGGCTACACTTCCTACAAAAGAAATCACACTTCTTCGGATTCCTAGGGTTCTCCCAGAACTTAGGTTCATTCAATTGACAACTTCCAGTCTCACTTGGTTAACCTCCAGTTCCTAGAGTTCCTTACTGAGGGCCTGAATTCTAGGGAATATTTGGTTGCAATAAGACTGACCAAGAAGTCACCACACATGATACTTGACCCCAACAAAAAACCATGATACTCGATATTTGACAGGCTGAGCCTTACCACGATACTCGATATTTGAGCAAGACGATACACGATATTAGGCACCTGAGAAGGTCACGATACATGATACTTAAGGGTCACGATACACGATATTCAACCAACTGGACAGATCACGATACACAATACCTGAGGAACACGATATACAATACTTACCCAATATCGCGAGCCAATCACGATACTTGATACTCGATAGTCCACCAAGAGAATCTTCACGATACTCGATACTAGACTGATATCGTTTTTTGAGTCCCACGATACTCAATACTTCACAAGTATCGCGTTGGAATCGATATCCACCAAGTGTCGTGAAAGCTTCCTCCATGATACACGATATGCCACAGGTATCGCAATCGGAATTTCACGATAGATGATACACGATAGGTATCGCTATCATATTTTCGCAATACAGGATACACGATATCTGCTTAGTATCGCGAGTGTTTCTTAGCGATACACGATATTCGACCACTTCAAGTATCGCGATACTCGACCATAAGAGTTCACGATATCTAGGTATCGCGATACCTTAACCGCAGGAGAACACGATACTTGACACCTTTTCAAATTTTTAACTAGTGATTTTGGATTTTAAGTGCATACACATGTTCCTAGAGTTCATCTACCCTTTTCCCTCAGCCTGAATCACAAAAAGACACTTTCTTTGCCCCGGGATAGCCTTCACGATACTTGCCGCAGATCGTTCTACTGAAACACTTGATTTATTTGGCAATGATGAGTGAATGATTAATGTGCTCACCTTGGAAGCTACCTTTCAGCTCTTCAAACACTCCTACTAGCCCTACGTAGCTCAAAAGTCTTGATCTCTGATCGCGATACTCGACTGCTAGCTCCCACGATACTTGCTTTGGAAACAAGTGATTTGAAAAAGAGAATGTTTTTTTGGCTCTTATACTTTGAAAGTTCTTTCTAACTAACCAAAAGGACCAACAAGACAAAGGTTGAAAGCTACTCTAACTCCTAACTACTCCCTTCTTCCTCCTACTCTACTCTCTCCACTCACTTCCCTAAACTATCAACTCACTACACACACTCCAAGAGTGAGAAGTAGTAAGTGCGGATGAGTGTGACTTACCAAAGAAGAGAAATTCACCAACTCCTCTACTCTCTTCAATGCTAAAAGCTACTTACCATCACAGGAATGCCTCAATTTGATTCGACTTCCCCGGCAACGGCGCCAAAAACGTGTGCACCTAAGCATCAACCTAGGGACTTGTGGAGAAAGAGACTGTACCTCAATCCCCCTCAAGTGCATATAGTGGGGATTCACGCTTTATTTATCAATCCAAGGAGTATCAAAACCTATCCGAGTGTATGAAGACATGCATTCAAATGATGATCAATGCAAATGAGCTTCCCCTAAGAGTGCACACAAGTCAAAGTCTATTCCAAACAAGCTTCAACTGTCAGTCATGGTGTCGTGATACTTGGAGTAGCAACCAATAGTAAATTGAGCTTTTCTCTCAGCTCCGAACTCCGAATATAGCAAATTGCATATGCGTTTCGAAGCTCTTGCAAAGATGCATCCAATGGTGGTATTTTCACTCAATTTTGATGCTTCTACTTCAAGATATGAGAAAAATACTGAATTGTAGGAATGACCTTCCTACACTTCAGCACTTCCTACACTTCACAAACACCTCAACAACAGAAAACAAGCACTTTCATGGATAGACAACACTTCCTAACACTCTTTCCAAACATCATACATGCACACAAGCTCAAAAAGAAGAAGATACAGAGAGGAGAAGACACAAATTCGAAATTCTGTGCTCTTGATTCTCACAATGGCAAAAAGTCTCTACAAAGAGTCACAAATTGACTAGTCACAAAGAGTCACAAATTGAGTTACATACATGTGCCCTAAAAATGGTCCTTTCACACAAGAGACCGGCACTTTATTCACTAAAAGCTTAATTTCCTACTAATTTACATGGGTAAGCTACTAATCTCCATGGGTATGCATCTAGAGGACTCCTCTAGTGCATTTACAACTGAAAATATGTTACAAAATGGTTATGATACAAAAATAGAGTGTCCAAATCGGAAACATTTTGGGGCCCTTCTTTTCTCTACCTTTTGCTCTTCTTAGCTCTGCAACACTAATCTTGGCTAATGCTAAAAATGATAACATATTTTTCTTGATCCCTAGCACAAATAAAGCATCTGAAAATGTAAAAGAACTACCATCACCAGTAGTCATAATGATCTTACCAACCCATGACAAGATAAGAGGAGTTGTGGGCGCATGTAATAGTATTCCTTGTAGGGGCAGGCTTGAGTGAAGCAAAGAAATTACATTGTGAGGTAATATGTTTGGTTGCCCCACTATCAAAGTACCAAACATCTCAGTTTATTGCACACGTACATTCTTCATGAGAAAATGGTTCATAAGTGCAAACTGTAGTAAATGCTCATTCATCATTCTGTACAAGATTAGCATTTTAAGTGTAGAGGTCTTTGCAACAACCATTCCAGCCTCTTTTTTCTTTGCCTCTTTTGCAGCCAGTTTTGGATAGCTCTTTATGAAATGATCATTTCCTTTACAGTATTTCCAAAACAATTTCTGCTTTTTTATTTTCTTCTTTTCTATGTCATTCTTCTTTGATTGTGGAGAATTAGCAGATTTATGCTTACTAGTAGATGATCTGCATTTACCTTTGCCCTTCTTACTAGCCAAGAAAGCTTGATCTACAACACACATAATGGATCTGTTCTGCCTAGACTGATCTATAAGAAAAAAAATGAAGAAATAATGATTTGTTGGAGTTAGACGTCTGCGGAAGCACGCGAACAGCACAAGGAAGAAGAAGAAGCTTGGAGCACAAACACACAATACTGAATGTATTACTAGAGAATGTACAAAGATAAGTAGCCCATTAGGGCAATAGGCATATATACAAGCCGGGGGAAAAAAACCTCCTAAAGAGGGAAAAAAGTGCCCCGGCGGTCCTAGTGTGTTCACACACATCACTACCTAAATATATCAACAAATCCCCCCTAGGAGTGATGCGGTGAACAAGGAGCTGGCACTCATGTATAAGGAAGTGCCAAGCTATGTGGAAATCACTCCACAAAAGGAAGTAAGCCCAAAGCTTTGCGGAAAGCTTCAAACTTCTCCCTAGACAGAGCCTTCGTGAAAAGGTCTCCAATGTTCTCCTGCGTGGGCACATATGCCAAGTTGGTCTCCCCAGCAGAGAACCTCTCCTTGACATAGTGATAATGCACCTCAATGTGCTTAGTGCGAGCATGGAACACAGGGTTCCTCGCAATTGCCAATGCGCTCTGACTGTCAGTGAAGATGGTGGTGGCAAAAAACTGGCCAACACCCAAATCAGCCATAAGGCGTCTGAGCCACACACACTCAACAATCATTGTGAAAACTGCCCTATACTCAGCCTCACAACTGGAAGTGGCCACAGTAGGCTGCTTCTTGCTCAACCAAGATATACATGAGCTACCAAGCATGAAGCAAAAACCACTAGTGGACACACGAGTGTCATAGCAACCAGCCCAATCTGAGTCAAGGAAAAAGCATGCAAATCTCGCGGTAGTGATCCCCCCTTGGGATAAAACAACCCAAGTAGCCGAGTACCACTCAAGTAGCGAAAAATGCGCTTAACCGCCTTCCAATGCGTGACTCCTGGGCAATGCATAAACCTGCTCATCTGTGAGACAGCAAACTGAATATCTGGCCGAGTAATGCATAAGTAAATCAAGCATCCAACAGCCTGCTGATAGAGAACAACATCAAATGCATCTCCAGCATCATGAAGACTCAATCGTAAACCTGTCTCCATAGGAGTGGCAATAGGCTTACAGTCTTCAAGGCCAAAATGCTGCAATAATGTGTCAATATATTTTGTTTGACACAAAGCCATTCCACCATCAACTTGCATAAACTGAATGCCCAAATAGTGATGCAAATGCCCCAAATCAGACATCTCAAATGAGGCATGCAAATCAGCCTTGAAATCAGCAATATGCTTCTCAATAGGACCAGTGAGCAACATGTCATCAACATAGACAACAATGATCAGAAGCACATCATTAGCACGCTTAACATATAAGGTTCTTTCAGTTGGACTGTTCACAAAACCATGTGCAACCAGATAGGCATGTATCTTCTCATACCAAGCACATGGTGCTTGCTTTAAACCATATAATGCCTTCTTTAACATGCACACCTGGTTTTCATGCGCTTTCTGCACAAAGCCACGGGGCTGAAAAACATACACTTCTTCATGCAAGTCACCATTCAGAAATGTTGTTTTAATGTCCAACTGATGTACATTCCAACCATGATGGGCTGCAAGTGCACAAATGCTCCGAACAGTAGTCATACGGCATGTAGGTGCAAAGGTCTCATCAAAATCAATGCCTCTTTCCTGCGCATAACCCTTTGCAACAAGCCTAGCCTTATACATGTCAACTGTACCATCAGGTTTACGCTTCAGCTTGTATACCCACTTAGTGCCAATGGCCTTCTTGCCAGGAGGAAATTCACATAAAGACCATGTACCATTCTTCATTATAGCATCATATTCAGATTGCATGGCAGCCATCCAATTATCTGAGTTTTGTGCTTCATCAAAAGAAACAGGCTCATTCTCATCACAGAGACTAGATGCAGCCATAGCATAGCAATCTGATGCAAAGGAGGCACTATGAGAGCCTGAACGAGTATGATATGACAAAGGTGCATCTAATTTGTTGTCACGCAAAGTCTGCACCAGCCATTTTGGCATATTTTTTGCTTGCTCAATATCCGCTCTCTCATCAACAAGTGCATCATGTAAATCTGCATCAGAAATAGAATGATCTACATCATCATATGAAACCTGCAAAGGCTGACAAGTTGCCTCATTAGGACCAGCACTAGACTGTCCACCTGTAGAGGCATCAACGTATCATACATGTCTTTGGAGCTAACAGATGTCTCCTTAGTACATGAAAGCAATGGTTGAATAGCATCTTCCACAAAGACAACATCACGGCTAACCAGAATGTGTTTAGTTTGTGGATGATACAGACGATAGCCTTTACTTTCAGAAATGTACCCAACAAAAATACATTTTACTGCCTTATCATCCAATTTTCTGCGATGTTGTTCAGGCACTAATGCATATGCCAAACAACCAAAAACACGCAGATGAGCAACAAATGGCTTGCGGTCATGCCAAGCCTCATATGGAGTGATAGACTGCAACGCTTTAGTGGGACACCTGTTCAGTACATATGCTGCACACATGAAAGCTTCAAGCCAGAAACTATGTGGTAAAGCCTGACTTTTGATCATGCACCTCACCATCTCCATGAGTGACCTGTTCTTTCGTTCAGCAACTCCATTCTGTTGAGGTGTATACGGCACTGTACACTGGTGTTTGAGCCCACGTTCAGCCAGAAATGCATTAAAATCAGAAGACATATATTCCCTCCCTCGATCAGAACGGAGGGTGCCCATTTTACATGCTGACAGATTTTCAACCAAAACCAAAAACTGTTTAAAGCACATGAACACTTCGGACTTTGCCTTCAATGGATATACCCATGCATGCCTGGAAAAATCATCAATGAAAGTCACGAAGTAAAGGTAATTTCCAAAAGAGGGTGTCTGCATAGGACCACAGACATCACTATGTACAAGCTGCAATTTCTACGTAGCCCGAACTGAACCATCTTTTGGAAAGGAGGAACGCTGCATTTTGCCCAAAATACAGCCTTCACATACATGTTTTCCGGGTGCCTCAAGCTTGGGCAAAGAAGACACCATATCAGATTTCTGCAGGCGTAGCAAACTAGCAAAATTCAGATGACCAAAGTGTGCATGCCAAGGCTTTGCATCTGACATAGCCTGAGAATCATGAACTGCACATGCTGAATCATTAACAGATCTTTCATAGTCTATGAGCTTATACAGCCCACGACATAAAATGCCAGAAGCAATAATCACATTGCCATTTGACAGATCATGAACTGTACACCTGTCATCAACAAATTTCACAACCAAACCAATCTTGGCTAATGCAGAAACTGATAACAGGTTTTTTTTTATCCCTGGCACAAATAAAGCATCTGACAAGGTGAAAGAACTACCATCAGCAGTAGTCAGAATGATCTTACCAACTCCCATAACAGGATAAGAGGAGTTGTTGGCGCATGTGACAGTATTCCCTGTAGGGGCAGGTTCGAGTGAAGAGAAGAAATTGTGCTGCGAGGTAATATGTTTGGTTGCCCCACTGTCAAAGTACCAAACATCTGAGTCCACTGCAGACATGCAGTGCTCATGAGAAGATGGGTCAAAACTGCAAACAATAGTAAACGCCCATTCTTCTTCCTGCACAAGATTAGCAGACTCTGTTTTTGGTGTAGAAGCTTTTGCAACAACCATTCCAGCCTCCTTTTTCTTTGCCTCTTTTGCAGCCAGTTTTGGATAGTTCTTTATGATATGATCATTCCCTTTACAGTACTTGCAAAACAATTTCTGCTTTTTTGATTTCTTCTCATCTTTATCCTGGTTCTTCGAATGTGCAGCATTTATAGATTTCTGCTTACTATTAGAAGAGCTCCATTTTCCTTTGCCCTTCTGGCTAGCCAGGAAATCTTGATCTGCAACACGCATAATTAACCTCTTCTGCCTGGACTGATCTTCTTGCAACAGAACAGAGACTAACTCCTCAAATGATAAGGCATTCGGATTGCCTTTCATCATCAACCGAAGAGTAGAAGAAAAACTCTGATATGAATCAGGAAGACCATTCAGAACGGTCTGCACAAGTGAGCTATCTGGTATAACCTCATCAACAGAAATCAACTGTTCCTTCAAATCTTTGATCTTCGTTAGGAAACTGTCCATAGAATCACCTTCATTCATGTGCCCACTCTCCAAGTGTTTTCGGAGGTAAGCAACACGAGCCTCATTCCTAGCTTGGTACAATGTGGTAAGTGTATCCCAAGCATCCCTAGCTGTTCTGCAAGAGCAAATATGAGGAATAATGGCACGTTTGACAGATAAAGCTATCAATGCATGTGCCTGGGCATCTCTGCCATCCCAACGAATTTGTTTTGCAGTAGGTGCAACAGAAATAGCAGCACGAACAGGAATCTGTGGAATATCATCTTCGACACCATCTTCATCAGCTCCAGCACCTGTATATGTAGTACTTGTCGTTACAGGTGTAACAGGACGTCTTTCAACACCCTGCACAATGTTCCACAATCCTTTTGCAACCAAAACATGTCGCATCATATAAGCCCATAATGGGTAGTTGGTACCATCCAACTTATCCTCAACAGCCAACATACGGAATACATCATTGCTTTCAGCCATGGCCGGTGACTCAAATACCTTGATGCAGAAAATTGATTGTATCTCAAAAAGTTGAACAGGACTGCCCAGACGAGTTCTGCTAGACCTATAGCAGACTTCGAGACGCTTAAACTGGCGAACAAAAACTGGTATATACCTTTGGCATAAAAAGACGAAATAGCCTGCACAAGCGCTGCGATAGTGCATTCGGAGGCTGCAAACGGAGGAGTGTCGACGGCGCCCTAGATGAAGCGACGACCCGCTCTGATACCAATTGTTGGAGTTAGACGTCTATGGAAGCACGCGAACAGCACAAGGAAGAAGAAGAAGCTTGTAGCACAAACACACAATAGTGAATGTATTACTAGAGAATGTACAAAGATAAGTAGCCCATTAGGGCAATAGGCGTATATAGAAGCCGGGGGAAAAAAACCTCCTAAGAGGGAAAAAAGTGCCCCGGCGGTCCTAGTGTGTTCACACACATCACTACCTAAATCTATCAACATGATTGAGTGGTGGGCTAGTGGTGTAACTCTAATGCCATGTAGAGGTTACCACAACACACATATAAGATCAAGGTTAGATAGAAAGAGAGATATCACTACTCATGGGAATAACACAAGAGATTTGGTTATAATGGAAAGTGGACTCAAGATGAATAGAAGATGAACTCAACTCAATTCAACTAAAAACTCATAACTCTAATATAATGGAACTCAAACACTAAACAATATAAAGATGGTTCTATCCACACATGCACTCCCTATATGGAGCTTAGATGGTGATCTAGATAGAAGCTAGGTGAAGGGCTATAGGCCAACACAATGGGTACTAAGATGGATACCCTAATGGTTCGAAACACCAAACTGATGATCCTACATGGGAAGGAGACCATCCTTATAAGGTCCTCCAAGCCTAAGTTGGCCTACCCATGTTCTAGGGTCGTGGTAGCTTGATCCATGCCCAAAATAATCTCCACCATTGATCTATGGGGTAAATCCAATGGTAGAAAGGTAGGATCAACAACCATTTGTTTGTAACCCTTGATCTTGCTTAATCCACACTTAGGATCAAGTCTAGATCCAATGGCTCATATCAAATAGACCCTTCCCCAAGTTAAGAAAGCTACTTTTGTTTCTAGCCCTTGATTTAGGTTGATCCTCACATCGTATCAATCCCAAATCCAATGGCTTAGAAGTAACCTTCCTAACTATCCATCTACGGTCTACACTAGACCTCATCTGACCTCAAAGTCAGGAACCTACCAATGTCCAACACTCTCACATGGCTTCTCCTCATAATGGGGGCCTTACAAAATAGAGTGTTATGGAACAATGGCGGTTCTACATAAGGGTGAGGCATTGAGCATATCTAACACCCCCCCCCTCAATGTCCACCCAATGGTGAACTACCTTCTTGGCCTGATGCCAAGTCTTCCATGAGGGTGGAGCATTGACCATGTCTAACACCCCCCCTCAATGTCCACCCAAAGGTGAACTACCTTCTTGGCCCAATGCCAAGTCTTCAAAGATGTATTTGAAGTAGATCCTTTGTAAGCACTTTGGTGAGGGTACCTGTTGCATTCTTCATGGTTGCATAGAAGACTGTTTCCACCATCCTTCTCAAGTGTACTTGCTTGCAAAATCTTGAATGTCCTTCATGAGGTCTATTCCCAAGCCTTCTCAAAAGTCTCACTAGAAAACTGATATCTTGTATGGTACTCCATAAGTAGATAAGACTACCAAAGACCTTCATGTAACTCCCAATGTCTATCAGCTCATACAATGATCTTAGGGCTTGTTTCATCACATATGATGCCTTCTTTAGCTTACATAGTATGTCCTTTGAATGTGGAGCCTCAAACCTTGATGGCTGAGACACATGTACCTCCTCCTTGAGGTCAACATTCAAACGTTCTGATTTGACATGTAACATGAAAACTTCCCACTTCAGTGGAGCTGGTACCATTAGTATGCTGCAAATAGTGATCATTAGAGCAAAAGAATAACAAAAACCCTTCACGAGTGAAAGTCCTTGTGCTACCAATGTCTCTTGATAGCATTCCAATATTCCTTCTATCATGTCCTTGACTTTCCAGATCCACTTGATGCTAGTGACCTCCCATGCTTCATTCTTGAATTGGCTTGCATAACCTTCTTCCATGCTGGATCTACAAGTGTTTCATCTTCAATTATTGGCTTCATTACTTTCTTCATAATCACAACCATCATGGCTATACTGACTATGTGAGTAGAAGCCCACATGTGCTCCTCTATTCTCTGTGATCTCCTTGGTCCTTCGGCCTTCTCTTTGATAGTTGTTGGCATAGGATTACTCTGACCGTAGAGCTTTTTCACACATTGCAGTGACAACCAATATGTTTGGGTGATTTTAGGTTGGTAGACTCTCTTCTCACCATCTGATGATGATGCTTCCTCCTGTTCATAGGTAGGGATGACTCTTGGGCTAGGTACATAGTGAACTACTCCTTCGCTTGATGATAAAATGGAAGCTCTTTTCTTGTCCTCCAATGCATGTGGCTGCTCCATAGACATCACATCACGACTCCCTTGTATCTTATTTGCCTCATGGTCATATAATATGAAAGCCCTTTGCTTTTCATTATGACCTAGGAAGATGCATCTCTTGCTTTTTGGTTCCAACTTGTTCTTTCTTTGACCTGGGACAAGAGCATAACATACACTCTTAAAAATTCTAAAGTGTGAGACTGATCGATTCTTACCAATGTAAACTTCATGATGACTCTTTGTGATTTGATAAGGAAAGCCCATGCCTTCTCTCATACACATTGTTATCTCAACAATGGTGTGACTCTTGTATTCCATAATGCCATCATGTTGTGATGTGTGAGGTGTCACTGATTGACACTTTATCCCTTTGCACTTGCAAAAGCCTTCCAACTCCTCTGAGTTGCGCTCACCACCACCTCCTATTCCAAGCTTCTTCACACTTTTCCCCGGTTCATTTTCAACAAGTTCTGGTTGTCGTTTAATCTTACCAAAATCTTGAGCCTTATCACAAAGAAAGTACATCCACATCTTCCTGCTATAGTCGTCAACGATCACAATGTAGGAAGATCCGCCCAAGGCCTGTATAGACATCTTACCACACAAGTTAGCATATACCAACACTAGAGGAGCCTTTGACCTACTCTTGCTTTCTTGTGGGAATGTCTCTCTATGCGGCTTGCCCATCATACAAGCTCTATAAGGTTCCTTCATTCCATTCATTGTAGGTATGTGATGAAGAACAATACCTTGCTTTTGCATCTCCTTCCATACTGTCCCTGTCACCATGATGGGTTCTTGTTGAGGCTGCATAGAACTAGATTGACCTATATCATTGGTAATTTGATGAGATGCACCACTATTTAGCACCCATGAATCCACAATCAATTCTTCTTGTGTTGAGGAGCATACCAGCTTTGCTGCTCCATGTATTGTCTCCTCCTTCACTTCGTCTATCCTCTCGACATGACAATCTGCAATTGCATGTCCCTTTCTTTTGCAATGGAAGCACTGTCCTTGAAACTTCTTCTTACCACTCCTCCTCCTCTTCTTTTCACTTTCACCTTTGGTTGAGGAACCACCTTTTTCTGATGCATTGTTGGAGAATGTAGCATCTCCACTGTTGCTTCTTTGTTGGCTTTTGAGCTCCAAATACTCTTCCCTTGGTAGTGAATAGAACTCTTTAAATATCGAAGTTTGAGGTCTCACCTGAGTGTTGAGAGTAGTTACCCTTCCATCATACTTTGGTGGAGAACTTTGGAGATGCCTTTGAGCTAGTCCCTTGCTAGTCTTCTCTATCCCTTCAAAAGCCTTTCCATCACATGGCTTCTTGATCTGAGTAATGGATGCCTTAACCTTCTCTCCTTCTGCAAACTTCTCTACTTCCAATTGGCTTTCTAAATTTTGAATGCATGTTTGGTTTCTTACCTCAAAGTGACTCCTCAATATACTCCATGCCTCACTTGCCTTGGATGTATGCTGAACAAGAGGTAGAATCGAGTCCATACAATTGTTCACTATGTAATATAGTGCATTTGCATTCGTGATCTTCCAAGCTCGTAGAGGCTTTGCATCTGGGAGAATCACCATACTCGGATTTAATGGGTCAAAGGTAGGTTGTGTCTCTTGCTCACTTCCCATAACCATCTCCAAAAGATCATAAGAATCAAGGATAATTGTAATCTTGAACTTCCAAAGAAAATAATTTGTACCATCTAACTTGCCTTCACTGAAGGTTGGTGGATGAACCCATAGTGTTTGCATTTCCAAATCCATTGCATCAACTCCACTTCCACTTCCACTCCTAGATGCTAACACCTCCATAGTGTTGAAGCCTTTGTGTCCCATGAACTTGATGCCTTGAAGCCTTTGCCTCCTAAGAACTCTAGTATTGAAGCCTTTGCCTCCCACAAGCTATGGCGTTGAAGCCTTTGCCTCCCAACAACTCCAATGTTGAAGCCTTTACCTATCAAAAACTTTGGAGTTGAAGCATTTACCTCTCACAAGCTTGATTGTTGAAGCCTTCCTTCTACAAATGCTAGAGTTGATTCCTTGGCCTCCACGATCTCTGCAATCTTCTATACATTCCTGTGCTCTGATACCATGTAAGAAAAAGAAATGAAGAAATAATGATTGAGTGGTGGGCTAGTGGTGTAACTCTAATGCCATGTAGAGGTTACCACAACACACATATAAGATCAAGGTTAGATAGAAAGAGAGATATCACTACTCATGGGAATAACACAAGAGATTTGGTTATAATGGAAAGTGGACTCAAGATGAATAGAAGATGAACTCAACTCAATTCAACTAAAAACTCATAACTCTAATACAATGGAACTCAAACACTAAACGATATAAAGATGGTTCTATCCACACATGCACTCCCTATATGGAGCTTAGATGGTGATTTAGATAGAAGCTAGGTGAAGGGCTATAGGCCAACACAATGGGTACTAAGATGGATACCCTAATGGTTCCAAACACCAAGCTGATGATCCTACATGGGAAGGGGACCATCCTTATAAGGTCCTCCAAGCCTAAGTCGGCCTACCCATGTTCTAGGGTCGTGGTAGCTTGATCCATGCCCAAAATAATCTCCACCATTGATCTATGGGGTAAATCAAATGGTAGAAAGGTAGGATCAACAACCATTTGTTTGTAACCCTTGATCTTGCTTAATCCACACTTAGGATCAAGTCTAGATCCAATGGCTCATATCAAATAGACCCTTCCCCAAGTTAAGAAAGCTACTTTTGTTTCTAGCCCTTGATTTAGGTTGATCCTCACATCGGATCAATCCCAAATCCAATGGCTTAGAAGTAACCTTCCTAACTATCCATCTACGGTCTACACTAGACCTCATCTGACCTCAAAGTCAAGAACCTACCAATGTCCAACACTCTCACATGGCTTCTCCTCATAATGGGGGCCTTACAAAAAAGAGTGTTATGGAACAATGGCGGTGCTACATAAGGGTGAGGCATTGAGCATATCTAACATGATCTTCCTACAACAGAACAGAAACTAACTCCTCAAATGTAAAGGCATTTGGATTGCCTTCCATCATCAATCAAAGAGTGGAAGCAAAACTCTGATATGAATCTGGAAGACCATTCACAACATTTTGCACAAGTGAATTGTTAAGCAAGACTTCATTAGCAGAAATCAATTGCTCCTTCAAATCTTTGATCTTTGTCAAAAAACTATCCACGGAATCTCCTTCATTCATGTGCTCACTCTCCAACTGTTTTCGGAGGTAAGCAACACGAGCCTCATTCCTTGCTTGGTATTAAGTGGTAAGTATATCCCAAGCATCCTTTGTTCTTCTACAAGAGCGAATGTGAGGAATAATGGCATGTTTGATAGACAAGGCTATCATTGCATGTTCCTGAGCATCTCTGCCATCTCAATGAAGTTGCTTTATAATAGGTGCAATAGGAACCACAACACGAACAGGAACCTAAAGAATATCACCATCTGCATCACCTTCAACAACTATGTTTGTAGGTGTAATAAGACGTTTTTCAACACCTTGCATAATATTCCACAATCCTTTTACAACCAATACATGACGCATCATATAAGCCCATAATGGGTAATTGGTATCGTCCAACTTACCTTCAACAACCAACCTACAGAATACATCACTGCTTTCAGCCATGGCCACTCACTAAAATACCTTGATGTAAAAAAATGATTGTATCTCAAAAAGTTGAACATAGTTACCCTATTGAGTTTTTCTAAACTTGTAGTAGACTTCGAGATGCTTATATTGGATAATCAAAACCTGTATATATCTTTGGCACAAAAAGACAAAATTGCTTGCACAAGCACTACACTAGTGCATTCGAAGGCCAAAACGAGCTCATATCACAATTTCGACACCACAAAGACTGTGATCGAAGAGGTCTCGAGGATGCCCTAGATGAAGCGGTGACCTTCTCTGATACTAATTGTTGAAGTTTGAGGTCTACGAAAGCACATAAACAAGACAAGGAAGAAGGAGAAGCTTGGAGCAAAACACACATACTGAATTTATTACCACTAGAATGTACAAAGATAAGTGACCCATTAGGGTTATAGGCGTATATACAAACCAAAGGGAAAAAACCTCCTAACAAGGGGAAAAAGTGCCCCGACAATCCTAGTGTGTTCACACACATCACTGCCTAAATATATCAACAACATGCACATACAAAGTTTAACATTGTTTGCATTGTCGCTCATATAGATGCACGATAATGGCATATGATACTTGTGTGAATGAAAATTATATTATGAATGTGAGGAATAAGCTCACTCATACTTTAATAGCAAGGAAAAAAGTGAAGAGGAAATGCAATTATAAGGATACGTATCCATTAGTCAATCGGACTCATTCCAAGAAGCTTTTAAGTTTTCT
>CM035437.1:59821660-59846660 GCA_020310875.1 Ceratopteris richardii | reverse complement strand
GAGAGAGATCCTACACACCTTTTTCTAGCTCTTCTTGGGACACAAAGGTGTTCACTATCATTATACACACATACGCATTGTCACACACACATTGTCATGCGTGCGCATGCACACACACTCTCAGTTATGGTTCATCTCAGACTTCACTGTTCAGTCAGGCCTCACTGCTGAATCACATTAAGCCATTTATGAATTTATGCATCATGAATCATGATTAATGCATCATAATTTATGCATTAAGCAGCAATGATTGTGCATTATGCTGACAGCTACATGCATTATATGCAAGATGCATCATTCATGATTCATGAATCATGTGTAATGCACATTGCATAACCATGCTGCATGCATCATCCTTGATCAATGATCTTGCGGCATCCCTACATCATGCATCTTCATTTGTGTATGATGTGACATGCATGTTGCATAATGATTTGACATTCATGCAGCATGCTGCATCATACTGTTGCATTAATTTTGCTGCATGCATCATTGCGTCATTATGCGGTGCGATAATAAATTATAATTGGTAATAGCTGCAGCTGGCTATGAATTGCAATCATTAATATGCACAATGTTGCAACTTGCATGCAACATGATTGATGCATCATTATGCAATGTGCATTGTGCATCTTGCAATATGATTCATAATTCATTATACATATTAGAGCCACACACACGTCACAGTCTAGAATCTACTCCTTCACAGACGCATGATACATGTTACATAGTCATACTCAGTAAGTATTCAATATATTGTGCTCAATATTGTAAAAATGGTAGTTATTAAGTTATGATGGGGTGCACTCAATAATGAATTTAAAAGTATAGATTATGGAACCTATAGGCCTAAAGCTACTACCTATACATATACTATATACCAGTATACATTATATTTATAATGGATTATGGAACGCGCCTTATGCATCTTTCCTCGAAGGGAAGGTAAGGTTCTTGCACCTTAACCGCACCTAATGAACATAAACGAACCTTACGCACCTTACCCCGGCCCTAAGGTTCGGTCCTCGCACTTGGAACGCACCGAACCGAACGCGCCAAACCATGATGACATAAAATTATAAGCAAGCACAACAATCATGGAATAAGAAAATAAAATGTACACACTTAGAGAAAAAGACATTTCAAAAAACAAAGAAAGATAAGATTGAAGATACATGAACAATCAATAAAACTCAACTTTTTCTTTTTTCTTTATATACTAAAGAATCATGAAAACAAGTAGAGACAACCAACTAACAAGCCCCATTGATCTTTTTCCTGAAAACGTCAATGGCACAACTCAGTATGCTGTATGCCTTGAAAATCTACAAGATATTTCGCCTTTATCACACACTCCAATATAGTGAGGTCTCGAATTCGTATCCAAGGAGCATTTCTATCCAAAAAAGCTCACCCAAGCCAAGCATAGAGCACATATGTTGACAATCTGTGGGACTATATTACCCCTGAAACAAGGGCTGTTTCAAAAATCTGATTATCATTGTGCACTATCAAATATTTACTGTTACATAGAAGTGATACAAGGGATATTGCTTCCAATCCCTTCAGTTTCGCAAGACTGTTCATCTATCTATTGAGTATATGTATTGAGGCATTGTCATGCCCCCTGATAATATTATCTCTGCAAGTAATTCAAAAATGAAACAATGAGTAGGTGCTGGAAAAAAGACACCCAATGCTTGAATCTAGAATTAGAGAGCAAGACTATACCTATTCCGTCACGGACAGATAAGTTAGACCGAATGATGTCCTTGTTATTCAACAAAATAATGTCACCAATGTAAAGATGATTTGTTGGGACGTACACACTACACAGATAATCTTCTCCTGCATCATGCTATGCAAGAAAAGCCACAGCTCAGCTTTAATTAATCCATTCAATTCACCTTCGATTATTTTTCTGAAATGTCAAAAGATATATCTACCCACTACCCAGAATACCTTCTAGGCAGTTCCAAAATAATATTTAAAGAGGGAACAATAGTACATTGTAACAATTTGAGGAACCTAAGCTCATTTCCAAATTGACATACTTTTTCATAATTTTGAATGATCCGAACTTACCAACTAAAGATAAGAAACATGAACAAAACACATAAGAAACAGCAACAAACTACGCAAAAGAATAAAACTGATGAATCATAAATCATAAACAAAGAAAAAATGAAAACTACAGAATAGAATCCATATAAACAGGTCACCAGATATAATGTTTCTGAATCGATACCTGGAGAGTAAGCGAAGATGTAATGAACCCGAATGCATATTCACCAATGCGTGGATAGGGAATTATTGCAACTTCTTTGAAAGCTTGATAATTTTGATCTATTGCATAGAAGAAACCCCAGTGATATTTAGCACAAGACTTCACTTTTTCTAGATCCAAGTTCAAGGTACACAGACTCATATCTAAGTACACAGACTCATATCAAATAAGTGCCTTGCCTGGTGATATTGCCATACTGATTTGCTTCGATGCTGAGTAAATATGCCTGACTAAAGGCATTCTCTTGATAAACCATTCTCCCAGCAATAAAACAGATGCTCCAACCCATGACGACACAAAAACTCCAGTGGAAAAAATAAAGAGAATGGATGCAATAAAACCTAGACCTGTAGTATCACAAAACACCAACAAGAACCTCGTTATATTTGCAGTAGAAAGACATATAAACTTTTTCTCTTTTGGAAAGAATAAAGTGCTTTGATTATTCATCAGAAGTTAGCAACTCCTCACCAAAAATATTGATCCCTAAAAGAGTATATATTGGAGAGAAAAAGCCATCAACAAACTGGATGAACCACCATGTTATGTAAAAGGTGATTGCAATGGGAAGCAAAATTACACTGCTCATATGAAAAAGCATCTATGAGGACATACACCAAACAGGACAGGAGTTTACAGCTCAGTAATTACTACAATGTGGGAAAAATTACCATCCACTCATAAATTTCTTTGAAATCCAGCTTCGCAACATTGCATGGAATGCCTGCACAATCAGTTGAGACCAAAAACTTCACCTACTTAGATAGTTTTCTTCTTTTTAGAAACATATATATCTACAAGACTACATATGACCTCATTGTACCACCAGTTTAAGCGTCAGATTAGAAAAATAAGTGTACTCAGAAATTTTGACCAATCTATAAATTTAATCTCACATGGACAAGAACAGGGAGATTATAATCAACAGAGAAGTTCAACTTCATGAGAACAGTGTCCTGTCGAGTAATGATATATCTCCAAAGTGTGTGTGTGTGTGTGTGTGTGTGTGTGTGTGTGTGTGTGTGTGTGTGTGTGTGTGTGTGTGTGTGTGTGTGTGTGCGCGCATGCGCGTGCCATGTGGCCGCATGCATTCACATGTCTAAATATACCTATCTCTATCAGTGTTTATGGGCTCTTTACAAAGAAAAATCATCCATATTATCTGTTAAATTCCATTAAAGTCCTGTCAGGTTCAGACCCAAGATTAACTCACTTTGATTGGTCACTTAAAATTAGTAAAAGTGACTTTATTTGATGCCACCTGTTAGCCATAATGGAGCATATGGCAAACTTCCCTTTTAGACCCGTTATTTTGCTTAAAATCGAGGAACCTGCATATTGAACCTCTATTGGTTATTTCCAACTCCCTTCTCTATCTTCTCAGCTGATCTTTTTAAGTATCTTGCATGTAATGTTGTTGCTCAAGTCATCGACAACCTGCCATAGCTCTTTATTGTTTTGAATATAGCCATTACAGAAAGATTCCTCATGAAACTTCCATCTTAGAGACAAGAACAGACTATAAGGAGTTGTTATGCACTCTCCAAGAGCATCCTTATCTCTTTTCCTACTCAGACCTGTCTTTAGGCCCCCTTTTGTTACACACATCACAATCCTTGAAGCCTCCTTGAAGTTGAAATGATAGAAAAGGTGACAGTAGGTCACTTTTACTGTTGGAAATCAGAATTTCAGGAAAGCTGACTTGTGCAACAAACATTGGAGACAAAGTTTGTTCAATTTGGGGGAAATGTGATTAAATATTTCAGGGTTTACGCTGAAAGTTCATTTACTCTGGGCTTACTAGCTAAACGATTGGTTTACTTAATCAGTTAGTTCAGATTTTGATTCATTTTGGAAAGCTGAAAGTGAATATACAGTTTTGTTACAGATTTGAGAAATGTTTGTTATAAAAGATCGCTTCTGTAATTGCAAGTACATAAATGATTTAAGATGTTTTTCCTTGCATGCCAGCATCATGGTGATTGTAGCTGAGCACTCTAAATATGCCATACACAGATCCATGAGCTGCAAACTCTAAACCAACCTAGAATATTCAATATGCCACCTACTTCAGCCTTGCATACCTATTACCTGACTTTGCGTACCCAAGCTCATCAACAAGGAGCTTCATCATGAGGCTTTAAGACTTGCATACCTGACCTTAAGGCTTCCTGTAATCAAGCTTGTATAACCTTGTCAAGTTTCCATACTCGAGCACATGTGCTTACATTATCCATGTTAGCAAATGTGCAGCCCAAGCCAGAAATAGTAACACATATAACAGAACATACACGCATAGACTCAAGAACGTATTCAAGATGTAGACAAAAAAGCATATGCTACGACTATTATAGTAGTGTACAAGATGACAATATGCTCCAAATTACAAATACATGGTAACATGATAACATGAAATACTCACAAACCCATCAATACCAAAGAGAGCAAGTGAGAGTAAGGGATAGCATGAAGAGGCTTAGGTAAAATCTTTAAAAGCAACCTCTCTCTCAAGAGTAGAGAGATCTCCCAATGTATGAGCATACACTCCTCCTAAAGCCTCTCCATAGCATGAAGTCACACCTCCATCAAGGCTTCAAGCGCACCAAGTATGTAGATGAGTACCACCCCTCTCCACAAAAAGTGTAGGTGCAGCCCAATAGCAGCAAAACAACAACAGCTAAGCTCCAAGGCAACACACACACACTAGATAGTGTATAAGAGAGTTGTAATTGTGAATCCATAAGCTGTGTTTACACCGAGCCGCGTCCGAGAATCCACCTACCTGCTCGTGCATGAGAGAGTTTTTTCTTTTTACAAATAAAAAAATGCATCTATATGATGCCATGTGGCAATCTATGCCACCTAATCCTAAAGGGTGTTCCCACCCAAGGATTTGTAATGTGACATTTACTTTCCCTTATCGTCCTCGAAAATATAGATGAAATGTCCGGAATGGTAGAAAACAGTGCTCAGACTCCCCTGAACCCCTTGTACTACTAGTACATTGTCATTTTTGTGTGTTGTTTCCCCATATCCTTCCCCTTAAGAAGCCTCATAAGAGATCATCTCAAAGGTGGGACACCATCTATGTGGTGACTATTATCTCCCATATACACTCAACTTCCATCTATCACTCCCATAACCTCTAAGATAACTAAAGTGACATAAGTGCATGTGATGTTTCCTCTATGGAGTAACTGAATGAAAGATAAGTGATGAATGCCAAGTTAACTAAACTTGACCATACTAAAATGGAGATAATAAACCATAAATATTCTCTAAAATATAGAACAAAGTCCCGTAGAAAAATGATTACAACCATAGTGACAAGGGACAGCGGGACGAGGGCAAAATGGCCTACAACGCACGTCCTGGCCGTCCCACTCAAGAAAAAAAGGGTCGAGGAAGGGTCCCGTCCCGCTTAATCGTCCCAAATAGGGGACGCATCTCAAATCATCAGGGACTCCCCGTCCCATATCAGGGACGATCAACTGGGACGGGACCCGTCCCTAAAACCCAATTTAGAGGTATTATTTTGGGTTATCTTTTAGGGTTCTCAAGCCCATTGATAAGCAAGGAGGGAGGGAGGGAGGGAGAAAGTGGGGGGGAGGGGGGGGGAAGGGAGGGAGGGAGGGAGGGAGGGAAAAAAGGGGGGGGGGGGGGGGGGGGGGGAGAGATAGAGAGAGAGAGAGAGAGAGATGCAACCTATATCCTAAGTTCTAACAGCTTTTGTACTTATTAGTTTCTAAGTTTTATATCCTAAGCTTTCTCCTCTTCCTCCTTTGAGTTCCTCCTCCCCTCCCCTCTTGCACCTTTATATCCTAAGCTCTCTCCTCTTCCCTACTTTAAGTTCCTCCTTCCCTCCCCTCCCCTCCTTTGAGCCACCTTCGTCCCTCCCCCTCCCCCATCTCGAAACCCCCCTTTATCGGTCGGCCCGTCCCGGGACCCATCCCCCCTCCTAGGTAACTATGCTCCAAACCCTTCTAGAACAACAATGATTGATTGGCCATTATGCCACTCTAGGTCTTCCTAACCTTGAGTGTACTCAAGTAATAGCTTTTAGATTAACTACCTTGTGTCCTATGCCAATCCATCATCTAGCTCAGATATAAGAATTCCTTGATAGTAAAATGAATTCTCTTCATTCCACTAACCAAGAAGTCCTTGGTTTGTCATCCATAGACTTGGACTTAGTTCTATTGGAAGAGCATCAATGGCACTAGTGCAAACTCTAGTGTTTATCTTCCCTTTAAGCTTTCCATATGAATGCAAAAGCATTCCCTACTAAGATTCAGATAATCCCTAAGTACCCATCCTCCTAATTGATGCTCAATCATCATCCTCATAATGAAGCACCAACTAAGAGTCTGGTAACCCAATGGGTCACATCTATCCATATCTCCTTAAAACCCTAAAGAGAGAAATCATTACTCTACTCTTAATCTCACTAATGTCAATAGACCATCATTGGAAGTAGACATAAGCACTCTCCTAGAGTCATCAAGTGAGACTCAACCTAACCACCCTGATTAACTGATCTCCCTATTGTCTTTGATACGATAGTGCCACTCCTATCTAGACAATCCAAAGAGTACATAAACTCTATCCATCTCTTCTAAGGAAGAAGGCTCTAGTCGTGGAATCTATTCCGCTTTCCCTTTCCCTTAAAAGAGACATACTAAATTTCTTTGGCTCTACTCCTGAAGTGTAAACTAAGAGATATCCTCCAAATATCTCTCCTGAGTTTAGTAGAAATCATACTCTATGGATGATGAGCCATTCTCTCCCTAGCCATAGAAGAAGAGTTCAAAAGGAGATAGTCCCCACCGTCCCATACCAATGGTTCTCATCTCCAATCCACATATTATAATTCCTCTAAACAAATCATATACTAGTTCCCATAACTAAAATGGAACTCTCGTATATCTTATTTGGCAGATTCTCAAGAAGTTCATATTCTATAACCCTACACTAGCTTGGTTTAGATGATTCTAAGATCATCAACCTACCAAGTCTAACTAGTTCCTAAGTACCAATGTAGGTACTTACTAAATTCCCTCACTGTATGGCATCCTCTCTAACTTCTTTCATTGGAATCCATTGCTCTTAATATAGCTAAGGTCAATGCAAAGACCTTAAGTGACCTTAAGTGAGTCGTGTGAACATATGTGAATGCTCCTTGTGATACCCATATGTGATGCCAACTTTCCTAACTGGTATCCATCTAGGCTATGCCATCTAGAATAGTTAGCCAAGTGTCAATTGACTATGTTGCCTTCTTAGTTTTTAGAATAGGACTCCTAATGGATATTCCTATGAACACCCCATAGTCCCTAGTGCTAAGAGACTCTCTTTGAAGGTTCATATCTTCACTTACTCTAAAATAGAGCATAGGTATCTCTTTAAGGTATCTAGTCCTCTCAAATGAAAGTATATAAACTTCCCTATACCAAGGTATAAGTGAGATTTGTCCCTATCTCCATGAGATAGATCCTATCTATCTTCCTCTAACAATTTGATCATAATCAACATAAACATCATCAAAAAAATGGATCAATAAATAATTCCATACCAAGAATAAATTTCCTGCATGATAAGCATTGAAGCATGATTGATCATACAAGATGATGGAAAATTAAATCATTTAATACTCAGTGAATGCTTTTATATGATATAATAATAGAATCCTCATGCATGTGCACATGAATCACCAAACAGGCTAGAAACATGTGCTTCACCGAAAGAGAAATAAAGAGTGAAAGAAGCTTCCCTGAAAAGATCCAACGTTGAAATGGCTCTTCCATGTCACAAGAGATGTCACGTCTCAATCTTTCCAACTTTTCGTGCCCTTTGATGCCTTGAAATGCACTTGCGCCTGCTTCATTTGTCCTTTTTCTCTCTCAGAAGCAATTAAAATGTTAGTAGGAATTTCCTACTTCTATCATCTATACATGATACATTTAATAAATCTAAGCACTTAAATGCTTGCTGGTCCATTCCTCGCCAAACTCGAAAATCAAATTCGACTTGTCCAGTTGGCATCGGCACCCTTGGAAGACCAAGAAAACCATCATAGTATCACAAAAAGCGTTCCAAAATCAAGCGAAAACTCTTCAACCACCTCCAAATGCTTGATTTTCATATTTTCCACAATCTTGTCAGACCTGTAGACACCTTAAAAACATGCTTCTCTAGTAGAGCAACACTAGGAAGTGATTATAACAATGGGATACAAAATGACGAAGTAATGCGTCTTGGAAGTGTAGGTGGCAATGTTGGCAGAATCTTCAGATTGTTGTAGAAAATTCAATTCTTCATGGAATGAAAATATTTTTGCATACACATGGCATACTCCTCATGATCTTTGAAATGAGTCATCATACGTCCAAAAGGACATCATATATCCAAAACACACATCGGATGAGGAAGTTATGGCCAAAAAGGTGTCGACATGTATACACCTACCATCTCTAAGATAGGCTGAGTGAAAATGGTGGAAGGGGGTACATTGAAGAGTCCAATTCACCCTCATATTTTACAATTTATGAGTTTTCTTGACTCTAAATATAAGTTCATATGATATACTAGACATCTACATAATTTGCCCCAAAAATCCCTTCCTTATTTCACTTACTTTTCTCTCTTTCAAAATAGGAATTTAGTCAAATTTAGCTCCTGAGAACTACCGGAAAAAAATAGTGGAAAGAGGACTTTGGAGAGCTCACTAACTTCTTCTCCTCTACAAATATGGAGAATTGATCGATGCTCCTCTAACTTTGAATCCCATAGTATATGTATATACCATCGATTCTCAAATTCTCTTGCAAAAAGCTTTAAAATCTTTGTCCAAAAAGATGAGAAAAATAAAATTTCGAACAATAGGTACCCGTGAATGACATACTAATTGTCCTTCCATGTTCCCAAATGCTCACGGACAAAGGAAATAGAGCTTGATTGTCCCACATACAAATTGTTCAGCAACTTCATCAGTCTTTATAATGGCAAACGCTTTTTCTTTCCAACATCAACAAAGAGAAGGGAGCATAGCTCCTCCTCCACTCCGTCATACTCGCGCATGTCTAGCCTCTGTAGACAAACGTAAGGAGGGAGAAGAGAGAATCTTTCTCTCTCCCCCTCTCTCTCTCTTCATTGAACTACCATGGCTAAGCCCCGTTATGCATGCGAAAATGAAGATCAGCCGAGGGCCGCAACCGCTCTAATACCACTCTTGAAAATTACCCAATTCTGGCAATGGCTTCACTAAGATTTATGTTATTTGTATATATATCTATATTTTCTGTGAAAAACAAAAACAAAAAATCTCTTTGAGGGGATAAAAACCTCAATTTTTATTTCAAATTTGAACCGCTTAAAAAATTTAAATATCGATTTAAATCTCTTGTTCGCAATGTGTGTATAAGAGAGGAGAAGTCAAATGGGATTTGTGAATGTGTTGTTAGAGTAGAATAAGTGAAATGTTGAAGTATGAGTGCTCAGTGAAATCACAACAAAAGGATTTTTTTGCCAAATTTTTGATGGTACGAGTCGTACGGTATCGTACTGAACAAGACTTGATGGGATGCATCGTATGGATGGAGTCGTACGTCAAACAAGTGCAACTATGCCATGTTCGATCATCAAATTTTTTTATCATCTACTACATACCAAAGTCTCTTTTTGTTTTTGTAACCTGTGTCTACACACATTTATATAATGACCAGGTTTCTTACAATACAAACAATTTCCCTTCTTAAAGGTCTTTTCCTTTTGAAAAGTCTCTTTTTTGTTTTTGTTGCCTGCATCTACACCCATTTATATAATGGTCAGGTTTCTTACAATAGAAACAATTTCCCTTCTTAAAGGTCTTTGCCTTTTGAAAATCACTGAGATGATTTTCCGAGTCACTCTCATCCTCGTGATGATGATGATCTCTAATAGGTTTGAAATTGGAAGTTGAACCAAAATTAGAACTCTTCTTAGATTTAGAGCTACTCCTACTCCTTGCCTTTACTTTTGCGTTTTGTTCTCAAAGCTAAGACGAAGACACTCATGGTCTCTTTCAATTCTACGCTAAGACTAGATTGTTCTTCATGAAGTAAAAGATTTTGCAACTTTCTAAAAGTGACCACCATGTTAGTGATAAAGAAGGTAGTCAAGAAAGACATATATAACCAAGGCAAAGAATTCAAAGTGATGATCACAAGCTGATCATCCTCTATAAAGACATCAATATTAGCAAATTGATCAACTAGATCTTTCATTCTAGTTAGATATGCTTGGACAAAACTTCCTTCTTCCATTCTCAAGTTATGTAACCGATGCTTCAATATTGATTTCTTGCTCTCTTCGAAAAACAAAACATCTCATATAGCTTATCCCAAGTTGCTTCAGACATTTTACAAGGTATTAGATGAGAGATTATAAATCTCTTCACAAAAAGAGACATGATGGCTAAAGCTTGGGCATCTCTAGCATCCAATCTTCTTTGATCTTGAGAAGTTTGTCTAGTTGCAAGAGTGGAGCAATCTCATGTCTCCTATCTATATTAGTTGTTTGTCTAAGTCCATCAAGATGTGATAAATCACCTGACACAATGCCCCACAAGCCTCTTGATATCAAGAAATTCTTAAGCATTAAACTCCAAAAAGAATAATTCGAGCTACCCTAAAGCCGATCATCAAGAGATAATATTTCTAAAATTCTAGATTGATCTCTTTCTCTCATCTCAATTGAATTTAGATAGATAAGATAAGAATCCTAAAGCTCCAACAAGATAAGGATTAATACATTGCACTTGATAGAATTGTATGAGCTAGGTAGGCCAATGTTACACTTAAATAACCTCAATAGTTAACAAGATTGCTCAAATTAGTAAATGCTCCTCAACGTCAAATAAGGGTTCTTCACCAAAGTATGCTCATAAGAACCCAAAGAGACATTAACAAGAGCAATTGCTTGCTAGGTTAAGCATGTGAAATTGTGCACAAAGATTTTCTATGAGCACTCCAAGTACCAAAGTACAAGCACAAGCTAGTGAACAAGAGGTAGTCTAAGTGTAGTGCAAATACTAGACTTTGCCAACCTTGAAGGAATCAAGTACTAGGGTAGCAAATCAATCATTTATAGCACAAGGTGTGTAAAACCCTAAAGCTGATGCCTACTATGCAGGAACAAGAGAAGTACAAGAGGAAAGTTCCAATAGCTCTAAAATCTGAAATTTATGTTGGAAGTGAGGTAGGCCCAATGTAAATCAAAGGGTCTTTCCAGCATTTAGAACCTTACAAACATTCAAACCTTGAACCAAATACAATAGATGAATGAGAATAGAAATAGACAAGAGACAAGAGATAAGAACCAGTAGCTAAATGGGCTACTCTAAATAGTAACTTCTTAATGAAAAAATAACTATACAATGTATATACTATACAAAATTTAGACAATAGGCTAAATGGATCTACGTACAAAAATTGGGAAGAAGTGTGTCTAAGAGTTAATGAAAGGTGAAAGTATGCTGGAATGTGAATGTAGATTAGACTATTTATAGGAAAAACAGCCTATGTGTTGGAATAGAGGATAAAAATCTGCAACTCTAACAAAAACTGGGATCTTCTCTAATATAAGCAGCCACTTTAGCTTCTCCTATTGAGATAGTAGGTAACTTAATCTGGTAGAGCAACAAGAATAGAAGGTATGACTAAAAATGGCAACAACTTACACAAATCAGCAGGTACACACATGTGTAAAGAAGAAGTGGGCAGCAACAACAAGCCTCGAAACCACCTCCTAGGCCTCCACAAGTCAGCACCACAACGTGAGGAGACCATGAGTATATGATTACCATCGAGGCATAGTGTGACCGAGAGATTTAAATCGTGAGATTTAAATCGAGATTTAATCTTTTAGATCGTTTAAACTGTTCAGGCCGAAAATAAAAATCGAGGTTTTTATCCACTCAGAGAGATTTTTATTTTTTCACATGTATATCAATAGCTACTGTTTGATTGAAAATGCAAGAGAGTTAAAAGATCACATACTTATAGCCATATGTTCGAGTTAACATTGTATCGAAAGATTATTGGGTATTTAATGTCCTCATATATAGAGGGATAACTTTCCATTATCAATTACTTGAAGGGTCATGTAGTGCCAATAAAGGTTTCTATTGTAGGCATGTGAAGAGCATAAACTACATATACAAAAAAATGTAGATACATCTGAAAATAGGCAATGCCAATATCCTAATCACCTTCCTAGTATGCAATGACCAAGATATTATTGAACGGATGATAATTCGATAAATGCCGAGACAAAATATGAAGGTAATCAAAGGTCTAGTACCGATCTCTAGGGCATAAGCCAAGTTGTTCTAATACTAAGATACATTACTCTCCACTACAACAAGTTAGAAAACCAAAACCAAAGCAAAATATGAGTCAAACACTACTTCTTCAAGGTCAAAGGAAAAAAATAAAAATCGTTCATGAGGTGATAAAAATCGTATGGAGAGATTTAAATCGAGAACGATTTAAAAGGTTTTTATTTAGAGCGAAAAAATCACGATTTAAATCTACTATGCATCGAGGTATACCCACCTACTGGTCCTTATATAGAAATTTAAAGCCCCACGCTGCTTTCGCAAGAATTATGCTACAAAATCTAGAAAAGCATTTAATTTATCTCAACCCTAGCTTTTCACACTTTAAATCTAGGCCATTAATTTGTAACACACATTTTAAGTGAAAAGCATTAAGTTATGGTTTTAATTTTGAGGGTCCATATGATCTCATATGGTACAATGTTATGCCAATAGATAGCTCTTGAAGAGTACTTTCCAGCCATGCAATAATAATATTTTACCATCTTTGACCTTATGTGACCATTTCCATTCCTGATAAATTAGGGTTTGTTGAAAATTTGGGGTTTAGAGAAAAATTGACATTATTCCCAACATTAATAATCCACATAACCTTTTTTGTCTGTCTCTAGATAATGCTTTGGTAAAAATATATTCCACATTCTCACTTGTAGGAACATAGATAAGCTCAATGTGCTTCTTAAATACCTGCTCATGAACATAATGATAATGTACTTCAATATGCTTTGTCCTTGCATGATGAGCAAGATTCTTTTGTTGGAAACAATGTCAAATATGGCTAAAATCTAATTTCCAGCAAACCCTAAATTTATATATTCACCATTTCTAGGAAATGGAAATGGTCAACAAGATCAAAGATGCTCAAAAGTTATTATTGCACTATTTTTTTTTTTAAATGGAGGTTCGGCCGAGGCCTACTCCCCCTGACTTTAACTTTGAAATGAACAACTGTACAAGGAAGGGCATAGTACCCATGGGACCCCCCTTATCCCACAAAGAACAGGGGCAGACGAGGTAGACGGCCCGAAGGCACATACAACGAGGTAGACGGCCCGAAGGCACAGCGGATTTAACGCCCGAAGGCTGGTTTCAACGCCCGAAGGCAGTTTACATATCCCGCAGCGCTGGGGGGTTGAACCCTCGCCCCCGCCTCAAGAGGCGAGGGACCCAACCACTAGACCAGGCATCTTGGGATTTATTGCACTATTAGAAAGCACTCTTCAAGAGCTATTTATTGATATATAACATGTATCCATCTCATACCTAAAACACTCTAAAAACTCAAACCCTAATTTCTGGTGTTTATCATGTTCTTTTTTAAATAAAACTTTTTCAAATATTTGTGACCATGTTTTAATACCAAAAAGCATGTTTATGTTTTAGCATAGGTCAAATATGATTCAAAAAATCAACCGTAATTTTTTGTAAAAGAAAAGCTAGAATTACGAATTAAATCTCACAAACTGCGATAAGGGGCTTGTTTGGTCCAATTTTTGTAAATGCAGCATGAGTCGTCATAAAGTCCATATAAAGACTACATGGAGAGCATAGTCATATGTTCTAGGCTTACTCTATGCTGAAGAGTTGGTGGGTACTTCTTCTTGGAAGTCTTGCCGCTGTTTTGGAGCTCGTCTTCTTTACACACTTTCGAGTGTGTATACCTGTTGATTTTAATAAGTTGTCGTTATTTTTGGTCTACCGTCTATATTTTGCTGCTATACGAGGTTTTTCTACCTACTACTCAAGAAGAGAAGCTTAGGTGGCTGCTTATATTAGTGAAGAACCCTATTTTTTGTTAGGGTTATAAAATTTTACTTCAATTCCAGCACATAGGCTGTTTTCCTTACAAACATTCCTATTCTTTCTCCATATTCCAGCACACTTTCACTTTCTCTTAGGCTGGATTTTTGTACTTAGATTCATTCCGCCTATTATCAAAAATTTGTACATTACATAGATTGTATAGTCATTCTTTCATCAAGTAGTTATTATTTAGAGTAGCCCTTTTAGCTACTCATTCAAATCTCTTGTCTCTTGTCTATTTTTGTAATCATTCATTTTATCTTATTTGGTTCAAGGTGTGTATGTGCTCAAAGTTATAAGTCTTAGAAAGATCTTGTTTTATATTGGGCCTACCTCACTTTCAACATCTTTGCAATAAGCAATAGCACTTCGACTATCTGAAAATATCTACATAGGTAAGTGAGCATAAACATCTAGATAACTTAAAATTCTATGTGACTATATAGCCTCCATAGTATGAAAAATTTGCTTATTTTTAATTTAAAAGTCGTAAAAAACCATTCCAAACGTTTTCAATGATTTTATGCAATTTAAGGTTTTTTTTGGCTAATTTTTTCAAGCATGATTGATGATGCAATGCTTGTACATTTCGATGACACACTTCTTTTTTGCTCCTTTTTTAGTGCTTTTGAGTGCCCACTTTGGTTCCTTGCCCTTGAGACCTTGCATGCTTGCCTTTGGGGCTTTAAAAGAATGCTCTCTTGACTTTTTGTGCTTGCAATAGAGCTCTAAAAGTAGCCCCTAATCTCACTATTTGCCCCTTTCTTTAGTCTCCACCATTGCCCCTTACAAGTTTCCTTCACTATTTCCCCCTTGCCACTTGGCTTATAGAGTCTAGAGTCTAGACCATAGTTTATCAATGATCATTAATGTTAAAAGTTAAAACTTGAAAGTAGTGTGGTTTAAATTTACGCTTCAAGTTTTAACTTTTAGAATGTTCCATTGATGTTAAAAAATTAAAAATTATAATGTATAAGAATGACTCATGGGGAATAGTTTTCGAAGTACAAAATACTAAATAGAAGTGTTTTTATGTGTTATTTGTGTCGCATCTATAAAAAAGGTGCTAAATATGCATTGATACATAGTTTATGTTTGCGAAAATAAAAATCTCTAAAAGCGAATAAAAACCCTGATTTTATTTTGGATTTTATAAACCTTTACAATTTAAACAATTTAAATCTCGATTTAAATCTCGTTTTTAAATCTCTTGTTGTACTATGATAGCCTCAAGTTGTTATAAAGGTAGCCATTTATTGTGCTTCACTTGAAGATATAGCTATTGTAAGTTGTTTCTTAGGATGTCAAGAAATTAAGCATTCTCCAACAAAGAAACAATAGCCGCTTATAGATTATCTTAAGTCTTTATCACGTCTCTAATCAAAATCTGCAAATCATTGAATTATAAAATGTGGTGACTTAAGAAAAAGCATAGCATAATTCTTTGTTCCTTTCAAATATTTGAATAATCACTTTATTGTTTTCCAATGAATTTTAAGAGATTTATGCACGAATCTTGATACTTGAGAAACGACGAATTGTATATGACAACGAATTGTATTACACATATAAATCAAGCAACCAATTGCTAGACTATAAATAGTAACATCAAAAGAATCTGACTATGTTGCTGCTTGTAAAGGGACAATATCCATGTGTTTGCATAGGCTTAGAATCTTGCGTTTCAAACATTTCCGAAAGTTTCTCAATGAACTTTCGTTGTGTCATGAATATGCAATCATCTTTGTGAATAAACTCAATGCCAATATAATAATGTAAAGAACCAAGATCATTAACATCAAATACTTTCTTAAGTTCTGACTTAGAAAACTGTATATTTGAATTTTTGCAACGTGTCATGATCATATCATCAGCATAAATAATGATAATAATCAAACATCTGCCTCTAATTTAACATAGAGAGTAGGTGTAGAGTTCTCAAAATCAATGAAAATAAGATATAAATGAATTCTCTCATACCAAGCTCTTTGTGCTTGCTTCAAACCATAAAGAGCTTGGATTGGCTTGCAAACAAGATGTTCTTTGCTTTCTATTCAAAACCGTCTTGTTATTGAATGTAGACATCCTCATGTAGATCACCACTAAGAAATGATGTCTTGATATCTAACTGGTATACTTTCTGTTAGAACCTCCAGGATCCTCCCTTTTGGACAAGTCAAGACATAAATCACAAACAAATAGATGGGAGGACATCAGACTCTCTCAGCCATAGACCCAATATGAGCTCACCCCCAAGCCTGAGAGTCTGCAGCATGCATCGGGCACCCACCTCCAGAGGACTGGCATTCCATACCACCAATCCCCCACTGGAATGGGTGACGAGGCTCTTCCATGCAAGGCCAATAGTCCAATCCTAGAAAATGCCAAGAATGCCAAATGAGAGGTCTTCAGTCCTATTTATAGGACTCAAGTGAAATGACCCATTTCACATTGAACTGAACTGGCCGGTCCCAATACACACTGGTCGGACATCTCCTAGCTGGACAATAGTTGCAAACCCCCATCGAGATGTCTGGAAGGATGGAGACGTAACACTTACCCCCTTATCTTTTAATTGTTGTCCTCAGCAATATCCTCAGTAATAAACCCAATAAAACGATTCTTCAACGATCCAACTGACCCCCAAGTCACAACTGACTCAAGTTTGTGCTTCCACTTTATCAAATACTTCGGGATAGGAAGTCTTACGAGACTTATTCTCCATCTAGTCCAGAACAATCTCTGTCCCTAGCAGAAAGTATAGAATACTATGTTCCAAGGAAGGAATCTCCTCCGGCGGCATCACTGTATCATCTTGCCCAAGTCTCTCTTTCAAGCGGCTAACGTGGAACACAGGATGAATAGTGATCCCTCAAGGCAATTATAACTCATAGGATATACCAATTACCTTCCTTGTGATCTGGAATGGACCACAGTATCGAGAAGATTGTGACGTGGTCTACGATGCTGGTGAGCATAAAAGACAGCTCTCTCTTGGACTGTTTTTATGCTTTCCCTCGTGGTCTGTAGCATTTCTTGCATATCCTTCAAGAAATCAGCCAAAGACTAAGTCTCCACACTCACGAGTCCAATAGCAAGAGGTGGTTTCGGCTCATAGTTACCATATAGGTAATGTTTCCAAACCTTCAAAGCATGGACAATTGCCAGCAATTCCTTTTCTTGTGTGGTGTAGTGCATCTAAACCTGAGAGAGCTTACGACTCTCAAACGTTACACGCCTTCCATCCTGAAATAGGGTGCCTCCTATAGCCACACCACTAGCATCCGTTTCCACAACGAATGGTCTAGCTTGATCTACTATCTACAACATTGGAGCAGCAGTAACTAGCTTTTTCAGTGTCTGAAAACACTGATCAAGCTCTAGAGTCCACTGAATCGATGGGCTAATGCTACGCCTTTTGCAACAAATACCCTTCAACGTACATGTGAAGGTTTCTGCAATATGAGCATAGTCTCTGATGAACCTAGGGAAAAAACCAGTGAATTCCAAAGGCCTTCACTTGGCAGATAGTTCGAAGAATAGGCCAATCCATCACAACCCTAACTTTATCTTGGTCAATGCGAATACCATCTACTGCGATGATATGACCAAGATAAAGTAGTTGAGTGTGAAAGAATTCACACTTACTCTGTTTTGCATATAACCGCTCTCGCCTTAGAATTCGTAAGACAAGCTTTAAATGTCGTTTATGTGCCTCCAATGTCTTGCTATATACAAAGATATCGTCATGGAACACCACTAGCCACTTCCCCAATATGAACAAAACAAATCATTCATCATCTTTTGGAAGGTGGAAGGTGTGTTAGTCAAACCAAATGGCAAGACCAAGAACTGGTAATGTCCATACCGTGTCTGAAACTGTCTTCGGAACATCATCAAGGTGTATTCGTATCTGGTGGTAACGAGAGCTAAGATGGATCTTGGTGAAATAATGTGCACCCAAGAGTCTGTCTATAATGTCATCCATCCTAGGCAACGGATACTTGTTCTTGATGGTAACTTTATTGAGTCCTTTGTAATCTACACAAAAACGCATTCCTCCATCTTTCTTCTTCACAAGAAGAATTGGTGCGCCCCATGGAGATTTACTAGGCTCAATAAACCCTTTCTCAAGGTAGACTTTGTATCTTCCTGGCAATCTCATCCTCCTCCTCACTAAACCTATAAGGTTGTCAAGAGACGGGATTAATACTAGGGACAAGCTCTATCTTATGGTCAAGTGCGGACCTATGGGATGGTAGAAGTCCATCTCGCAAATCTAGTGGAAATATGTCCACAAACTCACATAATAATGAATCCAAAGTGTCTTTGATCTCTATGTCATGCGTAGTCATAGCATCCATGTCATGCACACCATGCACACCCGAATCCGTGATAGAAATAGAATGACACAAAAAAGATACATCAAACATAACATACTGAATCTAACAGAAAAATAGTGAGATCTCATAATCAAACAAGAAGCCTTTGAATTCATTATATGTAAGCAGATATACATCAGATACAATAGTGATATCAGAGGAGTACAACCCTCAATAACATGAAATCTACCATCTAGAACAAATGAAATTCTGTGCGAAACATAATCCACAGATAGGTGGTCTCTCTTGTGGAAGAACCAAGGCATGCCTAAAATAACATCCACCGCTCATCATTCGGAAGTCAATGACTTCACGGCAATGCTCGATACGAAGGTCCACCCGTGGTATGACCTCGGCTGATCTCTCGCTCGCCCGCTCCTCCGCATAACGGACCAGAGATGGATGATCTACCGAGACTGTTTCGAGTCTAAGTTCATGCACCACACGAGAAGAGATGGAATTATGCATAGACACATTGTCAAATAACACCGTCACGATCTTTCCATTGATCTCTCCTTGGATGCGGAGTAGATCATGCGGACCAAACACAATGCTTTCAACACAGCACCCTCGACATCTACATGCAAAAACATGAAATATCCCAAAATCAAAAGAATACGTACCTGGATTGATGACATTCACCACAGTGTTTGTTGTGACTCGAGGCATTTCCTTAGGAAACGTCGGGGCATTTCAATCTAAAAATGAACAAAAAAAATAATCGCCCAATAATGCGTTTCCAATCGATAACCGTCCAAGGAAATGGTCGAACCATTTTTGAAAGCCGGAAACACCATTTCCAATAACTATGATGAGCTCCCAAATCAAGGCCTAAGGTGACGAGTGACCTAGGCCTTTTTAAGACCCTTAAGTATTGAGGAACCTTCAATCTCCAAACCGCCACTCTCGTTACGTTCCGAAAGAGGAATACCTTACCCCAAGACAAGTCTCTCATCTCCACTTCGACCAAAGACGAGGACTATCCTAGCCTAACCGTTCATAAACCAAAGCTCTTTGACATTCATAACATCACGAGGGAGAATCTCCTCATTTCTCCCAAAATCCGAAAAACACAAATCTACAAGACATACTCAAGAGGTAAGAAGAGAAATCACATGGACAAGTAGAGGCTCTTAAGTCATCTCTCCCTCATCTCTTCAGCCTATGCACAATCAACCATTGAATGATTCAAGGAGTTCCCTCTCCAATTGCAAGCAAAACTAACATCTACATGATCTGTCGTGCATGATCCTGTTAAGTAAGCTCAACCTGCCCATCCTTGCAAGAAAAAGTACTCTCCACCATAGGGGAAACTGAGCTTCCACACATGCGCTACAAAACATATCCCCATGACACTTGTAAATTAAACTTGTTATAGGTATCAAACGACACAAAAGCAAAGACACGCTTTGATATCAACGTTAGTGCCACATATGGTTGCATCGGTTCGAGTACCGGAAATTTCGGTACCATGATCCAGTTCGGTTCGGTTCCATAGCGAACCTTACATCCAGTTCGTGCAATTTTTTTGGCATAGTTCAAATGATGTTTTTTTTATACTTGTCCCAAACTATTGCCGATTTACAATGTACATTCATATACATGTAAACATACATAGTGCACACAAACATACATTTATGCATATAGATGTGTATGTACATGTGTATACATAATTTTGACATGTATATAAAAACCCTAATACGTACCTTTCGAACCTTACCTTGGAGGTAAGATTCGGTTCACGTACCTTACTCATACCGAACCTTCGAGCCTTACGAACCTAACCACCTTGCCACCGCCCCACATCAAGATCATCCCTTAGCCTAAGAGCCTCCAGCTTCTCCGATGGTCATCACCATAAGGGTTAGTGATCCATACCACAACACCACAAGTGACAACAAATAGGTGTATAGGTGAATCACCAAGAGCCAAGAGTGCAAGTGCCTCATATTAAGAATAATGAACTACTGAACCAGAATCCTGTAAATAGGCTCACTTATGAGCTGAGCCCGTCAACACTAGACGAACACTTTTCACTTTGCCCGTCAACACCATACGAACACTTTTCACTTTATCGGATGTTTAATTATAGGGGCCCAATCCATATGTCCTTTGGGTTGGCGGATGTAACATTACTCATGCCTATAAATAGGTGAGTCAGATTCACTATAGAGTTATTATTTCATAATCAGGTGGAGTGGAACAACATGAGCATCATTGTGTAGCTACCTTCACCAAATTTGAAGACTTATATACCATAATGAACCTAGAAATACTCTTGATTCACCCCAAGATGAAAGTGCACTTATAAGCTCATGATAGTCAACCACAAGACTATTGCCAACAACTCCACTATGCATAGTATCAATTGAATACTATGACATCCCCATTGATGTAATCAATGCCCAATAAGAATGAATACAAATTCACACACATCACGACCATGAACTCAAAAAAAAAATCCACATGAATTTTTGTCACTTTCGAAAGTGAGAGGCAAATTGGCCATAATGAAGCCTAGCACAAGATGAAAGCTAAAGAGGAAAAATCAACGTAAATGCAAACTCGACCAACTTTGAAGACTTATACTATGGAGACTCATATTGTGGAGGTTCATATCTTCTTCATCATTCCTATCTTCAGCCCATATTCAACCTACTATTTAAGGTTGATGATTCACTTCTTCCTATGTTTTTCCTCTATCTTGAGGATTATTGTTCAGCTCTCTTCTGAATTATTTCATAAGAGTAATTTTATTTATAAGTTTCTTGTTATAAAATCCACATTTATGTGTAAGAAAACCAACAATTTAATATCAATACAAGTTGCTTCAGATTGTAGCGTTTATTCTTTACTTGTCATCTTATCTCAATTCAAGTATTTTCCCTCAAATATGTCAATCTGATTTAGATCATTATATTTCATGAAATCTTTCATCATATTCTCTCTTTTGTCTCATATTACCAGTTCTATTCAAATATTCTATTCTATTATTGATTAAATTTCTTATTTGTTTTGCTTAACTTCAATTTCAATATGGAGATGATGTTATAATCATCTTATCTCAATCGTTTTAATTTATTCTATTTTCACCTTCATAAGCTTCATATTCTTTCCTTCATAATATTTCTTTATCCCCCTCTCAATTTTCTAGTACCTTCTCATCAAGAATCACATAGGATGGATCAAGAAGAAGGATCATCTACTTTGAAGGAGCCTGGAGGTACTACTGTCGAAGTTGTTACTTCTAGAGGAGGACAATAAGGTCAACCAATGACTATGCAAAACAAAAGAATTTATGTATCATAGGTCTTAACATGAGTGATGAATACATTCATCACATTATCAAATGACATCCACATCAGAAGCATGGATCAAGTTGGATACGATATTTTGTGTTATATGTAAACAATCTAAATTGTCACTAATAATTGTTTTTATCAATTATTGAGGTCAAAAAAAGATGCATTCTAAAAAGACTCTTTAAACTCTTTCCATTCCCGCTCTAAAAGAGATCATTTCAATTCACAAGAAAGAGGAAATGAAAGGGATCCCAAGGAATCAAATTTCAAATAAAAAACTTTTCCAATGTTCAAGTCAAAGAAGAAGAATCATAAGATAAAGGTCTGTATGGATTTTGTTAAAATAAATCATGATGAGAGTGAACGTTTTGAATTCATATTTGGTCTAAACTCAATCAAAATATTGAAAAGAACAAATAATTTGAAATAAATCAAAAGCTAAAACCTTGGTGCAGATTTTTTTTTGGTTTTTTAAAATGGTGAATGACTTTTCAGCCTCAAAGAGATTTTGTGAACGAAATGAAGATAGAGTCTTTTTTTTTGGTGGACAGCAAGCTTTTGGGATTAACATGCATACCTATACATGTGTGGGTTTCGTTCACTGTATCAATATCAAATCATCATCAATTAAGTGGAGCAACCTTGGGCATCATTGTGGAGCTATCTTCATCAATATTGAAGAGTCATATCTTAAAAGCTCATAATTCATTCATTGAATACTATCTTTGGCCCATAATCAACCCACCCCTTCATATAAATCATTGGCTTCAACATAAGTTTTGCCCCTATTTTGAGGATTATTGTTCAACTCTCTTCTTGATTATTATGTAAGAGTAATTTTATTTCTATATTTTATTATTTCTGCTGCTAACTTTAGATTTATTCGTGTAAGAAAATCAACAAAGCTTTGGAAGGCTTTCTTGGCTTTTATGGTCCATGAAAACTTTGAGTTTCTTTGCAAGTCTATTAAATGTTTATTTAATCCTTGATAAATATCTTGCAAAATTTGGCAAATCCCAAAAACGCATTAGACATCAAGAATGCATACGAATGTTTACTAATCAGGAAGTCAATCTAGGGCCCATGAAGATTCCTCTCATTGTGACTTTATTACCAAGAATTTTGCTTCCATTTAATGGAAAGAACACTTTCAAGTTTCGCATATAATCTTCTTTTCCTTCGTTTCTCTAAAAGCAATTTTACATGGTGTTTGTGCTCCTTTGGATCTTCAAATAGTATTAAAATATCATCTAGATATATGACTACCAAAACATCTAGGTACCTTGATTCCTTGAAGATATCATCTATCATGTGTTGAAACATTGTAAAAGCATAAGTAAGACGAAGACAAGCATAGTTGGCTACTTCAAAAACTTTTTGTGGGCTTGCGCCAAGGAAAAGGCAAGAATCACAAAGGTAACATAGAGTAACAATTATTCTCCAAAAGAAAAAGAATGAATCAACATACTTGAAATAATAAGAATGGTTGGAAATACTTAAAATAGTAAGAATAGTCAATAAATTCTCCACAAAATGTTTGATAAAGTAATAAATATTTTGAAAAAAGAATTCGAGAAGAGACTTACAAAACTTCCCTTTGACGGTATCCTCGCATGGAGAGGACACTACAATAATTGCATGCATTGCTCTTTTCCATAGTTGTTGCTATGGGAATTTGACTTTTGACTTTTGACAAAATTCCAGCTTTTGACGAGTCCACTAAAGCATTCCTAATATTTATTGATGTGGTCTTTTATATATAAAAATTGAAAAATTATATATGCATTATAGAATTTAGTAGATTAAAAATAGTCCTTTGGTTAACTAAAGAAAGCTCATGTCCATAAATTCATATGAAATGCCATCTATTGTAGTCACATCATGCGTAGACATGCGCAAGATCTTATAAGCTAGATTCATATTTGAGTACTTAGAGACTTCAAAACTTTGGAAGTTGAGATCTAATGTCAAGCTTATAACATGAATTCGATCAAAATCTCACCATTCGACAAGTAATTAGATCACTAGAAAAGTGTGGATGTTTCAAATGAATACTAGGAGGCAAATTTTTAATCAATTGCCTAAAAGAAAAAAAGGTAAACTCATTAATCCATTTTCGACATTGGAGTTAGAAAAAGTTACTAATAGTAGGCATGAGGGATTTTGAAATCCAACCTATGAAAAAAATGATAATGAGAGGGGGGTATTCAAGACCTTCTCAGATGGTTGGAACAACATGAGAGAGGCATAAATTATCAATCCAAACATGAAGCAATTTGCAAGAATCAAAACAAAGGACTCCATATGGCTTTCCATAAAAGGGATTAAGTCAATTTGGCATGAGGATGAAGCTAAAGCAAGAAACTAAGTAACACGCAGTTCATAGTCTTGGGGCCCTAGTAAAAGAGAAAATAGGGCAAGAATAAAACTACCAAGGAAATGATCCTAAAAGAAAGTTCACTTCATTGAGAAGCAAGAGGAACCTCACTTTATAGAAAGAGTCAATTGATAAACCAAGAAGATCATACATGAAAAGAGGAAATATCCATCCAAAAGTTTGAGCTTGAGAAAAGAGAAAATTCTCAACTCTACATCAAGAAAAGTTCAAACTCTGCATCAAGACCCTAATTTCTATACAAAAATCCATAGATAAAGGAAATGATCATGGGACAAAAATAGAGGTTAACATTCCAAACATCCATTGTGAATAAGTAAGAGTTGTTGTTCATGTGACTTTCTATTCATCAACTAATTCGACAAAGATGAGGCAAAAAAATGATTGAGGATGGGATGTCTCCATAAGTACTTGACATAGAATTTTTAGTCTTCTCCAATATTGTAATGGTGGATT
>CM035437.1:59804160-59809160 GCA_020310875.1 Ceratopteris richardii | reverse complement strand
TGTAAAGTTTTACACATATGATAGCTCAAAATCTAAGTTGAGAGATAAGCTATCTTCAGCCAAAAGGATTTGGTAAAACGGGTTCGACATTGTGAGAACCAAAGTTAAGAAGTTAGGGGTGTCAAATCGACTTCTCAGAAGTACAAATTTGAACATAGGTAACTTGTGAAGT
The DNA here is from genome assembly GCA_020310875.1 of Ceratopteris richardii. Lineage (NCBI taxonomy): Eukaryota > Viridiplantae > Streptophyta > Polypodiopsida > Polypodiales > Pteridaceae > Ceratopteris > Ceratopteris richardii. Next base: position 59,808,988 of record CM035437.1, on the reverse strand, counting down.
TGATTTCTCAAGTTATACTAAACCTTTTTGAGAACTTTAACTTGGAGGAGGTGCGCAATCTCTAGGCGACACTCCATACAAAATCTCATAGAAAACTTTACATGTTTGATAGGTCAATGAGAAGAAATTGTGCAGCAGACTTTCTGTGTTTTATCTTCTTCACAGAATTTGTTAACTTTTGATAATTTGGAGATTGGACCTCTAATTAGTGAAGGTTTTGACTTACTCTTGATATAGAGGTGTTCTAAATTCAAGAGTAGGTTATTCTTTTGGAGATTAACACTCTCCATCAGTGGTATCAGAGCAGGAGACATCAAATCAAGGAAAGGAAGGTCCCGACTGCTGCAGATTCAAGAAATTCAACATTTGAAGAACTAAAAGGTGAAAGTTTGAAGGCAAAGCAAGAGGAGGAGACCATAAGACATCAAGAAGGACAAAAGGAGTCTAATTCGAAGTAAAGGTACATATATTGTTTATAAAGCTTGAAGGTTTCAATACACAGGTAGACACAAGATGGGAGATTCTCTACAGATAGAGAAATTGGATAGGGAAAACTATCCTGCATGGTCAATGAGGATGGAAGCTCATCTTATGAGCAAAGATTTAATTGCTTACATCACAGGAGAAGAAGAGAAGCGACAGTTCAGAGATCCTAGTGTTCCAACTAGGGAAGAGTTAGCAGATTTGAAAAATTGGATGAAGAAAGATGCTCAAGCTAGGAGCATTATCTATATGGCAGTCAATGATTACTTGTTACCTCATATTCGAGGTCTTGAAAGTGCAACTGATATTTGGAATGCTTTGGAGGAGCATTTCCAGAATACTACAAAGCCAAGAAAGGCATCCTTATGGGCAGAGTTTACAACCTTTAAGAAGAAGGCCTCTCAATCTATTTCAGACTATGTAACAAGGATGAAAGACATTGGAGATGCATTAGGAGCTGTTGATGAGGACATTGAGGAGGATAAATTGGTAAGGCAAATCCTTACAGGTTTGAGAGGTGATGACAAATGGAAGCCATTCATTCTGTCTACAGAATTATCACTTGACCATTTCACTCCTGATTTAAATCAATTGCTAGGTCATATGCTAACATTTGAGCAGGATGTTAAAGGAGATGGTGACAAGAGTACAGGTCATGCAATGTACTCAAAGGACAAGAAGAAGAATAGCAAAGGAAAACAACAAGCAGGTGAAGATGAAGGAACAACTAATCAAGCCAACTTCCTAAGAGGAAGAGGAGGTGGCAAAGGTAGAGGAAGAGGCAGAAACAACAAGGATGGAGGCAAAGCTTGCTGGATTTGTGGTAAGACAAATCACTTAGCTAATGATTGTTGGCACAATACTCAGAGTAATAATGGATATAATCAAAATTATAATGCAAGAGGAAGAAGTGGCAGAAATCAAAGAGGTAATTTCAGAGGTAGAGGTGGAAGGAGTTACTTTGGAAGAAATGCAGGTAGAGGATTCCAAAGTCAACAATATAACAACACCTACTACAATTATGCTTCAGATCAAAAGGAGGATTCAACATTGATAATGAATGCAACTTGTGAAAGGCAGAGTGAAGATCAAAGAGTCTTCTACATTGACTCAGGGTGTAGCAATCACCTGAGTGGTAATATATCCTTGATGACTGATTTGGAGAATAATGTTTTTAATCATGTTGTTCAGACAGGTGACAACACAAAGCACAATGTGAAGTCAATTGGATCAGTGAAGGCCAAGGATGGTAGCACCTTATTGAGTAAGGTCTTGTATGTTCCTACAATCCCTAAGAATTTGATAAGTGTAGGACAAATTGTTGAAAAGGGATATGAAGTAAGGTTCACTAATGATGGAGTATATGTGGAAGACCCTAGCCAAGGGTATAAACAGATTGTTTCAGGGAAAAAGGAAGGAAGATTATTTACATTGAAGATTCAAGGCAATATTGGTCATGCTATGTTCACATATGGAGGACATAAGATCTCTGAGTTAGATCTTTGGCACAAGAGGCTTGGACATTTCAATGAAAGAGGTATTAAAGATATGGTTAACAATGGTTCAGTGCTTGGATTGCCTAATGTTGCAGGTCAACATATGACATACAAATGTGAGGCATGTCAATTAGGTAAGGCTCATAAGAATTCTTATTCCAAGCATGGTTTTATGCACTCAGAGAAGCTTGAGTTGGTACACACAGATGTGTGGGGACCATCAAAAGATTTTAGTATAAATGGGTCAAGGTACTATGTGATTTATGTTGATGATGCTACTAGATGGATCACTATCTATGTGATCAAAGATAAGTCAGAAGTGTTTAATACATTTAAACACTATCATGTATATGCAGAAAGAATTACAGGTCATAAGTTGAAAAGATTAAGGTCAGATGGAGGGGGAGAATATTTCTCTAATGAGTTCAGTGATTACTTATGGAATGCAGGTATAAAAAGGGAAGTTACTTGCAGGTACTCTCCTCAACAAAATGGTGTTGCAGAAAGGAGAAATAGAACACTTGTTGAGTTTGCAAGATCCATGATGAAGGAGAAAAATTGTCCTAATTATTTGTGGGCTGAGGCTGTAAATACAGCCACTTATTTGGTCAATAGGTTACCATGTAAAGCCTTGCAGGGTATGACACCATATGAGGCTTGGTGGGGTAAGAGACCTACCTTGGATCATTGCAGAGTTTTTGTGTGGCATATGCATATGTGCCATCACAATTAAGGCACAAGTTGGAGCCTAAAGCTGAAAAATATGTTTTCATTGGTTATGATGATAAGCAGATGGGCTATAGATTGTGGAGTCCATCTACAAAACAATTCATGGTTTCTAAAGATGTTACATTTGATGAGCAAAGCACTTGGTATGCAGGTACAATCAATATCAATACAGGTGATGAAGAAGAAGTGAACCAAAGGAAAGGTAAATCAAAGGTTCAGATATTTAATGAACAAGAGAATAATGAAGTGCAGGTTGAAGTGGAAGAAACACCAAGATTTGATCCTGAATATGAAGAACCAGAAACCTCAAGAAGTGGAGAGCTTAGGAGGTCTACAAGGAATAAGTGGCAACCTACAAGGTATAGCTATGATACTTCATTTTTGGCCACAAAAGATTATGCTTATATGGTGAATACAGATGAAGACCCTTCTACATATGAAGAGGCAAAAGGTAAGGAAAAATGGGAGAAAGCTATGCAGGAAGAATATGATGCACTATTGGAGAATCAAACATGGGATTTGGTTCCAAAACCAAATAGTCAGAAAATCATTGGATGCAAGTGGGTTTACAAGACCAAGAGATTTGCAGATGGAAGTGTGTCTAGATACAAAGCTAGACTTGTTGTCAAAGGGTTTGCTCAGACTTATGGTGTTGACTATGATGAGACTTATAGTCCTGTGGCAAAGATGACAACCATCAGGACTCTTATTGCTATTGCTGCATGTAAAGGTTGGAAGTTATGTCAACTTGATGTGAAAAATGCTTTTTTGAATGGTTATATTTCAGATGATGTATTCATGGAGCAACCTCAAGGGTTCAGAGATAAAAGGTATCCAGATCATGTGTGCAAGCTCAAGAGAGCTTTGTATGGCTTGAAGCAGGCCCCAAGGGCATGGAACTATAGACTTGTGAAGTTCCTAAAAGAACTTGGATTTCAGGTGTCTAAAGCAGATAGTAGCTTGCTTGTCAAAGCAAGTAATAATGGTTTCATATACATGTGCATATATGTTGATAATATAATTCTTACAGGTACAGATGAAGAAGGAATACAAAGACTCAAGAGGCAAATGGAAAAGGAGTTCAAGATAAGTGACTTGGGAGACTTGTCATACTTCTTGGGCATGGAGATTACATATACTCAACATGGAGTATTTGTGACCCAAGAAAGGTATTTGAAGAACTTGTTAATCAAGTTTAAAATGGATGATTGCAGGGTAGCACCTACACCAATGGAGGTGAATCACAAATTGAGTAAGTTTGGAGGTGAAGAATTCAAAGACATGAGACAATATCAGAGTTTAGTTGGTAGCCTTATCTATGCTACTTTAACTAGACCTGATTTATCATATGCAGTTGGAGTTTTGTCTCAATTCATGCATTGTCCTAGGAAAGAGCATTGGATTGCAGGTCAAAGAGTGTTGAGGTAAATTAAGGGTACACTCAATGAAGGTTTGTATTATGGGTTTACCTCAGATACAAATATCAAAATTTATAGTGATGCAGATTGGGCAGGTAATCCAGATGATAGAAGGTCAACTTTTGGATACATGTGTTATGTGGGAGATAAACTTATCTCATGGTGTTCCAAGAAGCAACATACAGTTGCTTTATCTTCTACAGAAGCAGAGTATAAAGGCATGGTTGAAGCTGCAAAGGAAGTAATTTGGCTCAAGACTTTGATGAAGAGTTTTGACATTGTGCATGGGGTACCAATTATATATGGAGATAACATGAGTTCATTGTACTTAGCTGCTAATCCTGTTTTCCATGCCAGGACCAAACACATTGAGATTCAGTATCACTTTCTAAGAGAGAAAGTGATGGATAAGGAGATTGAAGTCATACATACTTCAACAAAAGATCAGATAGCTGATATGCTTACAAAGAGTTTGGATGGACCAAAGCTACAGAAGTTTAAAGACATGGCAGGTATAAAGAAGAAAGGAGAAACCTCAATTGATGATTGAGGGGGAGCTGTTGGTGCAGATCAATCACCAATTGAATGTTTGAAGACTAAAGATTGAAGGTTGAGATCAACTATTGAAGCTTGGAAGGAAGATACATTCAGAGTATGTGAGGAATGTACACATATGTACATAGTTCACTTAGATCTTTGATT